>JAGQAX010000012.1:34517009-35084755 GCA_019142605.1 Cephalopholis sonnerati | reverse complement strand
CCTTGTGTATGGAGACCCAAGTCCTTGCTGGGCTGACACTCAGAGTTAAACCAAGTCAAACCAAGTCAGTATGTGTATGGAAAAACCCTACTACTGTTTAACAATATTCAACTATTATATTCAGCTTTGTCACTGCTGAAAAATGTGTTTTGTTTTTTTTAGATCTAAAAACCAGCTACAACTAACCGCAGATGCTCTTCCCAGAATTACTAATGGGGTCAATAAATCCAGCAGCTGGACGTGAACCTCCAGCGGTCTTTATTAAGAGATACGGAAACTGTTTTATGGTCGCTCATGTGACACATTCAAGTACGTGCGTGTGTGAAGTACAGTAGACAGACAAAGACAGAGTGTTTGTGTGTCATCATACATATGGTGAGCACACACGCAGGCATTCTCCGGCATCACATACAGTACAACACATTGATTTAATTACACAGGAAGTAGGCCCTGTGACATTCTTCTCCTTATTTACGATGTGTTGCGGCCGTTTACGTCTAAACCAACCGAGAGGGGGAAACCCAGGGCAGCAGTTAGTTAGGAATTCAAACCACTTGTGTCGGGAAAACACTTCATTACTGTAAAGGCTAACTAACAAAACAAAAACAAAGGCACTTAGAATTAACAAATTCATGAGCAAGCAATAATGCAGAGGTGTGTTGTCATAAGAAAATAACTGTCTGATGAGGACACTCTCGCTGTTCTTACACCATTAGAGAAGCTGTGTTTAAATCATTGTCTACTTCTTAAAGGTATTTTGTTTTCACTTTGTTGTTATAGTTCACAATACTGGTAAAGTAGCATTTAATACAAGTACTGTTGCTATGGTTACCTACCATTTTACAAGTGTTTCGCCAAGTACCACCTTATTGTGCCATGAGTGGCTTGTACTAATCAACCATGACTTCTTTGCCCTTACCCTAACTGTGCCTGACCTTGGCGCAATGATGTAATGAGTACCAGTCAGTCACAGCCACCCCATCATCTCCTTACCCTCCTGTGCAGTCAATCTACCATTTATTTCTTTTTATTTATTTCACAGTAATCAGTTTCTAGTTCCTAAAATGTTGAGGCAGAGGGTACTGTCTGTAGCTCTGGTTGAGGGTGAGAGGCTGTCAGCAGATCAACAGAGATCTGTGTGGGTACATGAGACCCTAAAAAAGAGGGTGGATTACGGGGAGTACCACCAGTTGGTCCAGGAGCTTCTCGTCCATGATGGACATTTCCAGGCATATTTTAGGGATGACTCAGGGGCTGTTTGACAACCTGCTGTCTATCGTCAGGCCTATGAATGCTAACTACAGGGAGTCCATTGGTCCTGCTGAGTGATTGTTTCACAACTCTAAACTTGTTTTCGTGAACACCATGGAAGGCCTGTCTCTCTAGGGAAAAAAGCGGAGATGACGTTGGGCGCTTTTCTGCTCTCAATTGAAGTTTTTTGAACTTGAGGAGTTCAGAGCGCTTCAGCAAAAATGCGAGGCACCTAGAGCACAGAAACGTGAGGCTCCTAGCAACGCAAAAACAGCAAGTAAAAAGCTTAATTCTCATTAAAAACAATTACAAAAAAGCGCCTCCGCCAAAATGTCTCAATATATATACATATATCACAATATATTGCATTATGTTTTGTTGCAATACTCGGCATATTACAACAAATTTGAAATCACAATTGTAACTTAAGTATTGTGATGATATTGTATCGTGGATCCTCTGGTGATTTCTACCCCAAGCAGTGTGAAGTGGTTTAACTGTAGCAGAAGACAAGAGAGACAGGGAGTGGGGTAGCAGTCGGCCTGTCCCAAAGTGGCTCTGGAGAGCTGGTCAGTGGGATGGGAGCTGGTCTGGTGTCAGTCTTGCTGTTTGCGTCAACTTGTTACCACAGGAGCACTGAGAGCAAACAAATAGCCGTACTGTTTTAAGCACTGACGGTGCTTACAGGCAGAGGGAGAAGCGAAATGTATGCAAATCCACTACAGACTGGAGTTTCTGACAACCAGATTAATTTGATTGGTGTAATAAATTACAGACATCTGGTAATGTGGAGATTTCCAACGTAAAGAAAGCAAACATGTTGTAAACAGTTGTCTATATACTGAAGCAGACACAGAGCCATTTTATCATCCCCGTGGAGTCATCTTTACGGCCAATCACATCCAATATTCACTCAGCTTGTGCTTCTGGGCAGGTACTCTACTGAACATATGGCTCATCGAGGCACTTGCTTTCCAGAAACAGCTGCAAACTGGTTTATATGCATATAAAGTAGTATAAATATCAGCCAACAGCTGCTGATATGCTGCATAGAAACTCTGAATTAGGTGTTAATTCTTAAATGATTTTATACTTTTAGGGGATTATAAATATTCCCATTTAAGTATGGGCTTTGTCCTCTCTGTTCCCAGGGTGGTACATGAGGTCTTGGCTAAAACCATTGGCACAAAATCATGAGAAATTCATTTGAGTTTATGTTTTTATTCGTATATATATATGTCAGCAGGACTCACAGATGCCAATACATTGTGCAGGTCCCTGTGGTATAAAGCAGCGAAGGGTCTCATCTTGCTTTAGGTTAAAGTTAATGCAACAGTTTTGGAACAGTGAGACATGCTCCTCAGATGCCTGGATGTCCCAGTGTAATTCTATATTTCTTTTTTTTATCTCTAGTGAGTGAGTTGCCAGCTTTAGTTGTATAGGTTACAGAGCAAGCACGCTGAGAGCTATCTAGTTACCACTGCCTGTGTGTGTGTTTGAGAGTGTGTGTGTGGGGTGGGGAGGGGCAGGCGGAGCGTTTGTTGAGTGGAAAATGGCCTCTAAACTCCTCTACTCACCTTTCGCAGTGACAACATTTAGCACAGTGTGCAGACCCCAAACACCCTCCCTCACCCACTCGCCACCCTATGCTTTGTACCCGTCTCCCCCCTTATCCACGTTTCCCTTTCTTAAGGCTTCGCAACCTGTTTTTGGAGTGGTAGACGGATAAAGTGATTTTGCAGGAGTAAATGCCCTTCAACAGATGGTCAGACATGAGAGGGGATGGTGGGTGGAGGCGGTGACGGTTGTGGTTTACAGTCGGGGTCCTGGACCAGCCCCCACTGCGGTCGAATGTGACAAAATGCAAAGTGGAATTCGCCGGCCACTCCAGTCCAGAATTGGCCCACGGAAAGAGCATGTGAGAGGCACGATGGCATGTCCTTCGCGGTCCGGGCGAGCTTGGGTGACAGCTGCGATGTTTATAGGCCAGCTTCGATGACAGTCAGGGGGGGACGGCTCGGCTCTTTTCAGACAGGAATTAGGTTTGTCATCAGATTCTAAAATCCTTCTGATTTATGACATTTCCACTCCTGTTTTCCCTCCTACCCCTTTGACCCCCACCGAGAAACGCCCAGCAGGGAGACGATGACATTCGGCAAAACTGTTTGTTTGTTTACCTCTTACTTTCACCACAAAGGATCGATTTCCCACCCACGCATACACGCAACATGCTACAACACCCACGCCACATCGAGCTGCACTGTTGTTGGGAACGCATGCTAAAATTATTCATTACACTTACATAAAATAATTTTTTAGTTGTCTTTTTGGTAAACTTTGTCTTGTTGTTGATCACATCATGATCACTCCACTCACACTTATTTTTAGATTCACCACCTCAAGCTGTTTTTCCAAACAACCAGTATGTCTGCCCTGAACAGCTGCTGCTTACCTCCTTGTGATTATGAGACAATAGGTATATTAAACAGGTGTTTTATAGCTTGCGAAGGTTCATGATATAAAATAAAAGTTTAGCACTTTGACTGTTAAGTGTATACACATGAGCTGAGTGAGGTACAGCAGACACACTGACAAAAAGAAGACCCATTTAGTTAATTTTTCCCATATCAGTGCCGTTGTTTATCAAATAAAAACTCTAATTTGTAAAACACTGAGTGGGTTATTAGTACTTATTAGATTACAGACAATAGAGTTATCAACTGAAAGTGTCTGCTCTACGTAGCAGCAGCGAGTCTCAGCACAGAGCTATGACTGCGGTCGATGGTGTGACCGCAGTCATAGCTCTGACAGAAGCAAGCAGGGATCTCATGTGCAACGCAACATTTATAGACCTGCTACTGGGGTGACTACAACCCGCATGTTTAGGAGACCATGAAGATAGAGGAAGAAGTGGTCATCCTCGAGCAGAAGGTGCACCCTGTGAAAGAAGGGGGAGATGAAGAGGAGGAGGGAGTCGCTGATGAACCTGAGTTTAACCTCAAAACCTCAAGTTTAATGAAAAGGAAAAGCAGGCGCTGCCTCAGCCACACCAACTGTTTCTGTTCCACTTTGTTAAAGTAAGGGGAAGATGGGAAGATATAAAAGCTAGCACTAAAGATCAAAGTAAGTGCTCTACAGAGAACAAGCGTCATTGATGAAAACCTTTTCTTGTAAATTGTCCAGCATAGATTTTTTTTCAACCATTGGTTAAATTTCCTCACTGTAGCATCCGCAAGTCCAACCACTAGAAACCTCTCTCATATCCCGTCCAGCCTGTGGTCAGCTGTGGACCTGCGGTTTGACTGGTCAAATTTTTAAACCAGTTTGAGCCCAAAAATATTTGAATATAATTGAAACATTGGAAATAGAAAACATCAGGAATCTTAAAGCCCTTTTCAAACCTTTTATTATATTTATAAGATTTAGAATAAAGGTGTGTTTGAAACCCTTGCAAAGGTCAGTTAAGTTTAACCTCAATATGTCTTTCTATGGGGCTATGTACAAATTTCTAGTCTTGTTGCATTCTCCAGAAAAGAAATACCTTGGTTGAATAGCAGCTCTGCTTCATGCCTGCACTAAGTGAAAACAAATTTGTTGCTATATGAGGAAATGAAAAAAAAAAAAACCTGCATTTGAAGTAAGAGTAAAATCAGCATGAAGCCTGGTTCTGCTTAACATCACAACCAGCTGTTTCCATACCAACAGCTTAACTGTGCCAACATAGCATCTGTAGGTCAATGGTGCTTTGATATTTTACAGTTTGGGCCCAGCTGAATTACACCGACTGAACAGGTACAGCCTCAGTTTATTTAATACCTGCACACAGTATGTACAGAATGGGAAGGCTTATAGACAGTCTGTGTGTATAAGAAATAAAGTTTGTGGTTAGTTAGGGGACAAAAACTCTTGGCTAGACTTAGTGAAAGAGAATGGGAGAATGGTTATGTTTAATTTCAAAGAAAGGTATTAATTTTAGTTCTGTGACTGAATGCAAACCCCTGTGTCCTGCATAAAAAGCACACATGCTAAGCCACCACCCCGTCCTCTACACGCTTAACCCTTCATCGTGCAACATGAGCTGAGAAAGCGTGTGTCTTTGTACCTGTGTGGCTCCAGACCGTGACTATTAAGTCACATTTTGCAACCACGGAGCACCAGTGGGGCTTGCAAATACTATCAATGTATGAATCGGAGAGCTGTTCGTTGATTTCCAGCTTACAGTGAAAAATCATCACATTTACCAACATGGTGGCAACAGTGTAACTTAATTAGATAACGATAGTGTGAACAGAGAGAGCGTGTGTCTTTGTACCTGTAGGGCTATAGACTATGACTATTTAGTCACATTTTGTGACCATGGAGCACCAGTGGGACTAGCAGATACTATTAATGTATGAACCAGAGAGCTGTTCGTTGGTTTCCAGCTTACAGTGAAAAATCATCACATTAACGACGCTGTGGGAAACAGTTTAACTTAATGAAATGTATGTCTTTGTAACTGTAGGGCTACAGACCGTGACTATTTGGTTACATTTTGCGACCACGGAGCACCACTGTGATTTGCAAATATTATAAGTATTATTAATACATGGAAAATAACAATATTTAACAATGCTGTGGCAACAGTTTAACTCAGTGAGATAACAATAGTGTGAGCAGAGAAGGCGTGTGCCTTTGTACGTGTAGGGCTCCAGACCGTTACTATTTAGTCACGTTTTGTGACCACAGAGCACCACTTTGACTTGCAAATATTATTACTATTATTAATACATGGAAAATCATGACCTATAACTACGCTGGCAACAGTTTAACTTAATTAGATAACGATATTGTGAGCAGAGAAAGCATGTGTCTTTGTACCTGTGCGGCTCCAGACTGTGACTATTGGGTCACATTTTGCAACCACGGAGCACCAGTGTGACTTGCAGATACTGTTAGTGTATGAACTGGAGAGCTGTTCGTTGGTTTCCAGCTTACAGTGAAAAAATCCAATTGTTTAAAGGCGCAGCAGCAACAGTTAAACTTTGTGCTTACTGCTGGCATCTGACTGTTGACACTTTCAGCCCGAAACGAGCCAGTTGCTTCAAAATAAAAGCACCGGCGGCTGCATTTTGACTTTATTCAACATTATTATGACAGTTCTTTAAATAGCTTTATTAGTGTTATGACAGCAGCAACTGTATTTAACTTTATTGTAACTGCAGTATATTTAGTAACTTTGTATTTTAGTAGTCTACAGTACTTTGGAGGAGATTTCAAAATATCGTGATACATATCTTGTATCGTGATATAGCCTAAAAATATCACAATATTATTTTTAAGCCATATCGCCCAGCCCTAGACGCAACTCTTAAGGTGCAGCATCTTCCAATATGGGCGATATCTCAGGGATACTGTTCTATATGTTCATGCAAATGTGCACATTACTTTGCACATGTAAGTCCATTATAACTAACTTTAATAATTTATCCTGTGATGAACAAAGTTTCCTTTTTCACTGGCTCCAAAGCTCTCTTATCCACCGAACCCCCACCCACAATCCCCGGGTCTCCCCAATTAGCAGAGATTATCTAAACCTATCATTTACATAGAAACCTCCTCTTGATGATCAGACTGATTTAGAGATTACACTTAGAGCAATGTCTCAGTTGACCAGGGAATGAAATGACAAAATATCTCGCCTGACAACAAATTAATGAGGAGATTATGTGTGGAACATCTCTTTTAATAGGAGAGTGTCATCAATACCAGGGGGGCTGTGTGACAGTGCAGTTATGTGGGGAGGCAGTTTTACAGGAAGCACCCAGGCACATCACCAGGGGGAGGGTGGGGGTTATTTTAGGAAGCAGCATTTGGGAAATAACTGTGAAATTGTTGGTTTCACAATACAAAGTCAAGGCTGGGATCAGAGACTACACAGTTTGTCCTTGCCTTAAATCATAAGGTTGATTTTCTGTTTGATCTTTGCAATGTAATATTGCAAGTATCACAATATAGAAGTACAGCTTTTTGTAATTACATTAATTATTCATGCTTACATTGTCTTTCATTCTTTGTTTTTATAGGTACTTTAAACAACATTAATTCTTTCCATGCTATCACACAATATTAAACCTGTTAATTAAACTTTGATTCTAATGTTGGAGCTTTGCTATTAACAATCATTGTCTTTTTTTTTTAGGATTTAACTCATCTAGTTAGCAAATATTGCTAAGTAGCATTAAGAGAGGATAAACAAACCATTAAATTAAATTAAATTAAAATCACTTAAAGCGGCATTAATCAGTGTTTTCTATATTAACAATGCCTGTGTGTAATGTGAAAAGGGGCACTCGTAGTGATGAACCCATGGCTAATTTTCGCTCAACTGTGCAGTTCCCTGGTAGGTCTAGAAAGCTGTTTAGCCTTTAGCCGGGCTTCAAGTCTTTGCTCGTCATCAATCTCATTTCCAACGATGGCAGGCAAATGTTAACTGATCTGCACAATGTATTATTTTTTAATTGCCATTGCGATGCCAACTTGTGTGATAAACCCATCATAAAAGACGTTTGCTGTTTGTGTTCACCTCAATTCTCAATTTGTTCAATATAAAATGAATATTGAAAATCATATTGTGCAGCTCTACTTCTTACCCAAAAGCAATGGAAGTTACACCAGCTCAAGAAGGGAGTGGACCATTTAGCTTGATACCAAGACATTTCTGGTGGAGACCAAAATAAAGCTGCTATTAGCAGTGCTGCATGCTATACTGAAATTTAGCTACTGACAACAACAACAGCATGTCATCCTCAGAAATAATCCCCCCCACGCTCTGTGCTGCAGAAGACTACTGTGGGTCTACGATGCCTAATGTCACAGAGCAGATGCTGATTGCGAACCCACAGACATAACAAAGCCTGTACGCAAAAGGTGCTATGAAACAATGTCATGCTTGGGAGAAAACACTTCAAATCTCGCCAAACTCCTCAGTGACAGACACCAAGATGTCTCCAAGGAGAACAAAACAGGACAGGTTAGCTAATAAGCTAGCTATGAGACATGTAGCGTATCAGTAGTGACGTGTATCGATGTCAGAGCAAAGCTATATCGTAAATAGCACAATAAGCACTTGTACACTTTGTGGATCTAATGGTTTTGTAACAAAATGAGATCAACCCTTGTGGATATTGTGTTTCTGCTCTATAAGGTATCGAGTACTGATTCAGCATCATGCTACTAAACTTGGTATTGGTGTCAAAGTGAAAATGTTGCCATCTCAAAAACACTATTACAGTAAATATTGCAACCTACATTCATCAGGTAGACAGAAACATGACTCCAAATAAATGCTACTGTTGCTCTGTGTCTGCTGGGTATGAAATTTTTTTGCTAACACATTGCTCTCAACCTAATAGGATGATAGTACTTTACACTAATGTACGCTGCCCAAAGTTGAATCAACTTTTATGTATGTATTTATTTTGGGAGGAGCTTACTGAAACAGTTTGGTAGGGAAACAAGGAAGTAAGGATTTGATTTTGCTGATGCCACCATGTCCAGCTTTTCTGCTACACCAATAAAACTTTATGCAGCGTGAGAAGCTGATCGCTATCTTCAGTGTTTCTGTATTTCAAAGGGAGATCAAGCTGAGCGGCATTTCCTCACATCTTAAAAAAATGACACCCAGCTATGTGACACTTCCCCTCTCCTTATCATGGGAATTTATAAGCTCTCCTCCGCACCAGGTGCACTGCTGACTGGGGAATGCACACACACACATAAACACACACACACACACAGTCAGATATACTCTCACAGTGCAGACATGTCATCCACATGAATCCACACATTTAAAAATGTATGTATACCCTCTGACATATCTACATGTTACACAAGTGCACACTTACACAAAGACCCCCTGGCGCTCATACACACACGCATACACATGTACAACCTCAAATATACCTTCTCAGTGCATATATAAATAAATATATTCACAGACAAGTGCACCAGTCTGTGCCCCAGTGGACAGGCCCATTGTTCCTCCAGCTCCCACCACCCTGGTCTTCCATTCTCTCGTCCTGCTGTTAACGGAGAGAATTTCACAAGCTGTAAATTCAGAGCAGATATATAAATCACAGAGGGCACAGCTCAGGGGGGGCCGTGACCTGCAGACTTTTGCCCCAAGGGTCACTGGTGCTATTCCAAACCCAGTCGAGCTGTTCAACTACTGATGGGAAGACAAGGATGGTGGGGTGGGGGGGGGGGGGAGGAGGTCACTGTACAGAAGGGGGGGTCAGAAAGGTCCACCACGCTGGAAAAAAATACATGTCAGTAATTTTGTTCACTAAGCTGCAAACATGTTTATATTTCACTGATGGTGCAAGCTGAAAAATAGTTACTTCCTGACATCAGAGTTCTGCATCTGGTCGGGTACATGCGGGTGGTATTTTGTCTTAATTTTATTTCTGGGCTCGTGGGTCAAATCGTAAGTGTCTATATGAGAAACAGCACTTTTGCATTAATGGTAAAGTGTTTTAAATATGAACAGTTTTAGTGAAACTGCATGGGTTTAGGAAGTACTGAGCGTACGACTGGATAATTGAGACTTGAATTATACTGCGTGAGTTGTGTGAGAGTTTGTTAACGGATGTTTTGATATAATTTTGCTGTTGTTAAACGTGAACCCCAACGACTTCAATTCACAAAAAATTAGTGCAGCCTCCTAACAGTAGACCAAACAGGAGTCACGTTACAAACCAATCACAGCCGACAGATATCTTTCCCGTCTTATGTAAATATTCAGTCTGATAAATACGGAAAAGTTGATCATGTTAGTGCAGGGCTACCCAGAGCTTTACATCTGTCCCACGGACGATAGGCCTACACACTTATAAACAGCTCCTGGAAGAAGATCAGCTCTGCACTCAGGATTTCAGGTAAATAGGCTGTACGATGCTTGTTGAGGTTGCTTAGGAGCTTCAGATGCAACCTGCCATAGTGCTCTTGAAAGCTGGCACAAAAAAGCACAAGAGTAGCACCCAGTGTTCAACCTCGTAATTCCAGGCGGTTAAAGACGCGGCATGTGTACGGCCCCTAATTTCCAGGGCTGGTACCTGCGGTTATTCCACAGGCTAGTTAATAACATGTCGGGCAGGAAATTCAAAGTGTGGGATCATTTTGAGAAGGTGAAGGACCAACCCAAGGTGATACAGTGTTTCCCATTAATCAATGAGACTGTGGCGGCCCGCCACAGTCTCATTTGGGCCCGCCACAGTCTCATATGGAGAAAAAAATACGATCTGTCACTCTGTCAGACCATTACACAGCTGTACTTTCCTACCGCCCGTAAACAAGCGAGAACAAGAGTGCGCGCGCACTGGTCACGCTCATAGACGTCGCTCTTTACTAGATACGTTTGGCGTGAACCAGATTCCAGCGACACTGGAGCGGGACGTCTGACTCTGAGGTAAGTGCAACTTCTTTTTTGGGCAATAGCGCCCATGCTAACTGCGGCCGTGGACACAGTATCTCACTGCGCTGTCTGCCCCCCTTCTCGGGAAGAGGAACGGCTGCACCGCGCACGTCTCGGTTCCAGAGTTTCAGTGACGAGAGCGGCCACGCTGCTTCATTATCACCGCGCATTCAGAGTCCGTGCAGGCACACAGTACAATCACCTGTTACCATACCAACGAGCTGACGCGGCTTATTATTTCATATTCTCCTCTCCTGGGGCCTCATTTATTACAGCGTGTAAAAGTCCTCTTAAATTTCACTTACGACGAAAAGGAAAAACGTGCGTACGACCAAAATATATACACTCTTTTCAGATCTATCAAACTCTGCGTACATACGGCTGCACGCTATTCCCCGTGATAAATCACACCGCGCCGAGAAAAGTGTGGATGTGAACACACCTCGTTTCCCGCCTTGAACACGCCCGAACATAACCATAGCCTATATGGTCAATGCAAATCAGTACGTGCATATTAAGTAGCCATGTGCGCTCTGGGATTTTGTAGAGTGACGTCATTGTAAGACGGTGAACACAACAGACGAATCAAAATAAGGGAGCAGAGAGAAGAAGAATCGTAATCTGACCCTTTATCCCAAAAAATCTTTTTTTAAGATGTTAAAACAATATAAAGGGTTTCCACTTTGAGGGGTTAGGGTGAGTGAGTGAGTGAGTTTTTGGTTTTGTTTCTGAATTAAATTTTAAATATTTCTGATATGCCTTTGTAAGTTCTTATTTATCAACGTATGTCCATGTCCATGGTCCCAAAATGCACTTACTGTAAGGGCGATACATCGCGCTTAAAAACGTACACACACATTAAAGCCGCCGAGGGTCAGAGACTCTCCCACCACAGTCTCCTAAAATCCTGTGGGAAACACTGTGATATGTAAACTCATCTTCATTGGTCCACTACAAACATGACGTATCATGTGAAACATGGAAGTAGCTACATGCCCATTAGCCCACAGCGTCATTAACAGGCGGCTCGCTCAGTGTGTGACGTGCACTTGGAGATAAAATATAGGCCTATATTAATGAAGGTTCATTAGTACGGTTTGTATTTCTCTGTAATGTAGCACAGTGTTAACAATGTTATTGAGACTATTCTTTCTCACACCTTCAACTCAAACCACCAAAATATATCATTTCATCATTACATTAATATCGTACACATGCAGGCGACTAGTCGACTAATGAACCTAAATGACTACTATTGGTCGACTAGGAAAATTCTTAGTTGGGGGCAGCCCTGTCATCGTTTTCTTCTCAAATTCAATTTAACACCGGGTGAGTAGTTGATACACAAGTAATCATTTTGGTGGGTGAAGTATTCCTTTAAAAGATGGTTGTTGAGGTAGAAACTGATGAAATGCAGTGTTTAGTGCTAATATCATCTGAACACCAGAGATGGTCAACTATGGAGACGTGAGCAGACAAGGCCATCACAAGTAGATAAAGTTACAGGTCTGCAGTCGGATTTGTTTCCAATCTGTAACCTGGCAGTGTGACAGTTAACTGTAACAAGCTACATGTGGGACCAAATATACAGAGTAAGCCTCTATCTATGATTCAGACCAAAGAAAACAAACTGGAGCTGTGATCAGACACCAGCAGAAGTTTGGGATTGTCTAAGGCTTGATGGCCGGGCACATGGCTCGGCTGCTGACGTTTGTTTTCCTCAAAACCTCTGTGTTGCAACAAGATGCCCTGTCCTCCCCTCCTCCTCCTCCTCCTCCTCCCCCATCTGATCTGCTCCTCTCCCACTGATCCATCATCGGATGACAGTATGTGTCCATAGCTGAATTTCTGCTCCACAAATAGCCCAGCCAGACAAGCCTCACTTTTTTGAGCCTCTGCAATCTCCTGCTATCTACAGCAAGTCATGCGTTACGCGTGCTGGTCTGTGAACGGCAACGCGGGCGAGCGCGGTGACCCCTGTTGCTGCGCTAGCCGACCCCCCACGCCAGGATATTTTAGGCCCACAACCCCCTTCTCTCTCTCTGTCTGTCCTCCTCTCTCTTTCTCCTGTTTCTCCCTGTTTGTGCTACGTCTTTCCCCCCTCTGCCCCCCCTTCCCTCGTCATTAATCATCCGCTTGCTGGAGGTGAAAAAAACAAACAGTACCCCCTCTAGGACACAAGGGGCAATTTTCGAGTGGTGGCAACAACTTTGCGACTTTTCAAAAATATTCTTTCCCCAGCAGGAGGTTTCCAGTTGGCTATGAATCTGCCAGCTGACAAAAGTTAGCACTCAGCGGAGTCTGTCAGTAACCTCAGCCCCCGTCTGACGCAGAGACATCCACACCAACAATTAGAACTTAATAAATCAGTTCCCTGTTTTAACACCTTGATTCTTCACACCAAGGGGTGCCTCTGGAGCATGATGTCTTGGTTGGAGATGTCTTCTTTGCTAATTAACTCTTCTGGCGGGTGGGGCAGGAGCAGAGTGGACTTTGGCTGAGGGGAAGTTTTAGGATTGTTAGAATGGTTAGGAGAGATCTATCAACATATGGACTGTTTCTTATCATTAAGACGTGCTGAGTGCATCAAAGTGAATAAAAATACCTACACTATAATAAGAAGCATACGGAAGAAATTATTTAATTGCTGGGAAAAATGTGACTGTGATAAATTGGCAGTGACAAATCTAACATTTGAGTTAGGGATGACAGTTACAGTTAATTTTACTTTTGACTGTCCAACACCCATTGACTGGCAACTAAGCGGTTCATTTTTAAGATTAAAAAAAAGGCAAATAACGTGAAATGCAAGGGGGCTTTCCTTTTGGTCTGATGCTTCACTGACTCAATGAACGTCAACGCTGCATTTCAAAGTGCTAGCCATTTAGAGGTGGTAAAATTTTTAGTTTTCTGCTGTAAATGTCATGCGTTTTATTCTGTTTACTGTTAGCTTTGCTGACAGACAGCTGGCTAGCTGCGTAAACATGCAAAAACATGGTGCCCTTTGCCCACCCTCTGGTCTGTTCTAGCTAGCGGTGCCGCTCATTTGGCGCTTACTGCTGGAGCTGCCCTCCCGACCCACAGTGGTGGGATGACATTGCTGCAGAAACATATTGGCCACCCTCCGATCTCCCCCTAGGTTGTGAATAAGCAGCTTAATTTTTAACCACAAAACCCCTTTAGCTTAAGTATGCTAGCACCACTAGCCATGTTGATGCTGCCAATGGTGCTAACAGAGCTTTAATGGAATAACATAGTTAGAAATGCTTAAAGGGTTTGGCTGCTCAAATTTAAGCTGCTTACCGGGATGACCTGGTCAGAGACCTGAGGGTGGGCACAATGTTTTCACAGCAGCGCCACCATGGGTCTGGATGGCGTTACCAGCGGTAATCATCAAATAAGCAGTGCCGCTAGCTTACTAGTGTAGCAAGAAAACATTATTAGCTTTGTTGTGGTACAGCATAGTGCTAGTACTAGTGCTACTGCTAAACTGAAGAGTAGCATTATTAATCTATAGGCTAACATGCGTATCCAGTCAAAAATATTCTCAGCAGTTAACTGATAAACGATTAACCATTGGCATCACTAATTGGCGTATTAACCTAAAGGGTTAGTTCGGGATGTTTGGAAGTGGGTTCGTATGAGGTACTTAATTATAGTCAGTGTATTACCTTCAGTCGATGATGGTTGGCACACCCACTCAGCAATACACCGCTGTGGACGAGAAATGACATCAAAACGGATTTTAGTCACCTTAAAAGAGGCCTGTCTGAAAAAATCAATGTCAGTCTAACTGGACACTATATATTCTCAACAGCAAAGCTTCCATATTATTGCGTCACCACTACTGCCGCGCACTATACAGAGGAAGAACTTTCGCAGTGGGAGGTTGAACAGGCCAAGAGAAAGAGGAGCAACCTCTGTGGAAACTGGAGGCCAAAAAAGAGCACAGGTTACCTGGTGGTGCTGATGTGTGAACTGTAAATGATGCCGACGGGCCCAGAGAGCCACGGCTGCCATGAGTGGTACTCGCAAAACAACTTCAGGATCTTTATGAATCAGAGGATGCCAGTACTTCAGATACAGTCTGTATCACCAACCGCTGAGAGTTCCTGGTGTCTTGTGGACCTTTTTTAATTTCCGAAGATGAAAGGGAAAAACTGTCCCAGACCAGGAGGGCCTAATGATGAGTTGTCGTCAAGGTAAGTTTTTGGCTCTCAGTACATGTTGTTGTGTAATAACGGATTAGTAGACAGCCAAAGTTCATGGACTATGTTAAACTTGTCAGTGTATCAGTGTTGAAGAGGCAAACTAAGCTGGAACAATGTAGAGAGGGGAGTTGATGTCCAAACTGAGTGCAACAAGCCACCACTGTGATGATCATATCCATTAATGGAATACGGTGAAATGTATTTGGCGAGCAGGGCTTTTCTTTGTTGAAACAGCCCGCAAAAACCCAAGCACGCACCACGTTTGAAATACTAGTATTTACAAAAGTAAAGTTTATTTTACATCTGATCTTGCAACAGCACTTTCTGACCCAAACACCTGAGCTGTGGAGTAATATAGTGCATGGCAGAGGCGACGCAGTAATACAGAAGTTTTACGGTTGAGAAAATGTAGTGCCAAAGAAAATGGCTGTCCGATAGCGAGGTAAAGAGGTGAAAAAAATCCTTAATATAGCGTCCACCTAGACTGATAGTGGCAAAAATACCTTTTGATATCAACATCCGTCCACAGAAATATAATACTGAGGTTTCCTGGTGGGAGTCCTGCCTGCTATTCCAAACTGGGGGCTCACCAACAGTCATCCACTGAAGGTAATACACTGACTATATGTGACTAAAGTACCTCATACGACCCCACTTCAAAAATCCCGAACTAACCCTTCAAGAAATAATTTTCCTCAAGCTTTAGGGAAGGTGATAGCATGACATGGAAGTTGTGTATTTATCTGAATATTATATATTTTTTGTGCTTATACCAGGTACTGTGTGTTGCAGTGATTAATGCTCTTATGTAGCAAGGAGGGCAGAAGGACAGTCATGTATGTATGTAATGTAATGGTGTGTGTGTGTGGGCAGGCAGGGGGAGGAAAGAACACCTGTGTGACAAGCAATTTGTCTCTGTCTAAAGAATGTGACAGTGACCCGGGATGAAGGTGAGTATGTTTATGTGTGTGTGTCAGGAGCAGGTGCTCTGTTATTGATAACAATCATGACAGACAGTAAGTCATATCTGTTTAGAGGCAGTTCCTTTATGTAGTGTTGAGACTTCACCATATTAGGTGAGAATAGTAATGTCACAGGCCTGGTGACATTAGATTACATCGCTGATGTCACTACTGTCTGCAGTTTGGAGGCTTGTCACAGGTCGCAGTGATGGGAATGATATAGAATTGGTGACAGTCATAACAACTGTTAAATCTACAGGTTTCTAACATGAGGATATTACAGCAAAATGTCATTGAGAGAAGTGTGTCAGGACGATGTAGATGACCAGCTGTTAACATAAGTCTTATATACATACATAGGAGTTTTATAAACATCTGGTGCCTTGTTGTTCCTTCTTGTGCAGTGGAGGTAATGTGTGTTATGGTTCTGGCTTACTTTGAATAAACTGGGAAGCGGTGGTGTGTATCATAGACCACATTTAGCTTTGTCAGGCTATGATTCACTTATTTGGCCGAGCCTAACATTGGTGATCGTGGATGAAGCTGGTAATCATCTGCTCTGTTAGGGGCCGTATGCATGCTGCGTCTTCAACTGCCTGGAAAATGCGAGGTCAGGCGCTTTTGTGCCTTTTTTGTGCCAGCTTTCAAGAGCGCGGCGCTAGGTTGCGTCTGAGGTTGCTAAGCAACGTTAACAAGCCCTGCATCATAGCCTATTTACCTGAAATCCTGAGTGCAGAGCTGATGTTCTCACAGGCGCTGTTGTATCGTCCATAGGACAGATGTAAAGCTCTGGCAGCCCTGCACTAACACGGTCAACTTTTCCAAATTTACCAGGGACTGATGGTCACAGAAGAAGGGAAAGATATCTGTTGGCTGTGATTGGTTGGTCTTTGTCACATGACATGCATTTATCTCATGGTACAGCCTTTGCACCCTGAAAAATAGGCGCTCTGGAATGCGTGCGCACCACTCTGGCGTCGCTCTGGCGTTGCGTTGCTCAGCTGCTTTTTAGTTGCATGATGAAGAAACTACTCTGAATATATGACATGAAACACTTTAAACTATGAAAGTATGTACTTTTTTTTGTACTTGTCACTCAAGACTTTTGTCCATTTTGGGATATGTTTTTTGCAGTGATCTGTTTGGATGCTGGTTGGTGTGTTGACCTGGTGTGTTGAAGTTAACGTGCTCTGAAGCAGGGTTAGCTGCTCAGCATAAACTACAGTAAAAAGTCAACTGGCTTCACAGCACTGAAAACACAGGGTTAACCCTGATGTTACCTCCAGCCCTCTGCAGCCAAATTACCCTGTGTGGAGGTTTCCTCCTCCTCTAACTTGACCTGATAATTAAAACAGGTAAAAACACTGAATAAAGTAGTTTCACATTGAATATCAGTGTTTCTCCAATGCTTGTTGGCAGGCAGATGTCTGGCGGTGCTGCTAGCTGACCTGTTGCTAACGTTAGCTCGACTTGTTTTTAGGTTAGGATTTCCTTCAGTGTTCAGGAGGTTTTTACAGGAAGCCAAGGGGTCTTCCTCTCTAACATAAATGGACCAGGTAATTTAAACTGGTAAAAAACACTGAACAAAGCAGTTTCACATGAAATATCAGTGTCTCTTTGACGCTCGTCAGCTGAAACAGAGCGTAGAGGGGGTGTCGGGGGGAATGCGAGCCGAGCTGCTGCTCCTGTTAACTCAGCTTTTCTTCTGATAACTTAATACCCAGATGTCCAGTGACTAAAATCCTTCATCAGTTTAAAAGATATTGTTAAAAACAATCAAGATCTAAAAATGGATGTCACTTGAAACAATAAGAAAATAGTAAGCTAGAAATGTTTTAATGTCTGGCTAACCAGCCGACAGTGTGCGCTCATGGAAAACTGAGCAGATCAAAAGCACTTATCTTTTTAGTGGTACTTATTTGAGATATGTTAAAAACTGTTGATCCATGTGGAAAAATATGTTTAAGCAAAAAGTAATTTTTGTAGAAGAAATGACAAATTGTGTCTATTTTATCAAAATAAGTTGATAATTCCAAGTCTTTACTTATTCTACTTAATCTAGACCACTGGCATCAACACAGAAGCCCGTTCAATACATATCTAGGTTGATATTAAAAACAAATAAAGCTAATTTTAAGGTATTGAATGTTTATGCTTTAATGCCAGTAGGGTTCCATTAATATTGCAGCAACACTTCACACATCAACTGACGATCTTGGCCGACGCACCGCCCATCTAACTTTTTTATTAGCTTAAATGTTTGGTTGACTGCTACAACATAAGAAGGTCTAGTGAAACCTAAACCTCCTCCCAAACACCACCTCTCGTTCTCACTTGGTATGCCCTGGATGGTCAAGTGGAACATTCCTGCAGACTGCATTTCACTCGGTTGGCTCAGATCTGCTTTAATCACCTCAGCGATGGCTGAGCTGCAGATATAGAGTTACAGAAAGAGAGAGGGAGAGAGCGGACCCCAGAATTACTTTTCCATCATTGGGCCAAGCGAGGTTTCACAGGGTCAGAGCATGTTAGGATCAGTTGGCACTGACTGCACTTTTTAGAGACTTACTTCAGATTTTACAGTCCTTTCTGGTGAATTTAGCTCCTGGTTAGGTCTTGAAACTAAAACAATATTTGTTTTAAGCAGAGCCACCAAACTACACAACATGGTGTCAATACTCGTAAGCTTTCTGTTTGATTGGCACCACAATCATCAGCACAACACTGCCTTTAAACAACATCACAGAATTATTCATGTTACTGTTTACTTCTCTGCTACCTCCTTTGCTAACTCATTATTAACTACTCTTTTTTTTGGCTACGTAGGAGCAACCAAACAAGATGTAAACACAACACAGACATTTTATCACCTTCTTAAGTTGATATGTGTCAGCAAACAGTTGCCTTTACACTTCCAACAGATGTAGAAACATTCAGTTGGAGTGATTTTGTAACCACCTTACAAATGTAAGTCTAATATCCACTCTTGCTTTAGCTTTTTTTTGGTGTCCCCCATCTTTTTTAGGAAATAATGTGGCTCTTTAGCTGCAAAATGCTCCACTATGTCCACCAGGTAGTCGCTAACTTTGTCTGTCAGCTGTTTGGTTCTGAGCAGGTAGTGTACGATTTCATTGGTCGCTTAGCCACAAAAAAAAAAATAAATAAATACATAGGCTAGTTAATGATATGTCGGGCAGGAAATCCAAAGTGTGGGATCATTTTGAGAAGGTGAAGGACCAACCCAAGGTGATATGTAAACTCATCTTCATTGGTCCACTACAAACATGACGTATCATGTGAAACATGGAAGTAGCTACATGCCCATTAGCCCACAGCGTCATTAACAGGCGGCTCGCTCAGTGTGTGACGTGCACTTGTAGATAAAATATAGGCCTATATTAATGAAAGTTCATTAGTACGGTTTGTATTTCTCTGTAATGTAGCACAGTGTTAACAATGTTACTGAGACTATTCTTTCTCACACCTTCAACTCAAACCACCAAAATATATCATTTCATCATTACATTAATATCGTAAACATGCAGGCGACTAGTCGACTAACGACCCTAAATGATGACTATTGGTCGACTAGGTACATCCTTAGTTGGCGGCAGCCCTACTGAAGGATACCAAAATGGTGTGCAGAGTTGAGAGCAGCTGCGAAGTTAGGTGATCATTTTCAGTGGGTTCAACTCCTTCTACTCACATCATGGTCATGGTAAGGATAGGGAAAGGTTAAAGCACTTAAAGTTTGTTGGAGATGCGATGCAAACTGCTGTTTCCTGTATCAAAGTCAAATGCTTTGTTGACCAAAATAAAGCAAAGAGAATTTTTTGTGTTACAACAACGTCAGGCTACTGCTTTGCTTCTTTAATAGAACAGTCATTATTCACACTACCACAAGATATAAAAAACAGAAACATAGGTCCTTTTCAGTGTTGGAGCAAATCATCAAATCAAGAATGTGGTTTCGCGTTAATACTGAAACAATGGCCGTGCTTACACTTGTTATCAACATGCATCTTGGGTGATCGGATCACATGTGGACAGCACTAAGTACAAGTGTGAGTGCACCCAATGCTTCCTCAATGAGATCCAGTTGCTCAGACCACATTCAGAGGTGGTGTGGGCTGCATATTGCCGAATGTTTTCAGCAGTTTGTACGCTAACGTGTTCCGGACCACACTGAAGGACTGTTTACCCAACTCAAACTGTCCGTTGCTCTGGTGAGTGAAGTTGGACACAGCATTGAAGGACATCGACACAGTGAAGGTTCAGGTCAACGTCTGCCCCATTAGCACAAGATAACACAGCAGCAACAGTTAAACGGTCCCAACAAAGTCACACCAACACTGAAACGTCTTGACTTGTTAACAACCGTTAACTTAACGTTAGCCGTGTGATGCTAACAGTTAGCCCTAGACAGTTAGCCCGAGAAAAAAGGGTTGGGGCATGGAGGTGCTGAGCGAATCAGTGCACTGCACACTGCCCATCAGTGAAATAAGACGTTACCCATTTTACATATTAACGGCTGTAAGCGTGCGTATAGCGCAGTGAACCTGCTGCCAGTTAAAAACAACATATTTTGTTCTTGTGAACGGAAATGTCCTAGGTGTTTATTTACATATGGAGCAGGGCAGAGAGATCAGATCGCAATTGCTTACTTGAGACGCATGTGAAGACGCATTCTGATGCCAGGTGTGAACAGACAGACAGCTGTCCACCTGTGGTCGGATCACTCAAGAAGAATGTCAGTACCAGGTCTGAACAGGCTCTATACCTCCAGCTAGTTAACCGAATAAACAGCTGATTGAGTCAGAGCGAGAACCTGCTAGTGTTTTCTGGGAAGAAGCTCAGACATGATTACCATGTCAGCTAGCTCAGCCTGAGCGCCATGTTGTGCTCAGCTTAAACTCAAACTACAGCAGCACCCCCTCACATGTCAGGACAGATCTCCCCCATCGATTGCGGACCTTGTGCCTGTTGGTGCTGTTAAACTAGTCATCTGTGCATATAATGTAATATTATACACCTCCCCCCTCTCCCCACCCCCACCCCTCTGTCAGGGTGCCATGTGCCTGATCGTTTACACCGCTCATACTGTGTGTCACCAGGTCGTTATGTTTATTTCAGACGACCACCAATTAGCTGGCTTCTAATTAATCAGCACTTTCCCTGATTCCACATGTCACACAAGTTCAATCCATCAGCACCGTGGAGCTGGACCAGCAGTTTTATGATTGTCAACTAAACAGCATGTGATCAATCTTTGCTCATTTGGGCGGCGGCCTAATGGGGCTGGCTGTGTCTCACTGCTGCTCTCTCTGTTCCTGCTGCTGTAAACAAGCTATCTTTGATTGGGCTATCCTGTTACTCTAAGTAACCTTTGATATTACAAAACACTTTTGTATTTCTTTACTTGTGCATTGTATGTGCAGTATTGTATTTCTGTCTCGTGTGTCAGTGATTGTAGAACAAACTATTGTTCAGATGTTTCATGTAGTTCTTGCGCTTGATATTCCTGGCATTATAAATTATGTTTAAGCTGTTGTCATGTATGATTGGGTCACTATTTTGTGCTAAATACTTTTATGTCAAAGCACTTTGGTAACTTTTCTTTGGAAAAGCGCTATATAAATTCATCATTAGTTACAATTCCTGTCATGAAATAATAATTTTAATAGGCTGTGCAGGTTGTATTATATCATGTCTAACTCACCCTCTGGACGTCTGGCTGAATCAGCAGTCAATACACACTTAGTTTTTGAGTTGTTTCATTAAATTTGAACTATTTAATGTGTAGAACCAAACCAAATTATACACAAATACCCAGAGGACAAACTGTAGTACTTTCAATTTCAAGATTGTGGCATGCAGCCCATATAAATCTGTGCTGAAGGTTTCTACCGCAGTTCAGAATAGATCCATGGGTTTAAAAAGTGACTGCAGTGGCTTCGGCTATGAGCCAGACTTTATATGGAAGCTGCAGGAAACACAGTGCATGCTAGCGTATGAGCAAATAGCATCAGGCTGATTCCAAATCAGCTCCACATCATTTCAATTAAATAAAAAATAAATTAAGCTATGACATGTCAAAAATATTTTATAATAAATAATAGTGCTAAAATATATTTATAAAGCACTTTTCAAAACAAAGCTACAAAGTGCTTTACACGGTTGATCCCAGATTTTAAAAAAATGCGTAATTTAAGCGAATAAAATAAGGCAATTTTAAGAAAATACAAAGAGCAAAAAATAAAATAAAGATAAAATACTGTCACTGAAGCAGATAAGCAAAGATTAGGCACTATTTGCCCTATAAATTGCTCTGAGCTGCAGCAAATTAAACAATTAGAGAAATACAAAATAAAAAAAATATAATAACTGATGACAAGATAAAACAATGAAAATAATCAGATGAGACATATATAAAATAAACAGTGTGCTAAAGCTAATAAAAGGTGTTTTGGGGGTTTCTCTGTCGACTAAACAAAAAAATTTTAATTAAGACTAGTCGACTAGTTTAAAAAGAGGAAAACACCCAGAAAACGTTTTTATTTTAAAAAATTTAGCACAAGTTATTGGTAAGTATTTGAAACATTGTCTCAAAAAATATTGTGTGCATTAAGAGCCCTTTGAAGCCTTTAATCACAATCTTCAACAACCATGTCGCATTTTAAATGCCACTGAAGTACGAGACACTTGGCGCCGTGCAGTATGAATGTAAACCCTGCACATTATCTGACAGCGACTCTCTTACAGTCAACAAATAATATAACATCTCAAAAAAGGTTCATTGCTGCTGAATTCATTTTCTAGATCAAAGTGCTGCCAAACCGCGCTGGTTTTGTGAGAGGACATCTCTCTTATTTCCCACCGTGCTGTTTTAAAACTTCAGTCTACTCGAGCATTACCGCGGGGAGGGGGACTGCTGTCTGACAGGACAGGATGCTGCGTCAAGGTAAATCTGACAATTTGTGGTTACTTTTTTTTGACCAACATATTTGCTGAGCTAACAGCTGGACTTGCTTTATCTATATCTTTAATTTGACAGAAAATGACAGCCTTTATTTCAACATTAGTGGATCTTATTCGTAATCCTGCTAGCCTCAGCATCTTACACATGTCAGTACTTTGCTGTAAACAATGGGCCCTATGTATTAACACATAGTTATCAAGCTAATAATAATTCTAGATGTGAATGAAAAGTGGGCCGAGCGTTGACGCATGTTTGAACGTAGATAAAAGAGAAGAAGACCAAAGTAGTTCATGATTTGATCACTCCATCAGTGAAAATAGCTCGCTATGCTAATCATTTCAGAAGACACGATATGAACCCTTGCTGACTGATGAATAGTGTTGTCTGTAATTATATCTTTAATTGATTTATGGGGATACATTTCCAGAACGCTTCGGCTGCGTCTAAGGTTGCACCTGTTCAGCCAGATGGAGATATAGATAGACTACAAGGTACAGGGCATATGTACAATACACACCATATAAATAGAAAGCCTGCATAGTAATACAGCTCGCAGTTGAAATGAAAAATAATTTCATTTATGTGACTTTTTTGATATTTCTACACAGTAAATGGACTTCTCAATACCATCAGATGTTGCTATTACTCACTGTAAATGTACTTTTAGTGTAAAGGTGTGATTCAAACACACCAGTGTACAAATACAAATTTTTTAAATCAACTTTCAGCCAGATGTGAGCAATCCATTGAATTTCAGCCATTTTCTTCCTTTAAATATATCAAGAAAAAAACAATTAATCTGTAATCTTCGTATATTTCTATTACAATTTCCAACATGCAATCTGATGAAAGATTAACCGTCCTGACTCTGGCGTATCCCTGGATGGGAGCGCTTGCGGTTGCAATAAAGTTTATGTTACTACACTCGCAGTCAGTTGCATTTTAATGCTGCCCTGCCGGGGCCTTTTCACAGGGTCACTGCAACCTTTCCCGTCATTGAGTCACTCCTCGGTTTTAGCGGAGCGCAAATTACAGCAGGGTGGGCTTTTCACATTACAGGCCAGTGGAAATCTAAAAGCAGGACAGGGAGCCCCGGCATGCGGGTGGGCAGCCGCTTCATGTTCCAGATATCGTCACATCACATGAAGATTCCTCAGTGCACGCATCAATCTCTCACCAGGACAACGCTCTGTGACACAGAGTGCCAGTGTGTGCTCCCACATATGGTGCAGTGCATATCAGCGGGAGGGTGAGTGTGTCTGATGAGGGCTCTGATCGAGGAACAATCGCATACAGCTCTGTGTTTAGTCATGCTCAAAAGAAGTTTCTGTGAGCAGTATATGATGCTTCAGACACAGTGGTTTTGAGGTGTAATGTACACCTTACAGATTACAGATACAGACTTGACAGTGCTGTGCTTTTACCCCTCATCTTAAAACTACATGAAACAAACATTTGAAGGAAAAATACGCCTCTTTCAGTTTATATTATAAATTAGTCTTGCAAGAAAGAGGAACTTCCCATCAGTGCTTTCTTTCCTGCCTCCGTCTTAATCGACTGACTGCAGGCATTTCTATCTATTCTATTCTGTTTCTGTCTGATTTTACCATGTCTGTTAAACGTTATAATGTTGCTGTCTCAGTTTGAAACTCTTCTTGTCGGGCATGCTGTTTTAATCAGTGTTCAACTGACGTGAACCAACGTTAGCATCCATTAGTGCCAGTCCAGCCCACGAAACCTGCTTTTGTTCATATAGATGGGTGACAAGTTGGTTGATAAGTGAGGAGAAAAAACAAAATGTTTTTTTTTTGGACATGTTTGTTAGATTATTTAACAAATCAGAATCGCATAATTTCCAAAAAAACAAATGAGGGAATATCCTTTAGGGCCCTGGCACACCAGGCCAACTTGGCACACCGTTGGCACAAAACATACCCACGGGTTGGCCGTTGACTATAGTTTTGCAGTGTGTCCAAGTGAAACTTTTTGGCCATGACACAAGCGACGTGAGTCGATGCAACAGTTGCTGTCATAGCCACGAGTTCTTTGATGTCAGTTTTGGTGTGTCTGGGCCTTTACGCCGACAACATGTCAAGCAACGGCAAATTGCGGCTGACGGCAGTGCTTAAATTTTTCTCAGTGGTGCAGTGGTTAGCATTGTTGCCTCACACCTAGAGGGTTCCTGGTTCGAACCCAGGGTGGTGGGCTTAAACCCCGGGAGTGTGTGCGGAGTTTGCATGTTCTCCCCGTGTCAGCGTGGGTTTTCTCTGGGTACTCCGGCTTCCTCCCACAGTCCAAAGACATGCAGGTTAATTGGTGGCTTTAAATTGTCCGTAGGTGTGAATGTGAGTGTGAATGGTTGTCTGTCTCTATGTGTCAGCCCTGTGATAGTCTGGTGACCTGTCCAGGGTGTACCCAGCCTCTCGACCAGTGTCAGCTAGGATAGGCTCCAGCCCCCCCGCAGCCCCTAACAGGATAAGAATGAATCTATGAATGAATGAATGGAATGAGGAGGTGTGTTCATGTATTTCAAGCGATTAAAACATTATTTGGAACATAGGTTGACATATCACAGGAGTCACACACTTTAAGGTATTCTGTTGCCACAATTTGCTGTTAAAAGATATGTTATCCCCAACTTTTAGTTTCGCCGCACTTCATGCAGAATTAAATGGCCAAAGCTTGGAGCAGCCTCTGTGGCTTTTCATAGACATTGCATGACAGCTCACCACAGTTTTCAGCATTAGAGGAATGGTGTTCGTACCTCCAGTAGAGTTTGAGAATCTGTATGCCAAAGAGCACTGCTGTTATGGGATCCAAAAATCTTACTGACACACTCTGGACTTATCACTTAAGAGGGGAATATACATATGGGTTACAAAGTGCAACTTCATTATGTCTACTACAACATTTCTATGTAGCTTTTTGTGATTATGATGTTATGAAAATTGTAATACCAGGAAGAGACTTGAATGATTTCTCAGCTTTTACTATATTGTGCACTTAACCAAATCAATTTAGAGAATAACTAATAATAACTTATCTGTTGATCTTATTGTGTCTCTTTACTTTCCATTGATATCAGCCACCACAAACACTGCTTGGTACGCATGAGTTTAGGGATTAAAAAAAGATTGTTAATATGGTATTTCGGGGTATTTAGACTCTGTTACATTGACATAATTGAACACATTCACACCTGAGATCCACAGTCATCCTCTGTTGGCCTCTGAGCCACTGCAGGCTCATTCATTTTCCCCATCCTGCTGTTACCCATCGACGTCTCTGGGGATCTGAACTGTCGGCCCTCTGGTCACAAGCCTGCCTCTCTAACCTTTAGGCTCCCACCACTGCCCCCGACTCTTCAGTCTCAGCGAGCCACAGCAGAGGAATGTGAAAGTCAAATAAAAGTGCTGAGGAATCAGAGAGGTCTGGGTTGTGGGAGGAGGTGTGTATAAATGTGCAGCACCAAGGTTCACCCTGTTTTGGCCAAAGATACACTCAGAGATATCCAGCGCCAGAGATTACATCTTTTTCAAAGTAAATAAATGGAATTATGATGTTTTTCTTGGCCGTCCACATTGTTTATAAAAAAGCAGAGAGAGCAGTCCGTTCACACTTTAGGTGATAACTACAGTGGGCCTTTGTGAAGGCCAAGTGCTGGCCCAGGAATCATAGTTTACTTTGGAGGCTAAAATTGAGCTCAACTTTGTGTGCAAAGTTGTCAGGATTTGTACCTTGTTTACAGAGCATAACCCATTTGTGAACTTGTCTGTGTGTGTGTAGCTGGCTTGTGTGTGTCTGTTTGGAGCTGTGAGTAGAAATTGTACTTTATAAATTGTAAAGGAGATTTTTTTTTATGAGAACATTTGGATTTTTTTCAGTTTAAGAAAAAACAATTCTGAGTCTGGCAGGACGGTGCCTGAATGATGGATGTATTTCTGAAGCAGAACAGAAAAGGCCTCGAGTTGATACGATTACAAAATGCTTACTAGGAGTAATTCAGTAGTTGAGTATATTTAGCCAGCACAAGAAGCCAATAGTTGACTGAAACATCTAACTGTGATCTAAATTTATTCAGGCTGATTTAAGCTGGGCACACACTGCCTGAGAATTAGGCTGATTTTGGGCCTGATTTCCCCACCCTGCTGATAATGGTCAGCAAAACCAGATTGCCAGATTTTGCTGTGGTGTAAGAAACGCCAAGAGTGTTTTTTTACATGTCGTAATCTGCTTGGAAGTCCATCCTGCCCACACCGATTTCAAATTGCATGTATTAAACATGTTAAATATTTACGATTCAATATCCTGTTGTGTGGGGGAATCCCAGAGGACCGTTGCCAGTCCTGCTGTTGTCCCGAACTACATCCATATTGTTAAATATTTTCTTTGTTAATCTCTAAAAAAAGTAGGGCAAAATCTCCCGAACTACATCCATATTTTAAATGTTTTCTTTGTTAATTTACTGTAAAAACAAGGGCAAAATCTCCCAAACTACATCCATATTTTAAATGTTTTCTTCGTTAATTTACTGTAAAAACAAGGGCAAAATCTCCCGAACTACATCCATAGTTTTAAATATTTTCTTCGTTAATATCCTGTAAAAAGTAGGGCAAAATCTCCTGAACTACATCTGTATTTTTAAACTTTTTTTTTTTTAACAAACAATTTCCTGTATAAAAAAAAAAAAGTAGGGCAAAAACAAACAGCTACTTCTTCCTGCCTGTTGTCAGCCATGATTGTTGTGCCTCTGCGCTGGCAATAGCTGTAGCAGGAGGCACTATGTTTCTTCCGTCCCAGTCATAAGAGCACAATATCTCAAGAATACCTTGAGGGAGTTTCCTTAAATTTGGCACAAATGTCCACTTTGACTCAACAATTAACTTATTAGATTTTGGTGGTCATAGGTCAAAGGTCAAGGTCACTATGTCTGTCTCGTTCTTGTTAACACAATATCTCAAGAACATATTGAGAAATTCTTTTTTGAATTTGGCACAAACGTTATCTTGGACTCAACAATTAACTGATTAGATTCTCATGGTCAAAGGTCACTGTGACTTTGGATCTGTCTAATCCTTAAACGTGCGATATCTCAAGAATGCCTTGAGGGAATTTCTTTAACTTTAGCACAAACATTAACTTGAACTCAGCGATGAGCTGATTGGATTTTGGTGGTCAAAGGTCAGTGTGACCTTGCATGCATCTCATTTTCTTGAGGGAGATATCTTAAGAACACCTCAAGGGAATTTCTTCAAATTTGGCCCAAATGTCCACTTGGAGTCACCAATTAACAGATTAAACTTTGGTGGTTGATGGTCAAAGGTCAAGGTCACTGTGACCTCACAAAATGTATTTTTGGCCATAACTCAAGAATACTTGCCCTTCCTATGACAAAATTTTACTCAGATGTCTAATAGTACATAATGATAAAGTGATGACATTTTACATCCAAAAGGTCAAAGGTTAACTTCACTGTGCCATCATAATGTTGTGTGAGACTTCCAGTTTAAGAGTCAGGACTTTGATTGTTTGTGAATGGAATCTGTTGGCCAATCGTTGCTCTCTCTAAAAATCTCATTATGTGGGGTCTCTCACATTTTCAACATTGGTTAAGATCCGCAAAATCTTTTAGTTTGGTCCAGAGTTTGGCTCATAGCATTGAAAATTGTATTATCACTACAGTTTGTTTTAAAAATGGCTTTTTTCCCACCTATTGTTAGACACTGTCACCACTGCAGGCCTGCTCATCCCTCCAGGGACTCGACCCTGCCATGTTTACAGAGAAAGTCTCTGATAAGAACTGACAGGTCAATAAAAGCAGAAATATCACCAGCTTTGTCAATGACCACGGCCCTGGCAGCTGCCAGAATATCCCCCAGTCAACATCACTGCCCGCCTTTCAAAAAAGGTGCTAATTTTATAACACTGAAACGCTCCAACCTGCAGATATGCTCAACAGTTCAGCGCCAACACACCTGATGTGAAAACCGTGTGTTTGCCGCTTCTCAGCTCGTAGTGATTCAGGTGTCAGTGATGCTGACGTGGGTGTCATGCACTGTCTCAGCAGCTTCCCACATATCACCCTGTTACTGAGTGCCCACCTCAGTACTGTCTCTCAACACCCTAATACACTGAGGTGTTTACTGACAGTCTTCACACGTGTATTACAGTAGGTCACACCGCTGTAGCAGCCCAATCTAGCAGCACTCTTAGTATGAGCACTCACTAACTTTTACTGCTGATAATCTGCCAATGTGTACGCACCCAACTTTATTTCTAGTTTCCTGTAATACCCACACGAGGGCTCAGGATTTTGATTTGCTTTCCTCACTGCAAGAGATGTGACTCTATCTAATGATAAAAAAAAGAAATGAGAATGTCTTAATAGACCAAAAACGATATCTTTTAATATCTTTTGATTTTCTGTGAGGAATAATTTCACATCACGATTTTAGTGACCAGATTTTTCAAGGATATCAGTGTTATTGTGCTGAAAATGTTCAAAAAGTACTCATACACACACTGAAAACATTTCACCAAATGTAATATTGAAAACCACAAATAAAATTAGCAGCACTGTGCTCTTTTGTTTGCATAAACATTACAATAATTACATGGTCAAAACCATATGTAAACATATGAAAACCATATCAAATGTGCATTAACATTAAGGATAACACCATATGGCCATCCATCTGGGAGTCCTTTGCAAATTTTGGTTGTCACTGGACGGTATTTATTTACCGTAAGTTGCAGCACTCAAGCAGTTTTAATGATAATAAAATTTGAAACTGTAATACTATCGCAGGGAATTTACTGTAGTTTATCATGAAACTAGTAACGGTTTCATCCCTACATTGCTGAATGCAAACCACTCAACTGGCGTTAAAGAACTGTCACTTGACTTATGAAATACTCAACCAGCTCTACATTGAAAATGACTGAAACCATTGGCACTGAAGTTTTTTAGGGCCTCATAAAACAAAAGAAATTTCATTATAGGAATTCTTATTTACGCCATGCAGTAAGAGCAGAACATTACAAGACTCTTCTTCAACTTAAAGTTCAAATGAAATGGCATTTTAGAAGTATCTAGCTTTAGTATTGTGATGTATGTCTGAGTAAAATGTTGGGAGGAATTAGATTTGAAATGTGGGCGTGTCGTAACAGTAAGACTTTGACGGTGTAACGCAAATATATCCAGCGATGGGATTAAATTTGTTAGTGAGAGAGAGACATAGCCTATTGTATCCTCCAGGTAACATGTAGCTGAAGCAGTCCTCTGTAAAATGCTGCTTGCGCAATCTGAAGCTTTCACAATTTCCAGTATCCTCAAAATGAATCAGTTTTATCCAGAGAGCTGTAAACACTGAGTTTCTTGGGGAAACAGATGCTGTTGCTAGCTAGCTAACGGAATTCTAGCTCTTTGCTGCTCAAATTTGGAGATTGATTAATGGGCATATGTTGTGATATTATTGGTTGAAAGTGGTTGGTACCAGCTTATGTTAGCATATGTCTTTTTTTTTTTTTTTTACTGGGAGAAAACGTGATTGGATTTTGATATAATATTTTTGGCATATATTGTTAAATGAGTGTACAACATGGAAATGCAATCTAAAATGGTTAAAAAGGCATTTTTCATTTCATCCTGACTTTAAGCTTCAGATATTTTGACATTTTTTAGCCCATATTTAACATTTATTTCATTCCAAAAACAATGAAAGCAAAAAAAAAAAAAGAAAGAACAAAAACGAAATCCAGGAAGTCTCAAATCAATACAGACAACCATGGAAATAAAAACATCAAGGCACTCCGTCTGCAAGTGAAATAATCTTATGTATTTGCCTAAGTGTAGGCAACCTAATCCTGGATTCTGTTTTTTGTACTTCTACCTGGCTCACCAAAGAGCACCTGTCACACCAGCCATCAGAGCTGAGCAGTGCTTCCTTCCTCCAGTGTAAAAAAAACCTCCTGAAGTATTCAGTGTAGTGTTGTTGAAAAGGAGGAATCTAAAACCAGCACTGCAGCACCAGGGGACACTAAAACCAGACTAATGAAATTCTGTCCTTGCAAGTGCTGTGCACAGTAATAAAAAGATAATATTGTTTAAAACATTTAAATTTCAGTATTATTTTTGTGCAGCAGGACACAGCAGACATGTTCTGCTGTTGTATCAGGCAGGCCGGCTGGTCGGGACGACGTTGTTTTGCTGTTGTCCAAACCGTTTGATGTTCTATTTCAGCACACACTTGAAAGACCTCTCTTGTCACATTAATCAGGGCTGGAGTGAATGCCAGGCAGTGTTTTCTGTCAATCCCGAGGCCTCTGCCGACGCTGGCAACGATTTATTGGGAAAAAAAGCGTCTATATTTGTAGTAGCAACCTTTTGCCGGACCTCACCAGCTGATGTCAGTTAATTATTTGTCCCTGTGAATCTAATACTTTTTCCCCATGCCAAAACTGCGGGCACGGAGAATCAAGATCCCCACACATACACACGCTCGTATAGATAGACACCCGCGTACACACAAACGTAAGTGCACACTAGCAGATGCCATCTCTTAGTGTCGGTCAGTGCGGAAAATCAGACACTCCATCCATCTGCTTATGTTATTCCTAGCAACCAAAGTTATGTTGCTATGGTAAAGACATCCCCACATGAACTTGTCAATCAAGCTGCAGCGCCTTAATGTTTTTATTGTTTTGTTTTTTTCCCCCCTCACTTGTCTTACTAACCTCATTTGAATTTTTGTTCATTCCCACATTGTGGTTCGCCTCATCGGGTCAGCAGTGTTTATCTGTTTACAGCTTTCCTCCGCTAACTTTAGATGCCTCTGCTCTCATTAAAACATGGCTGTGAGTCAGAGCCCAGGGAATCAAAGCGAGGAGGAAGGACTTTGTGTCCTCGAGACCAAAGGCCGGCAGCATTTAGAGTTTCTGAATGAATAATAGCTTTGGTCTAAAATATGAGGACAGATTACAGTTGTGCGCTTCCCATGGGTGTCCCAGCGCTGAGTCGTGTAACAAAAACTGAAAAGGTGCTCTGTACAAGTTGTACGTCATGGTGGGTAAAAACCACATCTGTTTAGACAAATGTGTGATTTAGTGTTGTGGGTTTAAGGGGAGAAAAGCCAGGAAAACTTGATAAACCACACAAATCCACCATAACCACAGAAAGCCTCTGTAAACTAGAGTAATGCCCAAATGAAGTGTGAGAAAAAGGGGGAAAAGAATGACTTTGTAATACCTTTAACGACACGGTTTACTCTAGGATGAGTGTCGTGTTTCCTCGGAAATATTGCCACGTCCGAAATGTGGGGCGGCATTTGTCTCATTTTGCACGCTGACTTACGCTTTGGTATTACACTGGAAATAGTTATGCTTGGATTTCAAGCTGTTGCGCTATTGCACTGGCCTTCTTCCACCTCTATTAAAAATATACTACACTCTCATTGTATGTGTTTATTGGCAGGGGAGGATTTCTGAGGAGCAGTCGCTGGTTTTATTTGAGACTGTCCCAGCTCAACGCACTTTTTCATCGTGATGATATTTCAGAAATTACTGCATGCGTACTGTAGACACTTTGATTCATATCTTGCAGCAAAAAAAGTACTCTGCTTGAGTATTACTTACAGTTAAATTGCATATTTATACTTAATGACAGCATTTACTTCTCCTTCACTACATTTTATAGGCAAAAATCGAACTTTTTATTCAGCTACATTAATCCAACATCTGTAGTTACTTTGCAAATTAAGATTATTTGTACATACTAACTTATAATAATTTATAGAATATGATATATTGTTACTAGTGTTGCACAATTATTTGAAATATTATCAGAATTACTATGTGGCCAAGTGCAATATTCAAATCAGAGGTAAAATGTGTCACAACATACCATTATAAATAAAGCATTGTGGTGCTGCAGAGATGTCTCCACCTGTGCATTTCATATTGTATTTTGTACCGTGCAGCGTGTTCTTACTGTTTTTTATTATGTAAAGCACCTGCACTGATAACCTGGTCACTTTACAAGGCAGCTGCTGTGTTTTTCATATCGTATTTTGTACTGTGCAGTGTGTACGTACTACTTCTGTTGTGTTGGGCACATGGATTTAATGTAGTCTGTACTGCACCTTGAATTTTATTTTTATTTATTGTGTCTGTTATGTGTAGGACTACAGATGGAAATTAGTATTTTGTTAAATCTGGTGCAACCATGTTTTCATTTATTGTAAATGATTAATGTCATTGCACACTGTCCTCTTATAAATCAAATAAACTAAACTACAAATCATATTCCAGATGGAAGAAACTCCAGCAAAAATCACAGTCATCGCAATATCTGTCAAAATAATCGCGATATGATTTTTTTTACATATCGTGCAGCTCTAAATGTTACATTTTAAACTACTCAACAATACATAGTTAAACTAAGCTAAATATGTTTAGTATTACAGTAATCTAAGGTAGACAATTTTTAAAGCTTTGATACATAAGTGCTTTTTAAGATTAAACCTTTGAACCCTGAGCAAATATTTCTCTCAAAAACATGGGTGAAAAATGATGCAACTTTGTAAGAAATGTCCCACATATTGCAAAAAAACTAGATTTAGAAAGAAAAAAGAAGCTAGGGAAATCTATATTTATAATTATTATTACAATTCACATTATGTAATAGAATTATTATAAATTTTAAGCACTCTATCCAGGTTATGTCTTGGTTTGTTTGTTTTTAACTTTTTTTTTTTGTAATACTGCAGCCCTCAAATTTTTGTAACATTTAAACAAATTTAAAATAAGGGAAAAATGATGTAAAGATTTAATCAGACCCTCCAGGATCTTGTGGCAAAATAAACTTGAATTTGCAGCCAATTTGTCAAAAAATGCGGTTAAAAATTGCAGCATTTTTATGTGATGTTTTTGCAGGAAATTGCAGCAAATGACAAAAATTGCAAGTCAGGGAAAAAAAAGATTTTTTAAACTACTGCCTCCAGAAAATAAGTCATGTAATCATTTGCTATAATAATCATAGTGAATATTACAAAAACAGCTGCAAATGTTTCAGTTCTCTTTAGTTTTATTGAATTAGTTTCAAAACATGGACTCCAATAATGTTTTTAAAAATCCTGAGTGAATATTGTAGCTCTCAAAGCAGACAATGTGACTGTAAAACAACATGTGAGCTACATCTTCTGTAAACATAACATTTGAATCAATTCAACACATATTGTATGCATTTAAACAAAATGACAGTTCTTATGTCAATATAGAGCCTTTCTCCGTACTGCAATGCCATTAGCGCCATTTGATGATGCGTCTGATGACGTTTCAAATGACGTCGCATGCATGACGACTTCCGGTCAACCAGAAAATGCGGAAAAATCCGGAATGATTGTGGGACTTTTGAAAAATTGCAAGCCCCCAAACTTTCGTTGAATTTGCGTTAATTATTGCGATTGCAAGATCGTGATTTTCTGAAGGGACTGTAATGCTAACTGTCTGTTGTACGGTTAACACCTGTAGTCCTGACAATGCAGTACACCTAATGTGTTCGACAGTGAGTGATCATGTGGCATGATCATGTGATTTGCATGCTGAATGTGCCAGGTCCAGCACTGTGAATACTAAGATGACTTTGAAGTTTTAGATAAACAGATCTTCAAAAAGAACTGGTTGAATTTGGTGAACAAGAACTCGAAGGTAGCTCACAGTGACTAACAGTCACTATCAGTCAAGCTGGGTAAATTGCAGCAGAAGTAATGTCCTCTGTTTTTTGTCTTGATGTGGTCTCTGGCTGAAGGAGGCAGAATAGCAACAGGTGGTTAAATCACAGTGACGTGGGTGTATTTCTGGGAAGGCCCAGGGACCGACTGCACTGCCCAGTCAGTCACACCAGCGTGATGAGCACCTCAACATGGACAAACTGCTGACCTGTAACAACACGACCTTGCTCTTTGATTATACAACCACACGGCTCGACATGGACGGGCTCATGTAATGGAAAAGTTCTCAGCATTTCCTGCCACCCTGTTCCCACTGAAGGCACGGCGCACTCTGCGGCCTCTGCTTTCCCGCTGTAACTTCACAGACCCTGAATCTTAGCCGCTTCTATAAAACGGGTCTTTAAACGCGACGCAGGCAGCAGGTGGGGGCTCCATGCCACGACAGGAATTCGGGGCAAGGGGAAGGACTCTGTGGGGGCTTATGGATGCCCCTTGGCACCGTGGTGGAGACCTCTGCGGGGTTTGCCCTTTAAGGCTGCACGGCTAGTGAGAACGAAGTTCAGCTTGAAGTCGCTACATGTGAACCTGTCACTCTTGCAATCTGGAGGCTTGGCGGGGTGGAGGGGTGTGTGTATGGGGGTGGATTTAGACCATTAGTTCTGGGCTGCCCAGGCACACACTCACATGTGTGCGGAGAGTCACTGAGGTCTTTCTGCTAATTATAGGCTGAAATCTGACAGAGAAAAATTAGAGGGAAAAGGGACAGCTGCAAGGTCCCGCGGACGACGGAGGGAAGAAGAGAAGGGAGAGGAGGGGTTTTTGATTTCTCACTAAATCCTCAAACCCCCTCCTTGAACCTAAAAACAAAATTCAATCATCTCGGTGTCCTTCTCGCTCTCTTATCCCCTCTCAACACAAACCCACTGCCTCCCTCATCCTCTCAGACGAGAGGTCAGGGGTCAGTCCCACATGGGATCACCCCGGGTTTCACACGACGTCCCATCTTTTCCCTGAACTAATGCCATTTCCTTCGGGGAGCTTAGCCAGCAGCTAGAGAAGAACTCTGAGACCTCCCCTGTGTGAATGTGGTCACATCATGCACACATACTGACACCTGTGCACACACACTCACACACAGAGAACAATATTCAGTCTTTATTGTAGATCTGTTATAAGTTATACACTAAAAAAAAAAAGAACCAAATAAACCAGAAATCTCTGATGGAGGTTTGAGCATCTTAAATGAAAGCAGCGTTATCGGCCTGTCGTCTTTATATCCACTCCAGTTGGTGTCAGTCGCTCTGTTTCAAATCAGATACATCATACATTTCTTTTGCAACTGCAACAATATTCAGTCAACACCTTAACACACTTAACGGCTCCACATCGTAAGGTCCTGTATTTATTAAGTGTCATTTGGTTTGTGGTGAAATAATGTGATTAATTGCAGATTTTCTTAATAAATAACCATCAGTTGTTCAGTTGTTGACGACCACACCAAACTTTAGAATGATAAACAGATTTATATTATTTAGTTTCTTGCTGAATTCATCCCCGTCCTCTTGTTTGAGACTAAAGGCACAATTAAAGTCATCTGTCAGGCTGTGAAGGTGAAGGACTGTGACCAAAACGTTATGTCTCTTCCAAACTCTGCGTCAGCGTGAAGGAATTTAACCTTTTTTCTCACAAGGCAGAGAAACAGGAAAGAAAGCAGGACGTTACCATTAAAGACGCTGCACAACCACACTCATTAGACTTCAGCCCAGGTGCTGAATTTAAATAAAGACACCAAACATTATGAGGCTATGAAATGATGATAAAAGTATAAATTCTCCCGAACTAACAGGTGCAACAAAACTGATGCGAAGTTTAGAGAGATGTCTATCAAGCACTGTCTGCACATAGTCCTCATTAAACGTCTATCCAGGTCCAATCAGTGGAAACACCTGGGTCAGGCCTCACTGTTTCTTTGATTATGCCCTCTAGGGATGTCACATGATCCGTTGCTGTGGTACCAGGTCGATGTCAATATTCTGAAAAGTATCGTGGATAATGGGGTTGCAGTTCTCCTGAACCTGACGGAGGGTCTTATACACCTACAGTATTCTAGTCTGCTGTAAAATGCCATAGAGGGAAGATGGATGCCTACCAGCACAGAATAATGTTAACAAGAGGTGGAAGATGGCAACAAGTGCAGCTGCGGTGACAATCGTTTTGTATTTTTTCAGAGGCCAGCATATTTTGCATATTCTCTGCAGTGAGAGTGTTGTGTATTTACACTCTGCTATAAACAGCAGCAGCATGATGAAACACTGAACGTCTACTTTGCACTGAGCGCTGCACGTTTGGTGTGAAGAATTTTAAACTTTGGGTAAAACGCTGCGCTCATCACTTTCAATTTTCACCCAGCTGTCCAGTCACAGCAGAGGAGGGGCAGCACTCATAGCCTTCTACAAAGACCAACCATCACACCTTACATGAACAGGTGTGGAACAACAACAATGGAGGAAAATATATTGTAGGCTATATAAAAATGTGTTTCCTTACCCACCCAAATCTCACAAAGCCACATAGACTGTTACTTTGCATTCGAGGCAGGTCATCAGGGATTAATAATAAAATACAGAATAAATTTAATTGAAATGTTTTTAATAAAGGAGTGGACATGTAAGCACATGGGATTTATTGTCCTGCTTTTGCCTTACACCATGGTATCAAATTATGTATCTAGAGCTGTGGAATTTCACTGGCATTGGTATTGACTACTAAATTTCTGGTGTTCTGACGTGCCTGATGTCTTCTCTGCTTGGTGTAGTGGTTTGACAGTGTGCAGGTGATGAATCCAGTTTTAATTTTCAGTATTTATTCAGGGCTGCCCCTTGAACATCGGAGATTCAAATCGTCAGTAGAGGTTGTTTTTGTGTTGTTTTTTTGCTGTGCAAAAAAAGTCCGATTTTTTTCCCCAGATTTTGCTGCGGAGTGAGTGCTCTTGACTTTCACGCTACTTTTTGGAACAGACAGCTGCGGACACAGGCACAGAGGAGGAGAAACTTTCCACTGTAAGGCTCCGAAATAACATTATCTTCTCTCTTTTGTCCTGCAGAGCCTGTTCAAAATTTGAAACTTTATATAGAAAAACAAAACGAGAATCGTCGAAATATTCCTATTAAACAGCCAAATCTGATTCGAGTCACAAAATCTGGTCTGGTACAGCCCTGTATTTATTAAACCCCCTGAAATCTTATAGATAGTGAAGAATTCAAAATGTTTTAGGACTGCTGCGTGTAAAACTCAGGGTAGAATGACAAAACTAAGAGTTTCTGAATAAGTCATTATCAAGTTGTCACAAACCAAAAGGACGAAGAGGTCAGGTCATGGCTTATCTGTGGTGCGAGGTCATGAAATATCACTGGAGTCATCTGTTTGATATCTGTCACTGCTGCACTGTAGTGTTATGGATATTTATTTTTAGGCAGGTTTGTAGAGATGTAATTTGAATTTTAGCGTTGTTTTATGTGACGCATGTCTTTGTTTTTACCACCTGGGACCACATTAGATATAAGTGCTCTCGTTCTCACTTTACTGACATCCATTTTATTCAGTGTGGTTTGCAGATTCATAGACATGATACTCGTATCATCTGTATCGATCACATCACACACGCTCACACGCAGTTGGTAGGATGATTCAGCTTCCCCACAAACACCCCACAAACAATCAAAAGTCTGTTTAGCGCTGGGGAGTATGTCACTCATCTCACCCTTCGTAATGTGCTAGTGCGCAAAATGTTTCTCAATGTCGCTGCAGTATTGTAAGATCATTATCTTGTTACAGGGGTTTCCGTGAGAATGTCATGAGCTTGCCTCGGGCCGGCTTAACCGTCTTACAGCTGAGGCACAGTAGCCAAGTCCAGATTGTTTCCCTCCCCTGTCTGATTGACAGGTGTCCAACAATCCCCCTGGCTTTGCGCCGGAGATCCGAAGAGGCCGTGTGGAGGCCCCGGTGCGGTCGGGCCTGACCTTGCCCGGCTCATCAATAGCATTCATTGCTCCCAGGCTGCGGGTGACAGGTGCTCGAGCCCAAAACCTCTGCCTCGGCCCCCCGAACTGAAATCCTGCTGGTTTTTATTGGTCCTCCTGCCTTTCCCCTCATCCCCGTTTCCTCCAGGGACATTTAGGAGCGAGGCTCAGGTCTCCTCTGGCTCAAATTAAATGCCTGTGGTTAATTAGCTGGGTTTGCTATTACCAGCAGAGGTGGAAACCCTTACCAGTGCACCCAGGCCTGGGAACACTGGGAGCTGTGTAGACTCTCCTCTGAAACAACACAGAATTTGTAGTTTCTCATTCTGGCCCCAAACCTTTAACGGGACACACTTCCTCCCTCATCCTGAGTCAAATGCATCAGACTCTCCTGCTTCTCCTGCAGGCTGAAGAAGACTCACACCTCCCCCCTAGTGGCTGCAGCTGTACATGCATCCCTTCAACACAACTGAGGCTGTCTCTTCAAAGTCAGAATGAATGTTAAGACATATAAACATAATGATATAAATATACCTTCATTGGAGCTCAACTTAATTAGCACATTTGTTTAGTTTGCTTAAAATAAAAGAAAGATTTTCCCTCTTAAATGTACTGTATAATAATGTATGTATATATATTTTACAATTTATGATAAGGTTTAATGTTAAAATATAAAGTAATAAATAATAAAGAAAGCAATATGTACAAATTCTATGACATTTGTTGACAGCAGGCACCTATTATATTATATTATATTATATTATATATTTCTAATTATTTTGTTGTAAAGTAGACAAATATTTTCTATTTTTTTTGTGCTCACACCTCTATTCGCACATGACTAGTATTACCTGGTGACCTCATATTATTTGTAATAATTGCTTGGTATATAAAATGAAAAATTTTTTTTACCAAAATTCTAATAAATTAATATATAAATAAATTTGTAAATTTATAAACTTGGAAATAAATAAATAAATAAATGAAAGAATAAATAAATGCTGAAATAAATACAAAGATAAAGAATAAAAAATAAATAATAGTGATAATAATAATGATAATAATAATAATTATAATACATTATAAATTATTTATAAAGAAAGACAGAAAGAAAGACGTACATGCAGAGGTTAGGACCTCCTAACTCATTAACATACAGAAACAAATAAATAAATGTTTTCAAACAAATGTAGAAATACATTTAAGATATTCATTTATTCATGTCCTTTTTAATTATCAACTTTATTTATTTATGCATTTATATATTTATTTCTGTATATATGTAAACATTTATTAGTTCATTTATTCTTGTTTTTTTTTATTTCTACACTTATTTATTTCTGTATTTATTTATTTTATTATTTATCTTCTTCTGTACGAGTCCTGCTGGTGTTGGGGGTCAGGTTTTGTGGTGCTGCCCTTCTGCAGCAGGTGTTAATGGGTTTGAACCAGTAGCTACACAAACAATACCTCTGCAGCTTTGTGTGCCAGTTAGTCAGGGTTCATGAGCATTTTCATCCTTTCATCGTTACCACCACTGCTTCTATCGTGATGTTTATATGCCTCTGAAACTCTGCTAGTTTTTTCTTTGTCTCCCATCACACATGTTGAAAAGTTTGACTTTAAATCATGTGTCCAGTTCCCTTTTTGGGAAAAAATGAAATGTCATCATTGTAGCTCCAGCCCAAACTCTAATTTTAGTTATTGCTGACATTTAGAGCGGCTCTGAAGGCAGACGTCGGCCAGCTGAGTAAAGGCCTCGGCTCGTTCCGCTCATGTGGACCCCAACTAATTTTAATTCTGTCTTAAAGGGCAGCTCTGTGTCAAATGTTTTCATCTCATTAGTTGTTTAGGCTACAAATTAAGGCTTGACCAGCACATTGGAGCTTTTTTAAAGCTGGTTAAAGCCAATTAATATGAAATATGTTAGTGGATGCCAGGTATGTTTTTAATGTATTCAAAATTATATTCTGGTTACTCTTATTCAGTCATTTTTATTTACGTGGTCATGCCTTTAGGATTACAAGACACTTCCCACAACCATCTTCCAGTTTTGCATCTACAAAATTGATTGTTGTGGAACAGTAACGATTCCTTAGATGTTTATATTCCTAAAAATGCTTTATGATGGTCAACACTTATGTGATGCTCGGCCTCATTCATCTCCAGGCCTCAGCTGACAGTGTTGCATTGGGAAATTTGTCTTAATTCCTGAAATGATGTCCACTCAGGAGTCGACTCCCTCTACATTTATAAACTGCTGTGACACAGGATTATGGGATTCACAACTAAAGTCCATCTGGAGGGTGGAGCAGCTCTCACCACTCACACCAGTGTGTAGAAATCTCACTAAATACACAATGTTTTCGTTCAGAGTGTCACATTGTTTTTGTATCTATGTCATCTGTCTGTTTTATGGTCTAAATTATTTATTCCTGTGTGAGCCGCTGGCTGAGGACGTCAATTTATAATGATGATCACTGCTGGGAAGTGTGCATGTGTCCAGATGTCTCGTCAGTGTGTGTGTGTGTGTGTGTGTGTGTCCTGGCCGGGGGTTGAGGATCCTGCCCAGCCTCAGAGCTCCTTTACAGGCCCAGGTCTGTCTGCGGAGACACCTCCTTGTCTTCCAGCTGTTGGACCTAAATTCCATTGTCTTCCTGGAAAGTTGTGATTTGTCCAACGTCTTCGTCTTTTGTCCGTTATTTGTCTTTCTGATGATACTTTTCTTTCCCTCTTTCTCTCCCACATTGTCCTGTTATCATGTTCTCAGCTGTCTCTCGTTTTGTCCTCATCTACCTTTTCTGTGTCTCAGCTGAGGACATGTTATTTGATTTAGCCTGGAAACACCATCATAACCCCCAACAGAGATGGGGAGTCACCAGTGAGATGAACTGGATACCTTGGCAGAAGGTCAAACTCTGCATGCAAGTGTGGGTGTCTGTGTGTGTGTGCATCACTAACAATGTTTCTCTAGAGGAAAAAACATTTCTTAACAGTGTTAAAGCCAGTTTTAAGAAATGTAGCAGGGCTGGGAGAAATGGAGAAAATCAAATGTTACAATATGTTTGACCAAATACCACAAAATATTTACGCAATGATATTTTTGATAAATAATCATCAGTAATATGATTTATAGTAATGTCTAAGTAGGCAAAGGCAAATTATAAAGCAGCCTATCCCAGCTGACACTGGGTGAGAGGCAGGGTTCACCCTGGACAGGTCACCAGACTATCACAGGGCTGACACATAGAGACAGACAACCATTCACACTCACATTCACACCTACGGACAATTTAGAGTCACCAATTAACCTGCATGTCTTTGGACTGTGGGAGGAAGCTGGAGTACCCAGAGAAAACCCACGCTGACACAGGGAGAACATGCAAACTCTGCACAGAAGGGCTCCCCCACCCTGGGTTCGAACTAGGAACCCTCTTTTACTTTACTACTTTACTACTATAGCGATGTAATATCGATATATTGCCCAGCCCTAAACTACATCATTTACTGCCTGAATGAAAACAGTGTAAGCCTTCATTTTCGTCATTTTTAATATTATTTACATTTAAAAATATATTAAAAAGTATTAACCATTTTCAGTTGCTCCAATTAAGGAGATGAGAAAAGAGAAAAAGTGCCATGGCCGGCATCTTTTTTTAACCCTTCAGCTTTTTTGTGAAGCCAATCCGACTACTTCTGGTTGAAAATCTCTGAACTTCATGAAAAGGCGCTGGCGTCGTCACTGTTTCTCCTTTCTCAAGCTGCATATGTCAGTCAGAAACGATGACAGCAAAGACAGAAAAGCTCATTTGTAGGAGCAGATTGGTCAGACACTTATTGTTACTAGTGAGTGTTGTGCTTTTGTCACTGCACACGTCGTAAGCTTGTTGTTAACTGGGTAGTCAACGCTCTGTTAATGTAGCGTTATGTTAGCTACCGAGCTAAAATTAATGTAAAGATATTGTTGTCATAGAAACAACACCCAGGTGCAGTGCTTCATAAAAATGAAGAAAAAAGCACCTCTAGCACTTTAAAAAAATATTTTTTTTATGAAGGACGGGATAGGGGCCGTACACATGCCACATCTTTAACCGCCTGGAAAACGTGAGGTCGGGCGTTATTTTTGTGCCTTTTTTGAGCCAGCTTTCAAGAGTGTGGCGGCAGCTTGCGTCTGAGGTTGCCAAGCAACCTTAACAAGCACCTTATCAAAGCTTATTAACCTGAAATCCTGAGTGCAGAGCTGATCTTCTTCCAGACGCTGTTCACAAGTGTGTAGGCCTATCGTTTGTGGGACAGATGTAAAGCTCTGACAGCCCCCTATTTACGGGGCGGCACAGTGGTGCAGTTAGCACTGTCGTCCACAGCAAGAGGGTTCCTGGTTGGAACCCCGGGTGGGGGAGCCCGTCTGTGCAGAGTTTGCATGTTCCTCCCGTGTCAGCGTGGGTTTTCTTGGGGTACTCCAGCTTCCTCCCACAGTCCAAAGACATGCAGGTTAACTGGTGACTCTAAATTGTCCGTAGGTGTGAATGTGAGTGTGAATGGTTGTCTGTCTCTATGTGTCAGCCCTGTGATAGTCTGGTGACCTGTCCAGGGTGTACCCTGCCTCTCACCCAATGTCAGCTGGGATAGGCTCCAGCCCCTCTGTGACCCTCAAGACGATAAGCGGTCACAGAAATGAATGAATGAATGATATTTACAAAAGAAGGGAAAGATATCTGTCGGCTGTGATTGGTTGTTCCACCTCACACAACATGCAGTGTGCCCTGCGGCATTCCAAAAGTTGTACGTGGTTTATCTCAGAGCGCAGCCATCGCGCCCTGAAAAACGGGTGCTCGGGAACGCATGAGCACCACTATGGTGTTGCGTACCGTGCATCTACATGACAAAGACGGCATGTGTACCGCCCCATGAAGCACTCTTCGGCTCCCTGCCACTGCGTTTTTGCCAAAGAAAAACATTATTTAGACACTCACCCTTGTTGGATACGATGCTGCATTCAGGGCACACTCGCATTGCTGTTGTCACCGCAGTGATGCTGCAGCATGCTGTGGACTGAAATTCACCATAATTTAAAACACTACTGTCACATATTGTTCAGTGGACTGTATCCTGGGAGTTATTTAGGAGACTTTTCCTCAGCCAGCCTTTATTTGGGGATTTTTTACATGTGTGAATTACAGATTAACAAAACTCCACCTGTGCAGGTCACGCTCAGCAAGGCACTGAGAGTTTATGATTTGGGTGAACTGACCCTTTAACACTGCTGACAGGATTTCCAGTTATAAACAGACTTGAGTGGACATTGTCCCATGCTGCATTTGACTTCTCTATATCTCTTGCCTCGCAGCCTTGTCATGTCATTGTGTGTCATCAGCATGCTCTGCTGCTCTGTGAGGTTGTTAACACTGTTTAAAGCATTACGCTGCATTTACATGTACACACTGTAATCTTTATTTATTTATGTTGAATTTTTATTATTTACCTTCTTCTGACTTTGCCACCCGAGGTAAAAATAACCGGATCCAGTCCTCACATTTCACTCACCGATTGACACCCCACAAAACTCAGACATGTCACATGCCTTCGCTCTTATTTGAAACACCACAGTATGTTTCAAGTTTCTTTCTTAAATACCTCCAGCTTCACCGTCTCCCTTGTTTGTGCGCAGCCAGTGCTGCTGTATGGCTGCGCTGTGTGAGAAGTTGTTAACACCGTTATTCCTAACCCAGATGAAGGCCACGGGGCTGGTTGTTCACAGCCCTGAAGCCTCCGCGGCATCCTGAGGGACCGAAGCCGAGCGACCGTCACATGACCGGCTGCATTAACTCCTAACACCTGTGGGAAGGAACAAAATAGCCTCGCAGCTCGCAGCGGTTAAATATGAGGGGCGATAAGTCTTGTGACTTTGTGCTGATCAGCGACATTCCCTGCCTCTTACATGTGTTTTGTGTTGTCGTATTATGAGAAACTAAAGCGAGGATAAAAAGTAATTTTTGAGCTGAGTTTAATGCAGCTACAGGAAGTAGTGTAGATAAGAGTCGGTCCTCACAGGTCCAGAAATAAATCCAATGTGTTTCTCAGTGATCAAGCTGTATGATACTGCACCTGAAGTCCCAATCTGACAGAATCAGGGTGTTGGATAATTTGGTGTTAGCCCCATGTAATATGTTGAAGACGTGGCTGAGACAGACCAGAACTGTAGTTGGCGTGTAGTTTGATATCTGTCTTTGCCAAGTCACAGCAGACACACAGAGCTGCAGTGCAATGTGAAAGAGCAATAGGGCGTTTGGTCTCTAACGTGTTAATGGCGGAGCTCTGTAGGGAATGTACCAGGAGGCAACTAAAAGGGTTAGTTCACCCAAATTAATGTAACACCTATTTTCTCAGTTATTCCTGAGGCTGGGGGGTCAAACTCATTTTAACTCGGGGGCCACATACAGCCCAAGTTTATCTCAAGTGATCTGTACCAGTATAACCACTGCATAATAACCTATAAATAAAAACACCTTTGAATCGTTCCCTTTCCTTTTGTGTTCAGAAGGACATTATTAAAACATTTACTAAACACATGATAAACAACCTGAGATAATAAGTGCAGTTTTCACAATTTGTCTCACTTTTTCCACCTTCAGTTGGTCCTTTACTCACTGTCATAACACTTTCTAAACATTTGGACTCCTGTGCAGTAACGCTGACATCACCACACCTAACTGATGTGGAGGCCAGTGGGGAAGCAGGTTAAGTTATCCCCCGATCACACAGAAAGTGTTTTGCAGGTTGGGCGGCAGTAGCTCAGTCTATAGGGACTTGGCTTGGGAAGTGGAGGGACGTCGGTTCAAGTCTAAAACCGGACCAAAATATGGAGCGTGGACTAGTAGCTGGAGAGGTGTCAGTTAACCTCCTGGGCACGTCTGAGGTGCCCTTGAGCAAGGCACCAAACCCCCCCAACTTGGTGCCCCTGTCCATGGGCAGCCCCCTCACTCTGACATCTCTCCATTTTATGCATGTATAGGTCCTGTTTGTGCATGTGTGGGTGTTTTCAGGCCTGTGTGTCTATGTAAAACAGAGTGAAAACTTGGAATTTCCCCTCGCGGGATTAATAAAGGTATTTAAAAACAAAAAAAAAACACAAGGTGCACCACACTGCCTTCTTTTTTTAAAAATTGAATGCCACTAGCAAAAAACAAAAACAAAAAAATGCTTGGTGCGCCTTTTATTGTTGCAACCACCTATCACGTCTGTACACTAACCTGTCCATGTAATCAATCTTTTTGTAGTAATCAGTGTGTAGTTCCTGACATGTTGAGGCAGAGGGTACTGTCTGTAGCTCTGGTTGAGATTGAGAGGCTGTCAGCAGATAAACAGAGATCTGTGTGGGTACATGAGACCCTAAAAAAGAGGGTGGATCATGAGGAGTACCACCAGTTGGTCCAGGAGCTTCTCCTCCATGATGGCCGTTTCCAGGCATATTTTAGGATGACTCGGGGGCAGTTTGACAACCTGCTGTCTATCATCAGGCTGTATAGCGCTGGGTATCCAGCAACCGCCACCACCAGTTTCTCCTCCATTGTTTACCAACTGTAAACTTGTTGTCATGACCACAGCCGTGTCAGGCGTCAGTTTGAAGCTTCATGTCACTGGCTTCCATTAGAAATGAACTGTAGTCTGTTGCTGTGATGCTCGTAGTGTCAACGCAACATAAAAAGAATGTTATTCTTCTGGAACCACAGTGCGCTCCGAACCCTACGGCCTCAACGTACATTAGTTTATGGTAATGTCTACTATGAGTTCACCTGGTACTTCCATACAGGAAGTGTGTCAAGTCCATTGCTGTGTGCTGTTAATTTGACATTGAACTGGGCTGGTTAAACTGAACTTTGACGTTATGTTGGCTCTAATGCTAGTGCGAAAAAACTGACACTGGAAAAAGATTGTCATTGCAAACATATCCAAATTAAATTAAAAAACTTTTTTAAATGGCTGTGTTTTATCTTTCAGTTGAACTTTTTTTGAGTGCCAATGTTTCCTTTTAAAGCCAGATTTTATTTTCAATGCCAAAACCTACTGTCCCTGTTGTAGCTTAGTACTCTCTCCACAATTTTAATGTACCATAGTTTGGTAAAAGGCTTTTCAAGTGAGTCTACACTTTTAACAGTGTTGTTTAAACTAGGATGGGAAGGTCTAAGTTGCATTATGGGAAATGTAGGATCCAGTGTTTCTGGAGTTTGACCCTTTCTAGGGACTGTTAGTCACAATATCTTGCCCTCTCCTGGATGGATTTAATCCTTTGTTTAATGTGTTTTGAGAGTCGACCACCTTTATGGCAGTTCTCTACTAAACTGCACATAAACTTTAGGATCAAACTAAGAAAGGCCTGAACTTTGTCCTCTAAACCACCACGTTGCCTCATGAGGCTTTGTGTTATACTGTACCCCATATTTTATCATGTGTCTGTTTTTCTCCTTCACTGAGTTACTGTTGTTATTAGAGCCTGAATATACCGGACCCCTCGCTGTCGATTAGATTATTAGATTAGAGAGAATTACATCAATATATTTTACCAAAAGAAAGGGGGTGGAATCTGTTTCCCTGCCGCTAGCATGTTTCCACTTTCTGCCTCGCAAAATCCCACAGGAGTAAAGTACTGTGTGTGAGTGTGTGTGTGTGCGTTGGTGCACATGCATTCCTAAATGTGTTACAGTACTACGTTGTGTTTCTGTGTGTGTGTGTGTGTGTGTGTGTGTGTGTGTGTGTGTGTGTGTGTGTGTCTGAGAGGTGCTGAGCTCTCCCCCAGCTCATTAGGGACTCTCTGCTGGGAAGGTAACGGCTAATGTATCCTCATTGAGCTATATTGCGCGTGCAAAAGGCCCTCATCCAAAAACCACTCGCTCTCACCCAGACCGCCTCAACTAGAAGCATATGGCAGCTCGCTGTATATGTGTTTATGAGTGTGTGCGTGTGCGTGTGTGTGTTCTGCACACCCGATGATGTTGACTGATTCTTACTGGAGTGTTGCTCTCAGTGAGCTTTGGTTTAAACTGGAGGAAAAATGCAGAAGGAATGCATTTGTGTAGTGAAAATGGTTGTAACAGTGATGATCCATAAGCAGCATTTTCAAACCTTTCACAACAATATAAACATTTTTCCATCGTGTATTGTGTATTTATAGAGAAGCATTGTCATTTGGACTCAACATGTCATAATTGGGAGCCAAGATTTTGTAACTGAGATTCGTATCTTTGACAATTAGAAAACTTGTAATATGTAATATGTTAAAGACATGTATTTTGTTTCACTTTCACTTACCAAAGACATCATCTCTCATCTCACAAATGTAGCATATGAACCACCACTGACAAAACACAGTTTGGTACCCTCTACTATATTATCTGTGTTTTTATGTTGGGATGTTTGGGTGCAAAAAAAATGTAAATATGCAAGTACAAGTATTAAGAAGCAACGGTACTAGTAGCCCACGGTTTGGTTCGTACCTCGGTTTTTGGGCCACGGTTTCGGTTCTGTTTCAGTACGTGTTTTGTGCGTAAAGAGAAAAATTTTTTCCACAAAATTATCTCTTTATTTTGCTTGTCAGCAAAAACTACGCTGGAGATGCATGCTCATATTGCTCGTGTGTCATTTTACGTATGGGACGTTTCAAGCAACGTTTGCAGACAGTGACATTTCTGTTAACTGTTTCACTTCCTTGTCGTTGTATTCAACAGCTAAACCGAAATGATTGCACATCGGAGATTCAAACTTCAGTCTCTCAACTCCTCCGCTTTCACTTGCCATGGCTCTCTTTGTTTGTTTTTTTCCGCTTCTTTTCTGTGTGAGGCGAGCGTCACTTTCCCCGGCTCCAGTTACAGCAATGTGAGGGGGTGAGTGGGCGGAGCCACAACAGTGATTGGACATTAACTCGCGGGGAGGGCTTTTGTGCAGCAGGCTGACTTGGCTGTTCTCTTTACACATCCATAAAGCATCAATGCAAAATTAATTGCAAAACTGAAAACCCGCCGTCCATAAGGGCGTATTGATTTGTGCAGGGCGGACCAAACAGTTCAATATTTTACTGAGAACCGTTGCATCCCTAGTATTAAGTGATAGATTGTATCTGAATGCAGAGGCTTGCGTGTTGTCATAGGTACATGTGTGTGAGTGGCGTGTATTGTGTAGGTTTTGAGCACACTATGTACTTAGTCTTGCATAGTCAGACCTATATCGTGCTGTTCCAGCTAGGGGTGGGCGATAATGCCGATAATGGTTTCATGTGTAGGTTGATAGCTCAGAGGTTGTTGTTGTTTGATGCACAGCGCTAAAACTAAGTGTAGAGATACATCTAGGTATGCAAGATAAGTTTCATGTAGCACTGGGAATTCTGAAAACGCCAACACGCAGTTAGTAGCAGGGGAGGAGAGTGTTGTCTGAAATAGGCGGCCAATAGCCAGCTTATAGCCACAGTCTACTTCCTGTGAGTCAGACTACTGTGCACTGAACTGCACCAAGGAGTCACTCAGCAGCACTGAAGAATGAAATGTGACGGGTCCATCTACAGGAGCCTAAATCCAAACTCCATCTGCCTCTGTGGCCTCTTTGCACCCCCGACACGCACGCACGCACACACACACACACACACACACACACACACGCACACACACACAGGTCTTTTCTCACCAGTTCTCTACCATCCAGTTCCTCCTTTCTTCCTCTCCCACCTTCACAAACCTTTCCTCACTCTCCGACACTGTCCTTGTCTGGCTCTTCCCTTTTTCACCTCCAAATAAAGTGGTTTAGATAAGAGGGTTGCAACTGTCTCAGAAAGTCTCATGGTATCACAGTGTCACGGTATTACAGAATTTATATTATCAGTCAGAATGACCCCTAAAGGAATGAAAACAGAAGGTTATTGTTGGTTGAACAAACTTTGTATGACTATAAATAAAACTTGAAACCATTCTGTTATGGAAGTTTATATAAGTCTTACCTTAGAAATTAACTAAATCAAAGGGGGATTTCAACGTCTAGTTGCATTTTTTTCCCCCAGTATCATAGATAAGCAAATGAGCACAGTATGATGACCGTCAACATTTATGTCACAGTATACCTTCAAACTGATATATCGCTGCATCTCCATTAGATACCGTAATCTGACCAAACATTTGACATATTTACAGTCTACCTTCAAGATAAATAACTTGACCTCACAAGGTTTAGTGATGTTGCTGTGGTCCCAGATGTCACCATTTACTTTGTAGAGAGCATATGGCCAATAGAAATTATGGCAAAAACTAGGAAGTAGGAAGTAGAGCTGGGAGATATGGCCTGTGAATAATATGGTGATATCCCAAGGCTATATATGTTGACATTTTGAAATCTCCTCAAAACTTCTGTACACTAATAAAATACTAAACTAATAAACTACTTTTGCAGTAAAGTTATATAAAGTAATGTTAGAATTGAGTTAAAGAAAGTACTGTTACAATAAAGTTAAACAAGGTACTGCTGCTATAGTAAAGTTAAATAAGGTACTGTTATTGTAAAGTTAAATAAGGGTATTGTTATAGAAGATTAAATAAAGTACTGTTACAATAAAGTTAAATAGCGTACTGTTATAGTTAAGTTAAATAAAGTACTGTTATAATAAAATTAAATAAAGTACTGTTATAGTAAAGTTAAATAAAGTACTGTTATAATAAAATTAAATAGAGTACTGTTATAGTAAAGTTAAATAAAGTACTGTTATAGTAAAGTTAAAATAAGTACTGTTATAATAAAGTTAAATAAAGTACTGTTATAGTAAAGTTAAATAAAGCACTGTTAGAATAAAGTTAAATAGAGTACTGTTATAGTAAAGTTAAATAAAGTGCTGTTAGAATAAAGTTAAATAAAAGTTAAACGAAGTACAAATAACGAAATAAAGTTAGATATATAAAGTTAAACAAAGTACTTTTGTAGTTAACTTAAACAAGGTACCGTTCTAGTAAAGTTAAATAAGGGTATTGTTATATAAGATTAGTAAAGTGCTGTTACAATAAAGTTAAATAAAGTACTGTTATTATGTACTTTATCAAAGCAGTACATACATTTTATTTTAAAGCACCCGGCTTGTCGCAGGCTAAAAGGTCGATGTTTTTACTGTGAACTTGAAGCTTGCAGTCAGTAGTTAGACACACGTCACCTGCTCACACACTGTCAGCCAGGAGAGAGAGGTCATGATGAGCGGGGGGAGTGTCTTTGAAAACACCAAAGTGAGTCTGATGCCGATTGCTTAAAAAATGATGTAATAATTTATACTTGATGTTCACGATGTACGCTGAGCATCAGAGATATTTCCCCTGGTGCGGAGAACCAAGTCATTATACTGTAATTTAGGCTGAGAAAACAGGCGTGCCTTCATCTCAACATCTTAGCAGAGATTTAAAATGTGGCCTCGGTCAGAAAAAAGTATTTTCACATCAGCTGCTGATGCTCAGAGAAAAAGAGCAGATGATTCTTTATCAGCTCGCAGGGATTAGTGGGTACTAGTTACGCCCATAATCACACACTCACTCACACTAACACGTTCTCTCAAACCCACATTTGCTCCCAAGCATTCTGTTCACTTGCACATTCTCTTAAACACAGGGGCAAACACATGCTGTCACACACACACACTCACACACACTCACACACAAACGTGAGAGGTTTGAGAGGCGGCCAGGCTGTGAGTGCTGCGAGGCCACATGATGGTTGGAGGGAGATTTGAGAAGGCTTATCTGAGGCTAGATAGAGCGGCAGACTGCAGCTGTGCTGAAATGATTTATATCGGCAGAAACACACACACTTTTTGAAGCCCGTACCCACAGACGCGTACATGTGTGTGAAACATAAGTGCATATTATTTCAGTAGAATCGCTCATGACACGAATACTTAACTGTAAAATCAATTTGCACATTTGTCTGTGACGGAACCTAAAATGATGTAAGTAGATTATTACCTTTGTTTAGTCACAGTCGGGTCGAGAAGCATCGACTATACGCGCTTTAATCTGCAGATGGTCACTGCTCAGGATTTCAAAATATGAGTTTCCTTTATCACAAAAAAAGACGATAATATTCTGAGTATAGTTACTAAAGACCTGTAGAAATAATCTATGTGTTCATGATTTTTGTAGCTTCCTCTTGGTTGCGTGCTGCTTATGATCTGGCACCTGTTTGCCACCATTTTATAAAGTCCTCACCTGCAACTAAGAATTCTCCTAGTCGACCAATAGTCATCATTTTTGAGTTGAAGGTGTGAGAAAGAATAGTCTCAGTAACATTGTTAACACTGTGCTACATTACAGAGAAATACAAACCGTACTAATGAACCTTCATTAATATAGGCCTATATTTTATCTACAAGTGCACGTCACACACTGAGCGAGCTGCCTGTTAATGACGCTGTGGGCTAATGGGCATGTAGCTACTTCCATGTTTCACATGATACGTCATGTTTGTAGTGGACCAATGAAGATGAGTTTACATATCACCTTGGGTTGGTCCTTCACCTTCTCAAAATGATCCCACACTTTGGATTTCCTGCCCGACATGTTATTAACTAGCCTGTGGAATAACCGCAGGTACCAGCCCTGGAGATTAACCTGACTCCTGTCTGACTGCTGAGCGTAAGGTGTGGGCTTGACCTCACACAGCAGCAGCGACTAAAATCCAACACATGTAGCTAGCTCACTGCTCTGTATTTGCATGTCTGATTTTACACCCCACTTTTTCTGTTAGTGGTCAAAGTTTTTTTTTCCACCACAGATTCTCAAATCAAATGAGAAAATGAAATCTGATCACTTGAGTTGTTTGTAAGAAGCATTCTGACACCAGGTGTGGACCGTAAACCATGTTAACTGGATCATGTCACAGTCTGGATGTACAGTATTTGCATACAGGACACAGGGTCTGAACAGCAGTCAGTCAGTGTCGGGGCTGATGTCCTCCTGGCAGAAGACACTGAGCGAGGCCACAGATGTCTGCGGTGATGCTGTCAGCGCACTGAGATCTGTCACGTTCGCAACACGTTCACACCACATCCACACTTACTCAGATACCAAGATGTCATTTTGTGAGAGGCCTTTCACCAGCTTGATCTCTGACGCAGACACTCCCAGCAGTCTGCTGCCTCAACACAGAAAAAGACTGATAGAACAAACTCCAGTTATATCAAACCTTTGGAGATATTTTAACTCTTACAGGGCTCAAAATACTTCTCTCTGTGTAGATGCACTGGTGCATATAACTTTTAAAATTACATGCATTTATTTATTTTTTTCTACCTGCACCATTTGGTGGTCTCTATGATCAGAAACTGGGTCTGAGACTGATAAAAAATAAAATAAAACTCACTCTAACGACCTCTGCTCCATCTAGAAGCTGCTGATTCACTTTGGATGATACTTTTTATAGCATTATTTTGAACTCTCCATAGCTTTCTCAGCAATCACACTCAGGTGCGCCCCAAAACAACCGGACCGAGACCTTCTTGAAGAGGTGGTCTCAGTCCGGTTACAAACTAACTCTGGTGTGAGAACGTGTTCCGACCTGGATCTGAACCAGCTGCAGTCACATGACACATTGTTTGGGTTAAACATGAGCATGTTACAGTCCTGGAGGATTATTAATGTGCGCCTCCTCCTGTACTGCCTTAATATGCACATTCAGCACATCCAATGCATCAAAACATTGTTTTCTAGTTGGAGCCGCGCCTCGTTTTCAAACTGTATACTTTGACTCAAATGAACAATGACAGCAATATAGTCCACGATGAGCAGCGCTAAAATCAACCTGCGTAGTTGTCCCTCCATTGTGACATTAGAAAGTGTCACATTTATCTTGACAGTGTACTCTTCTTCAACATTTTGTTTACTTCCTGGATTTTTCCCACATGGAAATTCTGACCAATCAAGAGCAGCTTTCTCACACAAGGCATTTGATCTGGTCCGCTTGTAAATGCTGCCGTGAGAACACCAACCAACTCTAGGTGATTATACAACTTTGGAACAAGATTAGTCCCTGATTCAGACCAAAGGAGACAACGACAGGTCTAAAAGCACCCTTAGATTCAACAATTCTGAGCAGAAAAAAGAAGATAATGTTATCTCAGATATTACGGTGCACTTCGCAGCTAAATCTAGGGACCAAAACATCCCCAGAAGAACACTGGATTGAACATTGGTAAAAAACTGCTTGACTAGAAACAGTCTCAGTTGACTGAGGGGTCTCCAACTGATGATTTGAATCTCCGACTTCTAGGAGGCAGGCCTAATAACAAGTCATTCTGTGTTTAAGTCCTTTGAAAGTAACGGGTCTCTGGTGGTGTCGAGTCAACACCTCTGATTTTAAACACAAAGACAGAGACGTTAAAAAGATGGGCAATCCTAGGAGACCACTTTTAAAGTGAAATTATGCTCTAATGTAATGGCTTTTATGCCTGTCATCCTTTTGTTGCTACTCTTCGCTCTGTGAGAGTTGTTTCTGCAGTCATGTGACGTAATTATACTTCCATTTTGGCCAGGACTCTCTTACCCAAAAAAAATTAAGCTCAGGAGATTTAAATCTTAAAGAAAAGTGATATCACACTGAACTTGTTAAGAGATCTGGACAGATATACTTCATATTGTAAAGCCAGTGTTTGGGCATCGTGCAGTTTCCAGCAGTTGTTTAGCTGAGGGCAAAGATCTCTGCTCATGTATGGTGTGATGGAGTTACAGCTTGCTGTGTGGTGTGCTCTCTTGGCACTTGTAAAGGTGAGTGTTAGATATATATAGCTCTCAGTCCCGGGGCCCTACAGGGCAGCGCGGCCTGCAGTTGGCTGGGGTTTGGGTTACGAGGGGCTTAAAGTGTAAGTTAATAGAAAGTGTACAGTGGCACAGAGATGAGCTGATGCGATGCACTTTTCTATTTTCACTTCCCAAAACCCCCCTCCGACCTCTCGGATGGAGCAAAAGGGTTTTCGCTCTGATGCCGTTAGCAGATGCATGTGCGTTATTGCGGAGAGGGGAATTGGACATTCTCCATATACTGCGCTATAAATATCCCCGTGACGTTTATTGTACTCGCAAGGGTTCAGGTGCTAAAGCGCTTGGATCTTACTCGATCCTTTTGTCTTTATTCATTGTTGTTGTCAAGGAGTCCCGTCACTTCTGAGGTGGAGTGTTGAGATTGTGTGAATCAGTGTGGGAACGAGAAGTGACTTGAGTGGCTCGAAAAGATAGAGAGGAATCAGAAGTAGGACTGAAACATTTTCTAACTCTTGTCAGGCTGATGGAGGACAACAGTTTAAGTGAGACTTTTGAAAGACGAAATACCAGAACAGTCTTATAACAACATAACATTGAATTAATTTGCAACAAAACTCTGTATGGTTGGTAACTTATTGATGCTAATGTTCACTAATAAGGAAAATTTAGGTAGATGTTGCTATGTAACCGACTGACTTAATCAGTTCACTGACTTAATAACTCCACTTTATTTGCTTTACATTATGTTTTAGCCACAAATAAACATTTCAATAGTTTATCACAGGGGTAAAACAAGAAGTAAACGCATCAGGATTTAGGTAATGTAATGGCCAACCGACCTTTTATTAAGCCCCGCCCCTTTGTGATTGTTCGACAAGCTGTCGCAGTAAGCATGGAGCCCACGCTGTCACTAACTGCACTCCCTGAAGAAATATGATCATATTTTTGGAGAAATGAAACAGTGATTCCAGAGAGAAGCAGACAGAGGGGTCTACAGTCTGTGTTTGAAGGATATATCCAGGATGTCAAACTGACTCAGCAGCAACAACAGGTTAAAAAGACAAAGATAGTTAGAAGCTAAAGCCCAACTATAGGCTACAGATCACAGTGTAAAAGTGAACCACCACATCACTGCTGATCCACACAGAAGACAATGAATATAAAGGGAAACTTTGCTGATATTGAACCAGCTGTGTGGCATCACAGTGTGTGCAGATGAACAGTGTTTGGCTTCACCCCCGTGCCCGTACCTCTGCCACAGGGAAGTCAAAAAATGTTCATGCGATGCCACACAGCTGGTTGAATATGAGCAAAGTGTCCCTGCTTCCCTTCACTGGTTCCTGTACAGCAGGTCGGTCTTTGTTTCACTGTTATAATCATTACAAAGCAAAAGCAGCATGTGTATACATTCAGTAGGCTACATCTTCAGTAGCTAGCTAGCTAACCCTACACTTTTCAGGGTTTGATTTTGGTTTTGGAACAGGGAAGAAACGTATATCTTTTTCCAGCCTCTCCAGGTAACGAGTATCATTAATACACGCCGTGCCCCAGGCACAACATTTAGCTCCAAACCCACAAAACCAGCCTGAAAATGAAGGAAATCTGAAACAATGGAGCACAGCTGTGTTGGTGTCGTACCCTGGTCTGAGCCGGCCTGATGCTACGTTATGATTGGCCATTCCGTGCCCAGGAGCGGGACTTAGGGAAGGTCCAGTTGCCCTAGTTTGTGCTTCAGTATCTCCTGCACTGGATCAAATATTGCTGTCTATTAAATGTCCATGGCTCCTCTAGACTTTAAATGTTATCAGATCAAACCTGACAGTGAAACGAGTCATTTCAGAAAAATGTGTCCACTCATTTACAGTCATCTCTTTTAAAATTGAAGTCTATGGGAAATAAGTCTTTTTGGGCTCCATGGCGTCATACTACGGAGTGGAAGTTGTAGTTACACGGTTTGGCCACTATGTCAAACTGGCCTCAAAGCTCAGCACTCTCTCTTGGGGCTTAATCCTCACGGACGTCACTACTCTGAACTGATGCTCTCTAAGACTGACTGATAATGTAACATGGCTAACATTACCACTAATCCCCCCTCTGAAAATGAGATTAAGGCTTCTCCTAGCATTTCACTCGGTATGCACATATTCACTATATGTTCTTCTCCAAGAATATCCACCAGCAGGTCGTTACCAAATTGAATGTGACTTCTGGCTGCGGCGAGGGACATTCTATATGAGGTGCACTGATCAAGTGAGCGTGACTGTATGTGTCTCTGTACTGACCTGTACCACTCTGTGTGTGTGTCTTAGTGTGTGTTAGTGTGTGTGTGTACACAATTAGGACGAGAGACAGGAAGGGAATGTACAGAGATATAACAGACTGATGTCCTTGAGACTACATAATACTAAAAACAATATTTATAATCTACCAGGGCCTTCCAAAATGAGATAAGACTGAAGATTGTGAAAAAGAAACTCTGTGTAACAGGTTATAACATCAGTGGGACCAGTTCCTGAGTGCTTGTGCTTATTTTTTTTACTTTTGAGATCAAAAATAACTCAAGAAATGTGCAGAAAGGACATGAGTCATGTTTCAGTCGCTGGTGTTACGTTACCGAGTTATTGTATGATATATGGACATGACCTCGACCATTTGATGACCTCGATGTTGCCCATTGTGTCTACATGCATGTGAAAGTTGTCAGATTTAGTTGATTTTACTTTTGAAATGCAGACACATATATAAGAGGCGTCTCCTTTTAGTCCAGTCCTCTTTGACTCGGTGAGCTTCAGGGCTGCATTTCAAAGTGCAATCCATTTAGAGGTGATAACACTTTAATGTTTAGTGTTGTAAATGTCTTGCCTTTTATTTTAGCTTCTGTTGGCTTTGCTGACCGACAGCCCACAAACTCCGTCTCCACTGGTTTCTTGGCTGCTCTGCAGTGCACACCACCCTGGGTCGGGAGGAAGCTAACATTAGCCAGCTATTTTTGATTCTCATTTGGCGATTACAGCTGTTAAAGCTGTTCCAGTGGTGGAAGGTGTTCCTGCGGAATCATTGTGCCCACCCTCCAGTCTCCCTCCAGGTTGCTCTGGTGAGTAAGTGGGTTTATTTTGCACCACAAAATTCTTGTGCTGTGTCGACACTGGTAATGGTGGTAACGTAGCTGACAGTGATACCTTAGTCAGCAATGCTAAAGGGGTTTTACGGCTCAAAACTGAGGTTGTTGTTTCCACGGCAACGCTGTTAGGTTGAGTCTGTGGTGCAAACGATAATGGCTAAGGCTAGCTAGTGCCCACCAATGGTGGTGCACAGTGCAGTTAAAGGGGAATTCCGGTGTGAAATGGATTTGGAATATATTGTACATGATCACAAGTTCAAATCTTGTGTTAGGTACAAAACCGCGCCGATGCGATGCATTCTGAACTAGGCTGTTTTTAGCTGATTCCTCCAAAAGGCTAATGCTGCTAGCACTCAGGGCATGTCTCCAGGTGAAACGAAATAGCTGCCATTAAACCACTTACAAGGCTCAAAGTAGCCCCACACTTCGTTGGTAGTATAACGAGGGTCCTACCATTTAAAATGAGGCATTCACAACTTTGTAAGTGCACAGATGGTTTATTAAAAATTACTGTTTACAAAGACAGTAACTTGAGGTAGTTTTCCTATTGCCAACCAGTCAAAACGAAGTTGATTACCGACTCCTCTTCTCGTCTTCTCCTCTCCTCAAAAGCTGTTGTCCAAGCTCGTGCACTACACACATCCTGGTCATCCCTTGTTCACATGTACAGCCCATCGTCAGCCCTCTTCCGTTAGCAACACCTGAGATTCGCGTTCAACCATTGACTTGTTTTGACTGGACGCGACCGGAAAACTACCTCAAGGTACTGTCTTTGTAAACAGTACAAAGTTGCGAATGCCTCGTTTTATACGGTAGGACCCTCGTTATACTACCAATGAATTGTGGGCATGCCCCGAGTGCTAGCGGCATTAGCCTTTTGGAGGAATCGGCTAAGAACAGCCTAGTTTAGACTAATTATTATACTAATTATTGTGTTCGCAAGATCGCAATTTTCTGGAGGGACTGGATATTAATACTATTAATACAATTTATAAATGTTTTTCAATTTGCTGAGTATTGCAACAACATATTCTGCAATGTAATGTGATTTATTACCTTTTTTCAGGTGCAAATTATGTCCCCAAATGAAAATTATCTTAATACGATTCATCTCACAAAAAAATCATTTTTATTATAGCAAAATATTTCTAGTGGACTGGAAATGCAATAGATTTTTTAGTCCTGTAGGCTACTAAAAGTTTAATTTGTATTTTCATGATTAATAATTAATTTAATAAATATATACTTGGTATCCGTTTAGAGATATAATACTGCCACAAAATATTGCAGTATTATGCTGCATCAGTTTTTTTACCCCACCCTTACTGACTGGTCTGCCTGGCACTGCCTCAGGAATACAAAGGAGCAGTGATCTGACCAGAGAGGACCTTCAGTTTTGGGGGCTTCATTCTCTATGAAGCTGGTGTGTAAATATCACAGCCGAGTGTCACCGTGCGGACTGAATCCACCCAGCAAACCCGTTTTATAGAGCCCTGCTGAAATGGAGGGCCCCTCTTCAGCCAAGTCTCCCTGCAGATGGTCTGAATTACCTCACTGTATGGCTTAGGGTTCCCGTGAGATTCAGAGCAAGCATGAGTTGTGTGCAGGTTTTGTGTGGTCCTAACCTTTTACCGTCATTTCTCTCTTTCTCTCCTCTCAGATAGCACTGCTTTCTCTCTTGTTAGAAGAAGAGTGAGTGGGGATTTGTTCATCGTCATTTTCATGCTCTTTCTTCCTCATTTCCTCACGTTCTTTTCATTTTATCCTTTCTGTACCTCCTTTGCCCTTGTTCCATTTTTATCCAGACAAAACAGACGTGTTCGCCATATTCGTCTTGACAGATTGCATTTTTCAAAGAGGATGAGAATTAGAAATTTGATAGCAGAACTTCCTTTGGCTCCCTCTCCGTCCAGGTTTTTCCTGTAACCAAAAAGAAGGAAACTCCCTGATTTATAAAAAGTCCTTTGATGACAGAGATGTACTCATAATAAGGAATGTGAGCATCTGAGGCTGGCTGCAGCACGTGTCCACCACCTGTTCCCTGTAACAGACCCAACCTGAAGTCACACACTCTTTCCTAAAAGGCCCCTCTGTGTCCGAGCAGGCAGCTCCAGTGAAACACTATCACACCCTGCGCTGTCAAACACATCATATCTGTATTCTCTCAGCCTATGATGCATAACATTTCTAATTGGTGCTGACTGTTTGCAACGAAGGAGAAAAGTGTAACACGATACAAAGATGGTCTTTTTTGCTGATGGCTGTTGAGCAGACGGTGTCACTGTAATGTCTCTTTCCTTAGATCATAACAAGATGAAGACACAGTGACGACTTCTGCTCATGCTAATGATCGAATTCTTCTTCTCTTCTTTTTAAACAAACCAAAAACAAACTCACATCACTGTGTGAGCCAATGGAAATGCAAGCTTATTAGGGCTGCCCCCAAGAAGTCGACCAGAAAGGTCTTTAGTCTGCAAGATTTGATTGGTCGCTTAGTCACTGCGCCTTGTCAAAATAAATCCAAACCTACATGACTGGACCATGCGGGAATTTAATCTGAAAGGACAGACACAGGAAGTGTCCACGCTCAGCAGTCAGACAGGAGTCAGGTTAATTTCCAGAGCTGGTACCTGCAGTTATTCCACAGGCTAGTTAATAACATGTCGGGCAGGAAATCCAAAGTGTGGGATCATTTTGAGAAGGTGAAGGACCAACCCAAGGTGATATGTAAACTCATCTTCATTGGTCCACTACAAACATGACGTATCATGTGAAACATGGAAGTAGCTACATGCCCATTAGCCCACAGCGTCATTAACAGGCGGCTCGCTCAGTGTGTGACGTGCACTTGGAGATAAAATATAGGCCTATATTAATGAAGGTTCATTAGTACGGTTTGTATTTCTCTGTAATGTAGCACAGTGTTAACAATGTTACTGAGACTATTCTTTCTCACACCTTCAACTCAAACCACCAAAATATGTCATTTAATCATTACATTCATATCGTAAACATGTGGGCGACTAGTCGACTAATGGCCCTAAATGATGACTGTTGGTCAACTAGGAAAATTCTTAGTTGGGGGGCAGCCCTAAAATGTGTGAAGTTTTAATGTTCTGGCCACACGATCAGTCACTGACAACAAACACATTTTTACATCCCTATTCTGATTCTTGTTTTGCAATCAAAGATCAGTCAATGTCAGTAATGATTTTTATTGGCATATGTAAGCTCAGCAACTTTTACATTTCAATAGTCTGACAACTGCCTTGGGCTCTTAATAAATGCTGTTGTCCAACTTAAAATAAAAAGAAATTAGGGGGAGGCAGTTTCCTGGGAAAGTAGAAAAGAAAAAGTCACAATGTTAAAAATCGCCCTCCTCTTCCAGCTCTCCCCTCTCTGTCCTAAGCCCCTCCCACTACAGAACCACAGGAATATGCACAGGCTTCATACAGTAACCCAGTGTTTCCCATATGTTGATTTATCTAATCTTATTTCATTGTAGAATGGTTCACAACTCATTCACTCAGCCCCCTCCTTACCCTGCTCTGTCTCTATGTTTATCAGACCACAAATAAGACTAGAATTAACTTTCTAGCCACCCCACGGTCCCTCCAACTCACTTCCTGCCGCTGTGGACTGCTCTGCCTAGAGGAGTGCATGCAGCAGCTCCAGTGTAACACTGAAAAGAAGCTTCAGTCAGCGGCTACATATACAGTATATGTAGCGGCTCGGTCAGTGCAAATCCCCAAGTGTCACAGTGGGTTGGCGGCCACTGGCAGTGCAGGGTCTAACCTGTGTAAAGGCAGCAACAGAAAGTTTGCCGATCCGACAGGGAGTTAGGCTGTTTGGGCCCCTGGAGCTGGGGTTTGTGTTCATGTTTTTTACTTTGTTTATCATCAGACTCTCTTTTTGATAAGTGTCTTCGTTTTTGTGTTGCTTGCAGTGTAGGTAGTTGTTGCTAACACTGAAATAGCAACTCATCAGAGGGACATGCATGCACATCTGCATTTGTGGAGCAGCCAATAGGAACGCTGTCTCTCTGAAATGAACTGTGATTGGCCAAAGTCTCCCAACATGGGCTAGACTTTCTAAGAGTAAAGAGAAGGGGCAGAACTCTAGTTTTCTTTCAGTCCACTTAATTAGAATAAGTTTATTATTTGATTTTACCCAATTACGCCAAAATAAAACCACCTGCCTCAGATTTCACTCAGTTAAATATGTAAAAATGATAAATGTACTGCTGCAGATGTCTCCAAAATTAAGATTTATATTCAAGGTGTGCAAGAACAAACAACAAACAAACAAACAAACTAACAAACAAAAACCTACTGTTCCACAGACCCCACTTCCTAGTTCATGTCTTTTGACATACTTTACCAAAAGCACCATATTTGCATGTATGACAACGTATGATTTCATTTCTAAAGACAATATAAACAACAGTTTATCTTTGGTTGTTGACATAGCAGCACAGGAAACTCTTTACAATTAAGCTAGAACTGCTTCACAACAACATAAAAATCCCATGATTTCTGTAGTGACATTAGTCGTACAATATAGGTGGGGAAACAATGATGAAACAACCAATCAGAGCCATACAATACAGAATAGTCCTTCTTTTCATGCGGGCTTTTTTTACAGTGTCAGCTACATTCCCTAAAAGTCAATTAGAGGTCATGTACTGGGTCTTTCTTTGCTTGATTTCATGTTGTGGGTTAAAGGGAAATTGTGTTAACAAGTCCCGCGCTGACTGAGCCAGGCGGCCTTCGATCCCTCAGCTCTTGTCAATGGACTTTACAGACCCACAAAAACTAATCTGTGTGGGAGTGCAGCGGGACAGATGTAGTGGTCGGGGGTTTAATGGATGGAAGCTGTTCTTATATTCCTCCAGTGAAAATGCTCCAGCCTTTCACCATCAGATACTATCAAACATTAGCCTTCAGATAGTAGCTGTATTGTGTAGTGGCTAAAATGATCTTTCACAATGTGTCTGTCCTGCAGTTAAAATGACACACAGTGGTCATGTTACCTTTGTTAGGTATGGTTACAGTTAAGTTCTCCACACAGCTCTGCCCCACTCATTTACTCACAAGTTCTGCAGCAACACTTTATAGAGCTGTAGCATGACGTGCACCTCCCCAGAAATGTAACTACACGTCGCAGTGACACAGACCTCCTGTCTGTTTCTGTAAGCTGAAACCATTTCCCTCAGTGGAAACAAAGCTTTTATTTACTTTAATTTCACAGATAAGAAACAATAAACTGTGAAGACAATAAAGCATCCACAAAAATAGCATTTTAAGTCTTGTGTGTGATTTATCCTGGCTTCATATGAGCAGAGGAAATCTCTGCTAGCTGCTAGGCTAATTTATACAATGTAAAATGCCATAGGCTTGTGCTAATTACGCTAGCATCTTATATTTGTTTGGAAAATTTGTTCAGTATAAGACAGCTATTTTGTTGGTGAACTTTCTAAGATGTAATTGAGCCGAATTTTGTCACATTACCTTTGTTAAATGTTGCTGTTGTCCCTGGCTTCATATGAGGAGAGGAAAAGTGTGACAGCTGCTAGGCTAATTTATACAATGTAAAATGTCATAGGCTTGTGCTAAAAACATTAGCATGTTGTATTTGTGGGGAAAATGTGTCCAGATAAAGACAAGTGTTTGTCTGTGAATGCTGCGAGTTATAGTGAAGCTGATTTGTGTACTTTGTGTACAGTTTAATGTGTGTTTAATGTGTGTTTTGAATCAACTAACCTTTACAGCACTTCACAGAAACCCTGCCACCGACTCGTGTTTTTAAGGTGTAACTGTTGTGCAGCTGTATATTTTCAAACAGGGGAATAAAATCCCTGTCTTTGCATTTTATTTTGATCACAGTCTGTTTTTATAAAACAGCTTGTGACATCTCAAATGTGGCTTTGACTTCCAACTGAAAACATGAAGCCCATTTTGTAGAAAATTCCAAGATACATATTGCGTATCGCCAGTCATATAAATACCAAGATATTAATCTTTGTCCATATCACCCTGCACTAGTAGCTTCCTTTGTAAATGTGTATATTAAAATCTTCACCAGTGACATGACATATCTAGTGATTGTCGTCTGCTTCAGCTTTCTAGCCCAGCCCCCAAAGAGATCATGTTTAAGGAACAAAACAAAGCTGCTCTTCTAACAACCTTTGAAGATCTGAGGTTTAAAAGAAATATAATCTTGATTTTGAGGAACCTAAAACCACTGGTGAGAGACACACAGGGAGCATATGTCAGTGTGCAGACACTATACTTTTTCCTCTATTCAGCAAATGTGACTTTTTACCTGCCGATTAAACAGAGGTCACAAACCATCCCAATGGTTTGAATGTATTTCAAAGTAAAAAGCAGCAACAGTCCCTGAACAGAGGAAAGAAGCTGCAGCATCAGTATTACACTATACCTTCAATGCTCTCCTGACACTATTTCCCATGCGGTTTCATAACAGTTGACAGCCTAATTAATTTGACACCAGTGTGAAAGGCCCACATTATTAATTAATGATTATTTAATAATCCATATTTATTATTGGAAGTTCGTTGGTACGTTCATCAAGTGCGATTTTAATCGGAGGGAGAGCTTGTTTGATCCCTTCTCGCAGGCACTCGTTCTCTTCTTGAATAACTTCTTTGACAATCTCTCAGAACACCTGTAGCATGTTTTCATCCACAGTGGTCTTGCTAGTAGCATTAGCCTCCGAGTTACTAGTTTGCACAGGAGGTTTGGGAGGCGTTTTGCTCAAAAATCTTTTCCCAAAACCTGTTTGTTTACTGTCAAAATATCAAAATGAAAAGGCACTTAATCAGTTCAAACAAATTATAACTTGTTTATACATATGAATGTTGTGGTTCATACTGTACGTCTACTCCATGATGAGTCCCCTCCTGGTCTCCATATTTATTATCAGCAAGTTGAATTTTATTTTTATCAGTTCCTCTACAACTTTAATTTACTTATGCATTTTGTTCAGCTTTGTGTGCTCAGTATGCAGCAGCTTAAGCACAAAAGAAAACAGTTACCAGGTGCGACAGTAGGGCTGGTATTGTTATTTTACCATGTGAGTCTGTGTGTGTCATCATGGGATATGAGGTGCCTGAGACACTTACTGTGGCGGGAACCATCGCAGAAGCAGCTTTGAATATTTTGCCAGGTGTTTGTCTGTCTGTGGACAAATTTCGTCAGCAGGACAGTGTCACAACCGTGCAAGATGAGGTCACGAAACTTTACAGGTGTGTAGTAGAGATCACAACAAAGGCCAAGTTTGAAGATGGGTGTGGTCAGATTCGGCATTTCTACCTCTGGCCCACGTTCTTTTTAAGTCACAGATTGTTTGATCAGCTGTAATACAAAAAACAGTCTCACATGTCAGCAATAATAAAATAGTGTTATATTTTACAACAGTGACAGTCTGAAAGAGGCCGACCTGCCTGTGGGAGTACTTCTGATAACACGTTTGAATGATAACTTTTTAGAGAATGCTTCTTCTACCTCTGCCGTACGCTTTGTGTGAGAGAATGATTAATGATTTGTGTTTCCCCTCACTTAAAGAGAGAGCAGGTATAATTTCATGAGAACCTCGGGGCAGAAATATAGGACAGCCTCTTCACGGGTTTCCAAGCAAACAGGCCAAAATGTAACCGAGCCTTGTCTTCGCGGCCGTGTAGTGTGATTCACTCTCCTGGTGTGAGCCCTCTCACAGTGGCTGAATATAAACCTGCAAGCTGAGAAGCTCCTTTTGTGAGTCACACTCACATCACATTAAAATAAAGCAAACGCCTTATAAATAGAAGAGAGATGTGAGTATTTATGCAGCGACGTGTTCTTGGCTGCGCATAATGGGGCCGGTTTCATGTTTCAGGTGTTTATGTGAAGACAAGGCTTCACTTCGAAATATACCACATGAACTAAACTTAGATGGCATTTGTGCATGTAGCATGTGTCATCATTTGTTTTATCTTTTGTAGGATTAATGCGAAGCAGTGGGACAGGCATGGAAGAGTATCAACATGTGTGCAGTTACCTGTGTGTGTGTTTGTGTGTGTGCGGCTTTGTTTTATGTGTGTGCTTGCATGTTTTTTCTCAGCAGAAATGAGTGATTGTTTGCTTGTGAGAAATTGCCTCTGTGCGAGCGTGTAGCATGTACGTGTGTGTATGTGCATGTCCGCAGTAAACTATGGGGGTCACCGGGGGGTCGACTGCTTGTCTCCTCTAGAATGTATTTGCATCTGAAACTCCAAGGTCAGGACTAATGTTTTTCTCTCTGGCCGTGTCCCTGAGGGGGGCAGAGAGATTAGCTTGTCGTATTTCACCTGTCAAACACTTAAAAAGGACCAGCGAGTGCCGGTCAGAGATGCCTGTGGGTCTCCCGAGGTCGCAGCTGCCCATCCACAACCACTGTCACAGAAACACGAAAGGAAGGGCACGATGGGATGGGCTAGGTAGAAGTAGACCGTGACACCACCTTTTAAAACATGATATTTGCCAATATGATACAGACTGACCTTTACAGAGAGCCTGCAGTGACATTTAATAGATTTATTTGACCAATCAGAGAGACTCTTGAGTGCAGCATCAAGGACATGGATGTTCCCACTCGTTAACACCTGCAAACCCATCGACAGCTCGGTTTTGGGTGTATAGGTCAAATACCTGGTATCCAACCCCTGGTATTTGCAGTGGTGAGGAAGATATTTTTCCCTGTGCAATCTGTGCACAGCAACAGTTGATTTCTTGAGTAAACAGCAGTCTAACACTGTTGGTCCTATCTTACACCTGTCACAAAGCGACTCACAGTGCAGTGTTACTGTCTGCTAGTTTCAGACCCACACAGATGTCATTTTCACGACCAGCGCCCACATTGTGTGAGTACCAAATGGGCATGTAGGTCTTAAAATAAGCAGTGGTCAGGTGCATTGCTATTTCGAAGCAGCAGAAGGCGATTGATGCCATCGACCAACAAAAACCTGATCTAAAGTCAGAATGGCGCGGTATTTTCCTAATATTGAAAGCGTGCATTATTTAGATAGTAAAAAGGCGCACATAGGTGGATTCACAATGTTCGTACATGGGTTGCAGTGGGTGACATAATACATCACAATGAGGAAAATATTAATACATTCTCTAAAATGTAAACATAGCAGAGAGCAGAGAAGAGTCAGCTGTCCGACTCCCCATTAAGAGACACTGCACACATTTATGCAGAGCAGCAGTGTAACTTCACTGATTATATCAGAAGCTAAAAGTTTAGCTCTGTTTCCTCCATCAAGGTTATAAGTACGATTTTTAGCTTTGCTGCTTTAGGGGCCGTACACATGCCACGTCTTTAACCCCCTTGAAAACACAAGGTCGGGCGCTGGGTGCTACTCTTGCGCCTTTTCTGTGCCAGCTTTCAAGAGCGCGATGGCAGGTTGCGTCTGAGGTTGCTAAGCAACTTTAACAAGCACTGTATCAAAGCCTGTTTACCTGAAATCCTGAGTTCAGAGCTGATCTTCACCCGAGAGTTGTTTGTAAGGGTTTATAAGTGTGTGGGCATATCGTTTGTGGCAGCCCTGCACCAACTTTTCATTGTTTATCACAGACTTATGAAAGCAGTGAAAGATATCTGTCGGCTGTGATTGGTTGTTCCTCGTTCCAAAAGTTGAACTTGGTTTATCTCGGGTGTTTGAACATGCCCTGCTGTGTGTCTACGTTGAAAACAATGAATTTGAGGGTGCAAAAAACGTGGCATGTGTATGGCCTCTAAATGCTCCATGATATTTGCTGCAGTGACATCACTGCTCTGACTGAATCACTCTTAGCAGAAAACTGGCATCTCAAATTTGTTAAAATCTTCCATGTAAACAGCAGTGTGGCAGGTGCAGTTGCACGTGGCTTTTAAAGAGAGCGGGAAATAACACGGTTATTGGTTAAATTAATTTGATAGGACAGATATAGCATGACGGGGGGATGACATGCAGCAAAGGGCCGTGGGTTGGAATCAAACCTCTGGCCACTGTGGCAAGGATACAGCCTTTGTATATGGGCCCCCTGCTCTACCAGGTGAGCTAGCAGGCGCACTGAGGTATATCATAAAACAAATAAGATCTGATTTTAATGTTGATGGTAGTTTAAATGCTGCAAGAGAGCCTTGAACCTTGATAAGAATACATGTTACACACAATGACTACTTTTTATCTATTTAAAGGAGCTGTATATGGCGTTTAGAGCATATCTATGATAAAGAGTCTAATTCAAACTGTTTGCACATGGTTCTCAACATGGAGGTGGCTGAGCTGGTGGCTAGCAGCTAATGGTGCTCCAAGTACAAAGAGCTGCTACAGTGGAAACAGTGCTGACAGAGCCAATGGTGTTAACCAAGAGGGGAACCGCAGGGTTGGCGCTACTCTTCCGCAGCAAGGCTGTGATGGCATTATCAGCAGTAACCACCATATGAGCACAATATTAGAGCAGAGGCTAGCTAGTCAGTAGGACCGACACACAGGGACTCACGTGCACTAACATGCACATACAGCTGGACCATCTTCCACAAGGAAGAACAGAGAAGCTTGGATTACGACACAAATAGAGGGAGCATGACTTCATTCTCTGCTCAGGACTCCTTTTCTCTGCTATATCTTTACACAATAAATATTTTGTTGCTTCTATATTAAAGGGATACTTCACCAATTTTCAACCAGCTTTGTATCAAAATAATGTGGGTAGTGTGTATAGATGAAGTGTGGTAAACTTCCCCTCCATCTAACCAGCCTAGATATCCCTCCTCCCCCTACAGCGAAACTCCGCTGGATGACATATTTAACATCATTTGGTGGAGCTTCACTGGCTCTTGGGGCTGTTGCTTCAACTACAGGCTGTACTTGGTATTTTTGTATTGCCGCCACCCATGCTGCCGCTTCAGACACAAAGAGTATAGAAGCAGATCAAGAGACTTACCCCCCCAAATTTAGACCAAACAATCTCCTAAAATGTTCTGAGAAACACATTTTAATACAGTATTTGGCTGTAATAGCAAGAGTTTGTGAACAGGAAGTGGGCGCTATACTGAATACTAAGAAAACTAAGCAGCGCTGATCAATATAAATGTTTTCAGAAACATGTTTTATCTTTATGTTTGACCGTAATCTAAGATTGTTTGTTTACCCGCCAGCTGCCATTGTTTCACACTGACCAGTCTACATTACCTCACCCACCAGCAGGAGTGTGGTGCATACTGGTAGTTGTAGGTTTTCTACCTAAAGAGCACAAGTGACTGCCACAGTCCTTTTATGCTGTTTCACCGGGTCCTCCAGCGCCAATTTCAAAAATAGTAGGCCTAGTTTTATGAGAGGACCTTCTTTAGATTGGTGACATACTTCTTTAATCCTCTGAATGTCACATACAGCTCCTTCAAATTATTATTTAAAAATATATTATTATAAGATGTCGCTCAAAATAGTTCTAATTCGATGTTGGTCCAGTTCTTGGAAGAGAGAGTGAGGGTATGACCCGAGTTAAACCAGAGAAATCAGCAGCTCCTTAGCATCACATTGGATGTCATCGACTTCTGGTTCCGCCACCGGTTTTAGCAACGCTTTCAACATTTGTAAAATATCAGAGGGTGACAGATCTGATCCCAGTCCAGCAGGCTGTCTGTAACTCAGATTCTCCCCGCACACTTCAGTCATGTGTTCTCCATGTTTCGTCTGCTGGGAATTCTTTACAGAGTCCACAAAAAGTCAGCTTCAGTGAAGCCACAGACAACAGAACAAGAATGATATTGAAGGGCAATCAACCTCTCCGACTACTATCTCTGAAGGGGAATATGGTTTGTACGGGCACCATGTTGTCCCCTAAAATACAAGGAATACTAATCTGCAAAAGCCTGAAAACCAAAGTCTAAAATTTGTAGTACATTAGTAAAACTTTGCTGTCATTGAAGCTTAATCTCACTATAAAGCGTGGTGGAGGCTGTAGCTCAGGTAATAAGAGTTGGTCAGCCATTAATATATGATGGGTGGTTCAATCCCTGGCTTCTCCTGTCCATGTGCAAGTGTCCCTGAGCAAAAAAACTCTAAACGCCAAATCACCCATGATGCACATTTTGGACCCAAGAGCGTGAGAACAGGAAGCTGAAGCTACCTGGTGAAGTGCAAATGACTTTGTTCACTCCTCACCCCGGTGCTTGATGAAGATGGTCCAGATGCATCCTCCTGCTGTGTTAGTAAAAAAACCAAAGCGACTGTAAGTGACAAATGAAAGGAGAGGTTGACGGAGGGAAGCAGAGTAGAGGGAAGACAGAAAGACAGAAAAAAGAGAGCGGAAACAACATTTAAAAGGAACCAGGTAATAATTTTAGATGTCTACCTGGGGAGTTCGACGTAACGACTTCCACAGATACCACATTCCAAGCAGCTTCACCCCCACCATCTTGTTGTATCCCCCCCATCCTACTGCCGACCCCCCACCCCTCCCCCAGTCCCCTCATGCCCCTCCATGACGGGCGATGATGTCAGATCCAGTATTTCACAGCCAGAAGCGGGCGATGACATGGACAATTTGGCCTGTGAGTTCTCTCCAGCCTTGGACATGGTGTTACGATTACACGCTCCACTGCAGGTCCGACATGCCAGGGATGAAGGGGTGATGGTGTGTGTGTGTGTGTGGGAGCTGGGACCTTTTAAATAACTTTCATAGAGTACAGCTCTATCCTGCTCTCTCCTCGTAAAACAGAATAACACTGATAGATATCCAGAGGTACAGTGAGGCAGAGGAAGATTACAGGAAACATGCTCATTTTTCCTCCGCAGCGGTGAAGTCCAGCAGTCCGCCTCCACTTCCGGTCCAAACGGCCTCCCACACATGAGCGAGGTGCGGAGGAAAGATTTCAGGAGTGTGTTCAGTATATCACAGAGAACCAGCCTCTAATCTGCTCTCCAAGCAGAGATGGAAACATAGGCAAAATATGTTTACTTTCTTTTTTTTTTTTTTGACTTTTACAGCCAGTTTGGGTTTCATGGCCACAGCAGGTGAAAACCTGAGCAGGTTTACAATCACTTAGGAGAGCTGAGAGCTGAACTGAAACCCCAGGGTCGGCCGTCAGGAGGGGGGCTGAAGCGTGGAGTTCAGCCTCTGCTCAGCCAAGCAGACCCCAGGAAGCCCAGCAGAGATAGCTGCTGATAGATTGTGATATCTGATATGGAATATCTGAGTGTGATGAGGGAACCTGTCTTTCTGGATGTAAAACAACCCCGAGCAGGCGGGAGACTCACCCAGGCCTCAGGTGGTTCCTCGGGACACGATAACTACATTTATGAAATGTTATCAGTAGTAGATAATGTCATTGAGACACAGTGGGGATTCCCCACAGACGCTCCAGAAATAACAGAACATATGTTTCAAACATCATGTGGACAGTGTCAGCCATAGAGCGTACAAAATAATGGACGTAGCCACGGTTTGTGGACGCTTGTTTTTGGGCCTCAAGTTTGGCATTTTGGCTGTCATCACCATACTGGAATTTTTGAAACCAGAGGTGATGATGATATTTGGACAAGTGGGAGGAGCTAACCTTTACGCTAGCTGCTAGCTTGGTTGGCAGGCTGCATTTACAGGTGTGGTTAACTGTAATAATGCTAATGCTAATTTTCACTAGCAAAACAAGACTTAAAGCTGTTAAAACAGAAAAAGTGAACGTCCGACTCCTTAGGCGGTCTTCTAGCACAACTAATCGCTGAACAATACTTTTTTAAATGTCCAGAACGTTACAAATTACCTTTATGAATTAAAAACATATTGAAATAGCGACACAGTGGTGCACTGGTTAGCATTGTTGCCTCACAGCAAGAGGGTCCCTGGTGTGAATCCAGGGTGGAGGAGCCCTTCTGTGCAGAGTTCCCCTTGCCAATGTGGGTTCTGTGAGTGTGATTGGTTGTCTGTCTCTATGTGTCAGCCCTGTGATAGTCTGGTGACCTGTCCAGGGTGAACCCTGCCTCTCATCCAATGCCCAATGCATACCCCCGTGACCCCTAACACGATAAGTGATTACAGAAAATGAATGAATGAACAGCTACACCTATACTCTGTGAATCTGGGGATACACCATGGTTATGTTGCCTAACCAAAGTTGTTGCTGTGGTAGTTACTTGTTAACAGACTGCACCCACCTGTCACTCAAAACAGCCATGCTCTTAATTATGCTCAACTTTGAACCTTAACAACATTTAAACTTATATAAAACCCCCTTTACAGATGTCTTAAATGCTGAAATAACTATAGAGACAAAAACTGTTCTTGTACCGCCCTGTAAACATGTTTACTTTTGCTGTAAAGTTGGACATTTTACCTTGGCAGTCTATGGGGATTGACTCAATTTTGGAGCCAGCCTGAGGGTGCCATCAGAGGAACTTTTTCGGCCCTTGATGTTGCCACTCAGTGTGAACAGATTTTTAAGTTTAGTTCACATAACTTAAAGGGGAACTATGCCCATTTTCAAAATTCACACGTTACACCTGTGGTCGAAGACAGTCCAAAAATGTTAGCAAGCATGAACAACTCTCCCAAATCCAAAAACTAGAGTACTAAAACTCAAATTTGTGATGTCATAGGGCAGTGTTTCCCAACGGGTACAACCTTGGGGTCCACAATTCTCCTCAGTCATTAGTTCAAGGTCCACACAGTTTAATACATTCAGCATCACACTTGTGTTTTGCTATGTTGTTGAGCTAGTTTGCTGTCTCTGTTAATTAGCTGTCCGTTCTTCACTCACTCTACAGCAGGAAACTGCACTTCAAAATAAAAGCTTAGTGCCAGAAATTCACTGTACTTAAAAAAAAGCATGTTATTTACAAGCTTGACACACTGGCGAGTCACTTGTGGTCCATAGACAGTGACTTGGGAAAGATATATCACTGAGAGCACCTAGGGGAATGTTCTGAGTATATGAGCAAATTTTCTGTAGATCACTTTAGTATATAAAAAAAGAAAACAAACATTCAGTGGGTCCAAAGAATCAGTCTCCCATTCACTGCCTATGAAGCAGCTCCAGACTTTATACCCAATGACATCACAAGTTAGAGACTTACTCCTCCGGTTTCTGGCTTTGAGAGAGAGCAGCTCATGTTCACAAATACTGAACTGTCCTAGGCCTTGGAAATAACATATTGGACTTCCTAATTTAGGTGGCGTTCCCCTTTAAAGTACACTTATCTAATGTTCTTTGAAAATGTTGGAATTAAACCACCCAAAATCAAATTTTTCAATCATGTTTACAGCACAATATTTAAGGGAGCAATTAATCCAGGCAGTAATTTTTAGAAAACTCAGCATATACAAACATTTCTATCGTCAGTGTTTCAGTTTGAGACATAAGTCAGTGAGTCCGACTCTCTTACAACAACAATAACAAGTCTTTAACGGGGAAAGGTGTTTGTGTTGGGCTCTCAAAGGCTGCAGAGTGTCTTTGAGACGACCTAGGCTGTCAGCAGATAGTAAATAAGGAGGAAGCTGCATGTGTTGAGCAGGCTGTCGTCATGTCAGGAAGTCGGTTCGTCTCCCCGACTCTCCTCCTCTGCAATGTTTGTTCTTTATGATAACTGCTTCAGACATAAATCAGCCCTTCACTGGTAATGTGTGTCAGATTTTTAACACTTCTAGTTTACCAACAGTTTAGTTTCATGAACACTCATCACAACAGTTAGGTGGTTCAGTTAATAGAGTCATCGCTCAATCATCAGTCATTCAACAGTCCATCAGTCAAAGGTTTTACTGTCTTTGGGGGTGTTTTCAGGACATGTGGACTGACAGAGGGGCTGTTAAAAACAGGGCAGTTCACACCATGAAGAAGCTGTAAACTGGATGCTCCATCACCGGCCTCCTCAGCACCTCTTTTTAAAGCTGTCACTGATCCAAAATAATTATATTTACGCTATAAAAGACCCTGAAAACAACAAGATGATGATGTTGACAGGTGACAGACGCAGACAGTGACATCTAGAGACAGTGAGAGCATACGTGTGAGTTGTGAATGGCAGGATGAGAACGAATACTTACAGCCTAAGCATGAAAACTACTGTCCTCCTGGCTGAACACTCGCTAGAACTTCATTTTTTGAGAAGATTCCTCTCATTTTAGGCTGGGCTATACGAAGATCAGAGCAAAGGAAGTAAAAAAACCTCCCTTACACCCACTGTAATGATGTAACAAACAGCCTTCCCTATATTGTACTTTCAGGAGCACCAGCTGCTCGGACAAATCCATGAATATCCAGCTAAATGCTTTGCACGTAGCACGTGGAGAAGCTGGTCCCAACTTAACGTCTTGTCATTCACTGCTGTCAGATATTAGAAAACAAGCAGCAGAATTTGTTTTCTGTTAACATTACGTGATTTAATTGGTGTGAAAATGTGTCAGCGAATTCACTTTGAGAAGAGATGGCGAGTAGTGCCCATGCTTACGTTGGTTTTTAGTTAAAGGCATACTATACATGAGAAAAATATATCATATACAAGTGAAGAAATAATTAGACACCATAAAATAAATGTAATGATCATTTCTTTTTAAAATGTTCAAAGGATTAAGAGCTCTTGACAGCATGTACTTTGATGCTCCAAATCTGTACACCATGATATCAAAAATTCTGCATAGTATATCTTTAATGCCGTGTACATTTGCTTATCTGTGATATTGAAAGAAATGCCACTGGGCGTTAAGTCTCCTCTTGATTTTAGTTATTTTCTAAGGGGAGACTATTTGCACGTAATAACGTAAACAAAATGGTTTCAAGGTTCAATTACAGAAAGATAATGTTTGTTCAACCAACAATAACCCTCCGTTTTCATTCCTTTAAGGGTCATTATAACTGATAATAATAATAATAATTCTGTTATACTGTAATACCGTAAAATCACAATATTTTCTGAGACGATTAAGGTACCATGAAAATCTTGTATTGTTGCACCCCAAGGTTCTGTTACATGCACAACAGTTATCTAGCTAATAGAATACAGCCTCTGGATCAAGCAACTGTATTGTCTCTGAAAGACATTTTACATTTACAGTATTATCAACTTGCACATCTTCAACCTCTCCATTTGTTTTACGAGCGCTGGTATCAGCTCAGGTGCTTTTTATTTTCCATCCATCCTGTTTAATTTGTTACTGAGAGCTCCCCGGTGAGACCGTTCATCATCACCCTCCTCTGCTATTGTTACAGCTCAGATTAGGAATTCAAATAACTCGACACCTTCGCCTGCAGCCGGCCTGTCCTATCTGCAGCTGATTGTCCCTCTCATTAGTGGCTCGGCGGGAGCCTGTGTGGCCGGGCCCTGTGTGAATTCTCGACACTATTGTGGAAGTGTCATGTCCACGTCGGACACACCGGACCTATAACGATGAATTATCCGGCTCGCAGGAATTGGCCGCCATACTTCATTCACAGGAATTCAGCAATGACAGCCCTCTCCCCATGGAGGAATAAACATGGAGTCCTCACTCACCACGTCTCTCTGCGCTCACACTTCTTCACCCTCGGCTCTGACACATCCGCTCGCTCCAACATACAGATATCAGTGCTGCTCAAGGTGTGTGCTGACAGGCGTAGGTGTGTTTAGGGTAAACACAGCACAGAGAGTTACTCTGGTGTTTTGTATTGTCTCTCCTCTCGCTCCATGTTGGATGTTTTGATTTTAGTTGGAAGTTTCTCACAGATTTAGACTTACATCTTATTTTTCTTTTGGAGCTGGGAAAGATTTTTAGATCCTCATAAATCGATCTTCAAAAACAAATTAATACAAATCCCCGAACAGACCCAAATCACCTCTGCTGGCTCACGTCAACTGTTTAATACGTTTTCAAGACACTTTAATATAACAGTATTTATTCACTTAAACATAGGCGAGACACACCTGCAGTGGAGGTCGTGAGTTGCGTCCCGTCTCTCGTCTATGAGGACTTGTTGAGTAAAAAAAGAGAAGGGCCTGTTGTGCTCTGTGGTTAGTTTCCCACGCAGCACTTCAGTCCATACTGTGTACTGCTCTTGTTTTAGTGTAACACTATAGATGGGTGAGGTTAAAGCTACAGTTGGTAATGTTGACGATAACTTTCTGTCATTTTTACTGAAACAGTCACCACTCGTAGTGGGGGGAAAATCAATACAGCATAGCATCGCGATACCTTGCGTGCCGATATAGTGCCGATACATGCACGCCAAGTATCAATCATTTATTATATATGTTATTAAGTTTTGCAGATACACATTTCAATACAACTTTTGGTACTAGAATAATAAAATCAGTTGCTTTTTCGGTCCGCTAGATGGTGCTGCTGTTTGGAGAAAGAAATCACAAACGTGCCGTAGTTGTTTAAATCAAACGTCTGTACTGGATTTTTAAACACAAAAGGAAAGAAGGACTCGGATATGACACATGCAATTTGCAAGCAGTGTCATATCAGAATAAAATACTCCGGGAATGCTATGAACATGAGGGCTGACCTCACACTCCACCATCTAGAAATAGCGTTAGCTGCTGACAGCCAAGCTAACGCTAAACCTGCTTCACTGGAAAATCAACCAACACTGGACACACCTAGCTCGACAACACTACCATCAAACTGTGAGAAAGCGAAGAAAATAACACAGTCCATCACCTACTTCATCCTCTAAACACTAGTCTGTCAAGTGCTGTAAAGTTTAGTTGATTCAAAACACACATTAAACACACATTAAACATGGCTTAATAGAGACAGTTTCAAACACAAGTACACAAATCAGCTTCACTATAACTCACAGCATTCACAGACAAACACTTGTCTTAATCTGGACACATTTTCCCACAAATACAACATGCTAATGTTATTAGCACAAGCCTATGGCATTTTACATTGTATAAATTAGCCTAGCTGCTAGCAAACTTTTCCTCACCCACCCCTAGAATCTACTGTGACTAAAGGAAAACAACAAATTTGGTAGCATTCTTTATCACAGTATCACTGCTGTTTTACAAGCTTTTTTGTTGTGTACTGTCGCTTTAATCCTCAAACAGACCTCTGTGTTCATGGGTCTGTAAGACAGCTATTATTCTGTATTCCCTGTTGGCATAAGATTGACATGTGAAAGATCCCGGGGCTTTCCATTGACATCCATTGACGTTCCAAGCCAAAACCCGTCCAATACATGCACGCAACCCATGACCTTGGTGCTGTTGTTTTTGCCATGAAACAAAGTGGGGAGTAAGCACTTTAAGTAATCCTGGATTTTAAGGACATCTGCATTTTATAAACAGTACAACCAAACTGTTGTTGTGGTGAGATCTGTGTGGTCGTGGGACTCCCTGCTGCACAGTGAGACACAACAGCATATTTAATAAGAATCTTTATGAACTATTGATTCATAATTTCTGCTGAAAATGTCCCAGACTTATTGTGTCTGGATCCAAATTAGGAAATTCCCACTGAGGGTTACATGTGTTTTGGATTGTGTGGCTTTACAGTTTAGTTGTGTAAAAAGAAGTCGAGCCTCGAAGTGTGGAGAACATGGAGAGAAATTCCGAGACTGTACTGCTGTTTAACAGTCCACAGGTATTTAGACAATGATAAGTAAGGCTGTAGTGTGTATTTGAACTGTCAGGGTACAGTGATCAGGGTCCACTGCCGCACGCAGGATACCTGGTATGTGGACAGATGCACTTAAAGGAGAAGTCCAGTATTTTGCACTTTGAGCCCCATTCCTGGTTGTTTATGATGAAATAGAGTGGTTAAGACCAAAATCTTGACGATTGCTCCTTCTCTGAGAATTTGAGAGAATTTGTCTTTCCCCTGCCTGGCTTAACAATGCTGTCTATGGCCATGTGTAAATCTGTCCTAAAACCACCTTAAACGTTGGTTTTCAAAGCCATGAAACTCACCCAGTGGTCAGTGGTGTTCCTTGATGTTCCCACATTAAAATCGTAGCAAACTGTGGTTTCCGTGATGATTTATTTGACATTTTGTCCATGCATTGATTTCCTATAGGAAGCCTCATTGTCCGTTGGTAGTAATCCACCACTGGAAACAGAAAGGGGGTTGTTTACGACAAGGTTGTAGTCATTGTAGTCTTTTAGCTCAGCCAAAGTGCCGGCTCAACAGTGCTGTGTGCGCTCCTCCTCTTCGGAGGAATTCTCCTGCAGTCGCTGACCACACAAAACTTGCCCATTATTACTCGCTTGTAAACAACCTTCGCAGTACGATGCCTTTGAACACAACGCCAGCCTTCTTCTGCTTCTTTCTGTGTCCCATTACATGGCAATGGTTTCCTGCCGGTTGGTGACACTCACGCCATCAAGTGGGCTGGAGTGTATAACGCTTCAGGGTCAAACCAACGATCAAGCGGAAGTTTACACACGGGTGTGAGGCAGCTGAAAAAATAGTTCCACAATCCAGATGAATAGAAAACACGGATGGAAACCACAGTTTGCTACGATTTTTATGTGGGAACATCAAGGAACACCACTGACCACTGGGTGAGTTTCATGGCTTTGAAAACCAACGTTTAAGGTGGTTTTAGGACAGATTTACACATGGCCATAGACAGCATTGTTAAGCCAGGCAGGGGAAAGCCAAATTCTCTCAAATTGTCAGAGAAGGAGCAATCGTCAAGATTTTGGTCTTAACCACTCTATTTCATCATAAACAACCAGGAATGGAGCTTAAAGCTGAACCAGAGTTCACAAGCCAGGCTCTGACTAAAAACATATAGCTGTACACTGTTAGCAACAGGTGCTAAGTTTAGCATAATAAGCGGATTGATGTGTGAGTCAGTCACACTTTAATGAAACACTGGAGCTGGAAGATCCACCTGCTGGTTCCAGGTTGGCTGTAACAGCACTGTTGCAAGACCCTGTTGCGCCACTGTTGTAGGGTATTCGAAAGAAAACTAAAAGTTTATTTAGTAGTTTTGTATCTCAGTAGTCTACAGTATTTTAGGGATTTTAAAATATCGAGAAAACAGTTCAGTTCAGTCACATATTCAACAGTACAGTTACTAACATTTGTTTCAGTGTAGTACACTTCCTTGGACCAGCAGTCGGAGAGACAGGGAGTCCATTTGGACAGAGACAGAAACAAATGAACACAGAGAGATAGAGTTGTAAGGTTGTCCATCTCTTGAACTTGAACCGCAGGAGTCCATGTGCTGCTGATATGATATATGAAGCTCCCTCTGTCTGCCCATGCCAGCGCTATAGGAGGCAGTTTCATCTCTCTCTGCAGGGAGGACCAGATTTATGGAGCTGAAACTGTACGCCTGTATATATGCTTTTCCAACTCTCACCAATCTGCACCCAATGAGGAAGGTTAATAATCAAAACGCAGAGAGAGCTCAGGCAACACAGAGGATAATGTCTGCTTAATCTAACTCAAATAAACACACAGGGATACAGTAGAGGAACAGAAAATAATATGTTTGCTCTTCATCCTCCTCTGTTTATTTTTGGTTATGAGGATCAGATGTTAACGTGTAAATCAACCAACAAATGCCTGAAAGACCTGATTGAAACATGCGTCAAAAATGTGAAAGCTTAACGTTAACAAAAATGCATCTGACAAAGTAAATTAGTTTGGGGTTTTCCCACAGACACATTCTCATACGTACACACACACTCCTGTGTTTATGGACAGCAAGTTTTCCTCCTCCTGTTTCCTCTCGTCTTCCAGCCTGCCTGCCTCCCGCTGCTTAGTCGTAAACTGGCGTAATATGTTTAGCATGCTCCTCGATCATCTCACTACCGCTGCTCAAGGCCGCTCGCTGTTATCGTATCAGCACAGCGAGGCCGTTGGGCCATCACGGGATACGTATCGCTGATATAGAGCATCTGCACTGAGATGTCAGGAAGTCCAGGTGGTTTCTGATTTCATTACTGGCTTTTATTACGGCATTTTGTTTTATATCTTGTGTTGTTTATTCTTTCCTAAATTTCCTGTGACTTAAACTATCTAATATATCTATATACTGTATATATCTATATACTGTATATATCTATATACTTTCATTTATATATAACATGTATTTAACTTTCATGAGGCAGAACTGATCTTATCAGTTGACTCAAACCTCTGAATGATGCATTTACATTTTAAAACAATATGATATAACATTTTTAAAAGCTTTAAAATCAATCAATCTGGAGAAATCAGAATTAATACTAATAAAATAATCCATCTTGCCTTTCAAGGACTCCAAAGCCGCCACATCCAGATTTTGTATCTTCTGCCACACATTTAGAAATACAGTTTCCCACTGTCACTGCAAACCTGAAATAGTCATGGATATGTACAGTCCCATTTTCCAGGCCTTGAATAGTAATAGAATTACTAAATTAGTAAAACAGGATGGCTGTGGGTCCGCATAAAGTCCTAAAATGTCTTAAATACACCTTAACTAATAAAAGGCCTTAAAAAGTATTCATTCATTTTTTCTGGAACCGCTTATCCTGTTGAGGGTCACGGGGGGCTGGAGCCTATCCCAGCTGACATTGGGTGAGAGGCAGGGTACACCTGCACCTGGACAGGTCACCAGACTATCACAGGCCTGACACATAGAGACAGACAACCATTCACACTCACATTCACACCTACGGACAATTTAGAGTCACCAGTTAACCTGCATGTCTTTGGACTGTGGGAGGAAGCTGGAGTACCCAGAGAAAACCCACACTGACATGAGGAGAAGATGCAAACTCTGCACCCTGGGTTTGAACCAGGAACCCCTCTTGCTTTGAGGCGACAATACTGACCACTGCAGCACTGTGACACCTTAAAAAGTGTCTTAAATGTTTTTAAGTTACATCACCGATGTCATTTTTGGTGTTGGTGCTTTAGGACATATAACTTAAACAGGAGGGATTCACTTTTTGACGACTAGCATAGGACATTGCAAGCTCTGGGAAAATGGGAAAATGCAAGTTAAAGGACAAATAGCTTAAAAGATTAACAACAATTTTGGTGACACTGGTAATTAAAGCCAGTGCATGGAAATGTTTACGAAGCAAACTGCGCTGTATGTCGAAGGTGTTTCAGACTAGGTACGATGGGGATCAGGGTGGTGGAATCGCACGTGCAGAGCTGTAAGTACAGAGAGTATCGTCAGGGTCATTTTTACTGTTTGTTTTGAACTGATATCAATGTGTGTACCTGAAAAGAGTGTATTTTTTTATAAATTTAATTTAAAGTGGTATTAAAAGGGTCTTAAAAAGTCTTAAATTTATCTTGTTTATACGTGTAGACACCCAGTAAAAGTTACTGAAAGGTTTGGAAAAGTTTTGTTATGTGTAATGAACCTAACCTAATACTGTAGTGTGGATAACCCTCCACATAAAACAACAAACATAACCAAATATCAGATTGAAAAAGGCTGCTGTTTAGTTTTTACATAGAAATGAACATTTGGAGTAAAGTAGACCATACAGTTCAGATCATGTTACACGCTGTGAATGCTCAGTAAATTTGTTATGGGTCCTTGAAAAGTCGTAGAAAAGTTTTGAAATTTTGTCCATGAAAATGTGTGGGAACCCTGGACATAGAGAACATATTTGGTTTAACAAGCAACCTGCCAACTAAAGGGGTGTTGCAGCTCAAAATAAAGCCGCTTACTCATTGGGGCGACTTGGGAGGAGAGCAGAGGATGGGCACCATGTCTCTGCAGTAAAGCCATCTCGCCACCATGGGTTGGGACGGCTTTAACAGTGGTAACTGCTGAATAAGAAGCATAGCCAGCTAACTCCCATCTGACCTGGGTGGTGTGCGGCGCAACGTGGCTAAGGCTTGCTAACCTGTGGAGACCGGAGGGTGAGGTGGGCGCTATATTTCCGCAAGTTAACACAGCTAACTGGCTGTCTGTCAGCAAAGCTAGCAGAAAATAAAATAAAAGACAAGATATTTACGTCACAAAACATTCAAATTTCACCACCTCTAAATGGACAGCTCTTCAAAATGCAGCGCTAATGCTCACTGAGTTAATGGAGCCTCGTGTATTTCACATCATTTTGTGTTTTCTGTCTTCAAAAATAACCAATTAGTTACCAGTTATTGGGTGTCAGAGTGGACACCTCAGATTATATTTACTGTCATTGCACAGAGTAAAGGCACTGAGACAGCAGAGTGTAGTTTAGCATCTACTCAGAAGTCTGGAAAGCAGTGAAGTGCAGAGTGATGTTCTGATGTACAGAGGGTGATATACAGGACCAGCAGTGAGACTAAGACATATACAGTATGACAGTATTGACAATATGACCAATGATATGAGTATGATAGATATACACAGGAGGCTATTGACAGTTGAACATGTGCAGCAGTTGGGAAAATAAATGATCAGGTATACAGACAAACAGCTGGAGGTATGAACCAACACTATGGGTCACGTATTTACAGTATGGACAGTAGTATAGATTTGTTCGGGTATGTGAAAGCAGCGCTAACCCTGCCAGAAAGTCTTCTTTGAGGTTGAAGTCAGCCAATGAGATTTTCTGCCTCCAGAGCAGCTCTGCCTGTGAGATCGGACTAAAGTTCCAATCTGTGCATAAATGAAATTCAATCTGCTACATGCATACATGCACATGCCAGCTGGAGTCAGGGACAGTCGGGCAGACAAATAGACTTCCCAGTAAACTGAACTCCCCCGATGAAAGCCTTAGAGAATAAATCTCATAGAATATATAATGCTTATACACAGAGGAGCAATCAAAAAATGGGCCTCCTTCCTACTGCCTCTCTCCCTCCATCACCCTCTTTCTTCCTCAGCTCTTATCGTTTCCTCGCCAAACCTCGCTGGATGCTAAACTGCCATAGATCAAATCCTGCATGACTCTGGGAAACGGTTCAATTCCAGATTCGCCCGTCTCTACAGCAAATAATGATCTGATCAGGTTCTGGGTTTAGAATGAAACCCGTGCATAACTTGCTCCATGTGGTGTGTGTGAAAGTGACCCATATGTGTGGGCAGGCTTACAGTAAGGGCTGTTCAACAATGCCAAATGTTTCCTCTGAAACTATTCTGTATTTTCCATCTCATTTTATCCCCTTTATCTCTTCCTGCAGTACACAGACAGTAGTGACTGTTCAGTTACAACTCTTTTAAAGCGTGAGGCAGGGGATGACTTATTCCCTATACGGACCTGGGTTATACCGACCCAGTCACCAGGATAAATGTTAGCATTGTATGGTCCTGCAAACCACGGATACTTTACATTTGTATGTTATTTTTTAAGGGCATACATTGAAACTTTATGTTTCAAAAACACAGTTGTTCATGTGTGATTAAGTTTGGGCACAAAAACCACTTGGTTATGGTTAGGAAAACATGTTTTCGTTTAAAAATACCCAGCTTTTTTCTTTTTTTTTTTAACGTTTAAACGTCTATCACAGTAATAGTTTATTACTTTTATCGTAATTGTGATGAGCAGGGAATCTCTATGGTGGCACCGAAGTAAAAGACACAACAACACAACACTTAAGAAAACAGATTAATCAAAGGACTTCAGAGCCAGCGTAGTTAATGTACCTGAACGCCACTACAGCAATATACACGTGTCAAGGTATACCATGATATAAAAAGTTGACGGTTATCATACAATGTACATTTGCTTATCTACAATATTGGGGAAAAAAATGCAACTGGACGTTAAATCATCTCTTTAGTTTAGGTAGTTTCTAAGGGGAGAGTTTTTAAACATACCTCCATTACAAAATGGTTTCAGGTTTCAGTCATAAAAAGTTTGTTCAACCAAAAATAACCCTTCCGTTTTCATTCCTTTAAGGGTCATTGTGACTGATGACTATATTTTCTGAGATGGTTATCACACTGTAAAAAACTCATACAGATTACAACCCTCGTAGCAACCTTTCCAAATGAAAATAACTATAGAAATCCAATTATTGTCTCATTGCTTTCTGGGTACACTTATATCTACTACCTGGATATGACATGGCAGCAAACTGTGACCTTTCAGATGTCTGACATTGAGCACAGTCTGACTTTGAGTCTGACTTTTTCTGCCTCTGACAACAACCTGTCTAGCCTCTGCTTTTTACAAAAAAAAACCTAAAACAAGCTCAAAACAGAAAACCTTTCTGTTGAGATAACTCTCACGAGGGAGCTCGGTATCTTCTTCCCATTCATCATGCTTCACCTCCACAGCACATCACAGAGACATGGGGCAGTTTGGGCCCAGTGGGGTCAGAGATATACTGCCCTGTGCATCCAGATAGGCAGGCAGCTTCCTCCTCTGACATGTACACTGGCCTTTTGGGGGGCCGAGGCCAGCCGAGGAAACTCTTTCACACAGAGGGGTGAGGAGGAATTACTCTCTGGAGTCTAACGACCAGGAGCAGCTTTGATGTTGTCACAGACAGATAAATACACAGTGTATCACAGCTTGTAGTTAAAAATATATAGTTTTCAGGTACTTACAGTGTCTGGATGGATTTCCTCCAGGTGCTGTGGTTTCTTCCACCGTCCAATAATATGCAGTGAATTGCTGTCTTTGAATTGTAAATTTTTTGTTCTGTCTGTGTGTGGTTAACCCTGTAATATGCTGGTGACCTGCAAAGAATTTAACCCTCAAAAGGAAAAGATGAATATTTGGATGGATGGATGCACACGTACGGTAGCTCAAGCTGTTACTCCTTTGCCATCTTTGATAAAAATGTGTTGTTTTATGACAGTGAAACTCTTCAGGTATTGTTATTGAGTATTTGAAAGATCTCTAAATATAATGTCGCAACAGGGATGTGTTTAAAAACAGTTTAAACTGAGACTAGTCGATTAGTCTTAAAGTAGGAAAACACTCAGAAAACTGTCAAAATTGAGCACAGGTTAAAATTTGTCCCAAAAATGTGTATATTATAAGAGCCATTGGAAATCGCTAATTACATCTTTTAAATGAACATATTTTAGTTTAGATACAGCTGACATGAGCGGCACTTTGCACAGTGCATAATGAACATTGCACAATATCCTATAAAAAATTAAAATAACTCACTAAATAAAAGTTAATAAGTGTTATTTACAGAAAAACAAAATTCTTCAGGATAATAAATCTTTTAGGAAAAGTGCCCTGTTATTACAACAGGGTGTCTACAGGTCCTTAAAATGTCTTTAAAAATGTTTTAAATTTTCTTAATACAAGGCCTTAAAAAGTCTTAAATATCTTAAATTCAGATTCAATGGAAAACAAAATTCTTTAGGAAAATTAACCTTTCGGAAGAGTGCCCTATAATTACAACGGTGCATCTACAGGTCCTTATAAAGGTCTTAAAATATCTCAAATTTTATTATTATAAGGCTTATAAAAGTCTCAAATTGTCTTAAATTCAGATTCGATGGGTCTTAAATATTTTCGATCACATTACTGCGAAAATGTCTCCAGCCTGACAGACCCAATGTTTACAATCATCTGACAGACCCAAGAATAGCAATCATACATGTTTTTGTTTTCAAACACATTTAAATTAAACTCACCCAATTGTTGGCATTTTTCCTTACTGTTCATTTTGAACTGACATCAGTGTGTTTACTTATACTTTTATATATATACATATATATAATGTATATTTCTATTGTAGGTTTGGTCTTAAATTTCATATAAGTGGTATAAAAAGGTCTTAAATTTAACTTGGTTATATCTGCAGACACCCTGTACAGTGGCATTTTGCCACTGAAATTGCACTAATCAATAATAATTTAAATAAAACGTTTGACCATGTGGTATATCTGGTGCTGACTGGCAAGGGTAGTAACATTAAATCAACAATCACTTATCATACACATCCCTTTTATTAACAGTTTAGATTAAACAATAAAAACATTTGTATTATTTCTAATTGTTTATTTTTATTTTTGACACAGGATCTATGAAACCTCTCCATTGACAGTTTTATACATGTATCACATTAATGAAGAACACAGACTCTTTAAGTTGATCCATTTATTTTTATTTTCACTAGCTTATATCATGCAGATGATGCAGAGAAATGAAGACAAATCACAAAATGGTTAACAAACAAGGAAAACAGTTTGTTCTTCAGTCACTTTCTTGAAATGGCACTTCATGAGACGACACACTGTACCCACACTTCAGTATTTCATTAGTGAATAAATGACACGAGTGTGTTTGCATGAGATTAACACAAAGGTGGTGGGGCCCAAGGTGCTTTGTGGACTTGATTTATGGACTCATGTAAAGGTGAATTATACTAAGTCAATGAAACACGAACAGAATCTTGATTCAGGCAGTGTGGCATTTTCAGTTTCATAGTTTTATTTGCTCAAAAGCAAATGAGAGGAATTTAATAAATTAGAGACATAATACTTTGAAAGGTACTTTGACTTCACTTTCAAAGTACCCCACACACCCAACAATCCACTTATAAACTGGGATTTTCTGTGATGTTTTTTTTTATATTTTTCCCTCCAGTTACCATTTTCTTTCTCTATAATTATTATTATTATTTTTATTTTTTTGTCAAAGCTTACAAAGTGCAGACATGCATTAACACTCATAGCTTTTCTTTCCATTTGGGAAACAGGTCGTTTTCAACACTAACAAAATCTACTGAATCCTCTAAAGATGCTCCGCTCTCCCCATCTATGTTTCCAGGACTGATACACAGTTAGAGCTACAGTAACGGACACACAAAGATCTCCCAACAGATGCAACGATCAGCTGTCCTCCACCAGAAAAGTAAAACAAACGGGCAGATACAGTACACCTCAATAAGTGACCCGTAGGTCTGAGGCCAGTACTCTGCATTTAGGCGCATGTATGCCTCCTTAGTTCCTAAGCCTTTTGTAAAACACAGCTGCAACACAAAGGGCAACAAGACACACAAAGGCAAGGATGCCCACAGCCACACCGAGCCCGACAGCAGAGTTGTTTTCTTCTCCAGCAACAAGGGGCTTCTCTTTGGATTCATTGGTGTCGGTTCTGGTGACGATCTCCGAAGAGCTGATGGTGTATGTCTTGGCTATACCCTCTGCAGACGTGTCCAGGGTGCTCCTCTTCCTCCTGTTGTCGCACTGCTTGAATGTGCTGCAGGTGCTCTTCTCGCACAGCCGGGTGATGCAGTGGAGGTAGTAGGTGGACACGGTCTCGTTCTGCTGCTCGATGAAGCGGAAGGCCGGGAAGTAGAACCGGGCGCTCTGGCTGTCTCCGTTCTCGATCATGGTGGTGAACTGATCCTTGGAGCAGGGGACGAACAGGTTGAAGAAGCTGGAGTTGGAAGGCAGCGGGGAGATGGAGGCGTAGCACCGGTCCAGCAGGACGTGGTACTGCCCTGTCAAGTTGGTGGCCTTGACCTCGACGTACACACTGGTCCTCAGTTCAATCCCCAGCTGTGGCATGATCAGTGGTTTGATGTAGTTGGAGTCAGTGAACAGCTCCATGCTCAAAGTGCTGATGAAACTACCATTGTTGTCCTTGATTGCAATGGAAGAGGCCGACACATCGATCTGGGTGTTGTTGATCAGATACTCTAAGGGGTAGGCGCAGGAGTAGTAGTACTTCAGCTCAGCGTTGTATGTGATCGTGCCTGTTGTCGGATCGATGGACCGAACAACACCGCTGATGTTGACTGTCTGGATGTTGGAGAAGTCAGAGAATATACCAGTCCCAGCAGCACTGGTGGTCCTGAATATGCTTCCACAGGCGTGGGTCATATTTAGGGGGAAGTTGAAGCGAGCAACAGGTGGATTCACAGACTCATCAAGGGTTGCTCTACAGGCCGGCTCCAACATGTGGTTCAGGATCAGCAGAGTCTCATTGTAGCCAGTGTAGATGACGGGGCAGATTTGAATCGCCAGACCAATGGATGAAGTGCCACACTGCACTGCGATATCAGAGACCTGCGGCCGTCTTGCTTCTGACCCACAGTCGTTCAACACTAGCTGACTACTTCTGCCTATCACGGAGAGTAAAAGTAAAATATTCTTCATTGTTCTTCGTCAGCTTTGCGTTGGGTCTGTTAACCTCTCTGCTGAAATCTTGACTCTGCTGCTGAGGACTGGTAGATCTTCTCTGTTTGACTTCTAGGGGCTGTATTCGGGGGTCTTTATAGGTAAGTGTGTCCTCTGGGATTGGTCCAAAACAAGGTCAAGCACCTTGCTATTTGTGAACAACTGCATTGTATTAGGTAGGAGAGCTTCAGTCTGGACCATATCCTAAGGGCAACAACTGAAACCTGAAGCATCTTGCTGTCTTGACTCTTACAAAGACAATGGCCTTGCTCCTTTGTTGGGATTGCTTTAAAATATAGATTTCCCTGACCTCTATTACTAAGCCTTCGTGAAGTAAGTGAACATAACACTGCATGAGATGAATTTCTGAATAACATACAATGCTACAAAGGTTCTTCTATCCGGTTGGAGCCCCAGTAGCTTCAGCAATGACCTAGTTTGCATCGAGCGGAGCAGGAACCACAGGATGATTCAATCAGTGTGCTCCTTATTTATCAGGACATTAAGAATCACAGTCATTAACAACAATGCTCAAGTGGTTATTTAACTGTCAGACTCAAAGAGATCACGTTGAGGGGGGTTTTAGATCAATAAAGTGACAGGAAATAGACTCAAAGCCTTTTCAAAAATCTTTTCTTTTTTGGTAAACACTGAATTAAGACTGTCCTCTTCTACAGGTGAAACTCTCTATGTCGTTGTTTTGGATTAAAAATACCGCAATTCTGGCAAAGTTACCAATCCATTAATGTATACATTAGAAGTTGTATCAACAATTTGTGTGGGAGGGGCTTCATATTAGTGTCACATACGGGGGGCGCAGCAGCCTATTATGTATCTGCGCAACATTTATTGGTCAGCTATTGTTGCCAGCATATATTCAGAGGCTGCTGATGAAAGGACAAGTTGATCCTGCAGTGTATTATAAAGGTAACAGGATCTAAGCAGCGTCACTGGAGACAAAGATAGTAATTCTTAGTGGATCCTGACAGAGACCAGGCACTGCAGTGAACTATAAACAATATATAACCATCAGATATTTCAAAGTTACATAAACAGACAAACCAGGATAAACCAAACAATAAACAGACAGAATTAAGATATTTAGGGATGCTTTTTTCATGCAACGAATTGTCATGCCATTATAATTATTTTGAACTGTTGTTTTTGTCATGAGTACTTACACGTAACAATACAAATATTATGAGGAGACATAGCAAATTTTCTTTTGAAACAAGGCTTATTTTTTGAGCCTCTGCATCACAAATAAAGATATCAATCAATCATGATGCGTCTATACTTCTGAGGATTATAAAACAACAACACAGAGGTTCAGTAGTGCAAACCAAGACTGCAAATTTAAGGTCACATCAGACCAAAGATGCGTGACAAGACGAGTTGAAACAGGCAACTACTTGCAATGCCCTGTTTTGCAATGTTCTATAAACCTGCCGGTTCACACCAATGCAACTAGATGAGACAGTGTATCATCTCTATGCAACAACTCTCTGTACCTCTGTTCTGATTTGCAGCTTTTCAGGTTTATTTTGTGGCTGAATATAATTTGTAGCTTCTTAAAATATGAATGAGGATAGTGATAGTGAGATACTGGCTACAGCTGCATTTGTAGTAGTGATGAAACAGTGAAAAACAGAAACAAAACCAGCATCAGATGGACTGTGTTCATAATAAATACACCACAATAATATAAATAACCAGCACCAATTCATCAGTTAATGAGAACATGTGTGTGTGAGGGGGCATTAACACAGACAGCAAGCAGCAGCAGCGACCTACCTTCCAACACTGACACACCGTGAGGACGAAAACAAAGGGCTCAACGGGGACGTAGCACCTGCTGCAGCAAGTGAACACAAAAACACAAAAATGGTGAATGTTGTTAAGGATATATATCACTGGTAAGGCCCTTAGCAACAACAGTAGATAAGAAACGGCACACCATGGTATAAGAGGCATTGCACAACTTTGGTTGAGAAGTTATTTAAATAACAGGTGTCAGTATGTAAAAGTCAATAATAACACTGTATCACATTTTAGAAGAGTAACCTGTGGTGCTCCACAAGGCTCAGTATTGGGACCTAAGTTATTTATACTTGATTTAAATGATATTTGTAAGGTATCTGATATGTTGAAATTTGTAACATTTGTTGAAGATACAAATTTATTTTGTTCAGGTGAAGACATAAAAGAGTTATTAAAAACAGTAGAAAGGGAATTGATGGTGCTGTTAATGAGTTATCACTAATTTAAAATGAAACGAAATGTATGGTGTTAGGTGGTATTAGGATTAATTGTGAAATAAAACTGAATTTAAATGGTGCTGAAATTTAAAGAGTATATGAAACAAAATGTTCTGAAGTGTTTATGTGGGAAGCCACACATCAAACACATTAAACCAACATTATCTTAATCTGTTGCTGTTCTTTATGGAGCAAGGGAGTTGTTGAATAAGAAATGTTTGTTGCACTGTTCACTTGTAATGTCATATATGTCCTACTGTGCTAAAATTTGAGGAGATGCATGTAAAACAAATATAGACCCTATAATTAAACTTCAGGAAACAGCTCTTACAATAATATGTAAAACAGGTTATTGTGAATCTAATGATAGAGTGGTTATAGCATCCTATACCTTAAAATTTCCAGACATTGTGTATTTAAAAACATTGGTAATACTTTTTTGAGTTGTGAACAAAAGCCCTCCTGTCTGTAGTCAAGTTGTTTTTTTAATTAAGAGGAGGAAATTATAATTTGAGAGGGTTAAAATACCTTAAAATGTAAAATAATTGCAGATTCTAATGTCAAATGATTAAAATGTAAAATAACAGAGGATTATAATTTAGAGTATAATGTGTTTAATTATTCATTAATTTATTTTCTGTCTTTGGTATTTGTCTTTGGTATTGTTGATATTCTGGGTTATCCTTTGGTTGACATACGGTCAGCAAAAATAACCCTGGGTCTTTAGCTTATTCTTTTTTTCTGTGATTGATTGTGAGAAAATTTGTGTGAAATAATCTTTGTTTCTCAAGATGTTTGTAACCCAAATAAAAATAATTCATTTATTCATACACAGGCTGATATCTGTGTTTCAGATTTGGGTCAGAAGTCAGTGATATAATAATGTGAAAATGGTACAGTTGAAATGGAGAAGGCTAATAAAGCATGGGTTTATACTGAACACACAAAGAGACGCAGCCTGTCACCCACCGCTCGTTGCATTATGACCCAGTTTTCTTAATGTCAACACGATAACAGGACACCTTCAGCCTTTGTGTACGTACAGCAGGAGACACTGATGGGATATAATGCTGAGGAATCTTATAGAACAGACTTTAGCTGTGTGTGTGTGTGTGTGTGTGTGTGTGTGTGTGTGTGTGTGTGTGTGTGTGTGTGTGAGGTTTGATAGTGAGATGTTAGCATTAATGGAAAGTCACTGTTTACATAGGTCAAATCTTGAGGTACTTATCCTCGTCTATTTCCATTTTCTGTACTTTATATTTCTACTCTACATTTTAGAGGCAGTTATTGTACTTTTTATTTCACTACATGTGTTTTATAACTTTGTATGTTCAGATCATTAATACAAAATATAATCACCCAATACATTTTAATGTATAATTATAAGCAGGCCCATACAGAATCATCGCCCGCAGGACTCCTCAGATTTTAGGAATATGGATGCTGCTTGTAAAACTCAGAACATTGTCACTGTCTCCTCCACCTCCTTGTGCGTGTGTGTGACAGTCATATGTTGTATTCAGTTAGTATTAAAATCAAAATTAGTGATGCAGTAAGAAGAAATACAAAAGTCAACTGTTAACAGCAAATTAATTTTTGTTCTCTCTGCTCCATATTAAACTTTCCATTTTACTGGCCGTGTGTCCCACATTTTGTTGACTGACTTTTCCAACAAATGTTTAATTTTTTCTTGAAGTATTCATGATTAAATAAAATCTCTCATTCAAAGTTTCAGTATTTCTTTTAGCCTGCCTGGTAGTAACCTGGTAGAGCAGGCACAAAGGCTGTGTCCTTGACGTAGCAGCCATGGGTTCAATTCCAACCCACCCACAGTCCATTGCTGCATGTCATTCCCTCTCTTTCTCTTCCCCTTTCACGCTAAAGCTGTCATATCAAATAAAGGCAACAAGCCCCCAAAAGTATCTTAAAAATGTAAAAAATAAATTAATTGAATAAGGGTTAGGATGATGATGAATGAAAACTGTTCCCCACTTTATATGTGTTGATTGACTTTCATATTCATGACACACCTAATCTAGCTTGCTCAGAGTGTGTTTGGATGTCAGATTTTAGAAAAGTGTGAAAATGTGAAAACACCTCTGTAGTGAAAAACTACAGTTTAGTCAAGGTCGGACATTTTAGGGGCCATGAACAAAAGAAAAACACATTGTTGAGTGAAAAAGGGCTTAAAGTATATTATATGCTATTATGTAAGTAAACATTTGAATGCAGGACTTTTACTTTTAACTAAATACTTTTTTTACTTGCTACTTTTGCTTAAGTAAAATATCTGAGCACTTTTTCCAGTACTCAATGGTGATAGGTGTTTGGCTTTTTGTGACAATTGGAAATGAAAGGATAATAAAATAAAACAATAAAATATAGAATACAAAATATACATACATACATATATATGTGTATATATATATATATATATATGACAGATGTCATAAAAAACAGCAATAACAAAATAAATATTGACAGAAATATTTCACAATTAACCAAGATAATTACATTGTATATACAGCAACATTTTCTCTCTTCTGCTCTCACACCCATACACACACACACACACACACGTCCTGTCAGTTCCATCAGATCCCCTTGTTGTCCTTTTATTAATGACACCTCTTGTCTGCGGTGACGACGTGAGGCAGGAAGTGAGAGGAAGGACGGCAAACAGACTCTGTCAGAGCCCTGCTGTGAATTTATTGGGGTACGGTGGCTGGTGTTGGTGGATGATGGGGTCACCAGGGTGGTGGTGGTGGGGGGGTCACCTGCTCTCCTGCTCGCTCACCTCCGCTCCTGGCTGCGTGATTAATGTTCAGAGCCTCCGAATCAGCCGGAGGGTCTGCGGTGTTGAGGAGTCGCAGAGGCGGAAAGGAGAAAAACGAGGTGGGAATTCTGTTTGGAGGAAAAATACAACCCTCTGTCGCTCTTTTACGGCGCAGGTCGTGACCAAATGGCGCTCTGTTATGATTGGGCCTTATGGGGTATTTTGTCTAGCAGCTAGCAGCAGTGAGGTGATGATAGCCTCTGAGACAGAGGAAGTGAAGTGGTGTGACGCTCTATCAGCAAGACTGTACGGAGAACACAAGCTGAGTGTTAATCCGCTGCTCTGACCGGAGCTTGTATTGTTTTTAATTGTGCTGTTACAGGATACAAGTCAGACCTCACACACACACAGACATCATCAGGGGTGGAGGACGTAATCAGATCTGCTGCTTCAGACAAGTAAAAGTTTTACATTCAAAGTACAAAAATATTTGCATCAAAATATACTTAAAACACCAAAAATAAAAGCACTCAGTGCAGAATGGCCCATTTCAGAATCGTATATTTTACAGTGCTGGATAAAAATCATTGGTGAATTAATGTGTGCAGCTTTTGCAGCTAATTTAGATAACTTTATATACCGCTGGGTAGCTTAACATCTAAAACTATAATTATTCAAACAGTATTAATAATCCAAATTTGCATAGTAACTAAAGTTTTCAAATAAACATGGTGGAGTAAAAAGTACAATATATGACTCAAAATGTAGTGGAGTAGAAATAGACAGTAACATAAAGTGGATATACTCAAGTAAAGAACAAAGTACCTCTAAACTGTACTTAATGAAATATTTCACCACTGGAAAGACGGCCTTTTAATAAAACTAGGATGTCTGTGTAGTAGAGAGTTGTAAATACTTTTGAAATTGGTGCTACACGACCAAAAAAAAACATAAAAAGGATGCCTTTGCTTAAGAGGGAGAAAACCTACAACTACCAGAATGCACTGTGCTGCATCAAATACACTCCCACTGTGCCAGTTTTTGCATTTTAAGGACATGTAGTCTTTATCAGTTTGGTTCCTCTTATCTGTTGTAAAAGCTGAAGCGGACAAGACTTTCGACTTGAAAGATGACAGTGCCTCTGATTTGTTTGCCCCCCCACTGTCTGCACTGTTCCCCATTTATTCCCCAAATTATAAAAAGGGCATGTGTACTCATAAAGTTTATATGGACAGGAAAAGACTGGAACGTTTTCCTATCAAGGTTTTGTTTGCTTTTGTTTTTTAAATAATTGAGTCCTTTAAATACCTTTAGTGCTGATAATGAAATACACAAGTTGTGTTCAAGGCCCGTCTGTTGTGTGGTAATTATTTGTTATTGTTACAAGGTCAAAACTTCAGAGTCAAGTGTTCGACTCCCAAGGTTTTTGCCTTTAAGTCTGAAGTCCACTCAAGTCCCTTTTAGGCCTGAACGACATGGCCAACAGATATTATCCCAATATTTTGAGGCTATATCACGATACCCAATGTATATCTCGATATTATTAAATCTCCTCTAAACTACTGGAGACTACTAAAATACTAAACTAATAAATAAACTACTGTTATAATAAAGTTAATTAAAGTTCTGTTACAGTCAAGTCTCAGAGCTGTCGAGTCAAAGTCAAGGTTCAAGTCCTCATGTCTGTGGACTCCAAGTGTTCAGCTCTGCTGCTGTCTAACAGTAGAATAGAGACTTCAACTTTGTAGAACTTCATCTAACATTTCAGGATACAGGAAGTACAAAATAAAAGTTTATCTTTACTAAAGAATAGACTTTCTGGTAGAGCTTTGGTGCACAGTACAAACACACACGGTGCCTCCTCACCCTATGTACTTACGGCCCTGTGCTAATTATTGAAAGCTCATCTGTTTCGTACTTTTCTTGGCCATTTCCTCCACCGCCGCCCGGCTGCTGCTCTGCCATTATAGCCGCTGACCTGGTTCACACCAGATAATATATCACCCTGTAAAGCGAGCCGCCATAGAAGTCAACCCAGCACCCAATTGTTATGCTAAGGAAATGAAATGTCACATATGAAATGTGTTAATGCTCAGAGGTGCAACATGCTGCACATTTAACAGCTAAATACTCTGGAACATAAGGTTATTTGGAAAAGTTCAATAAAAGAATAAAAAGCATTGTGTGACGTCTAAAGTCTACTGGAGTTCAGAGCAGGTTGATCGGCTCACCAATGATTCCCCTGCAGAGAAAAGGTGGTGTTAACACCACCCTGAGATGTAGCCTGTGCAGCAGTTATACAACTTAAGAGCAAATTTACGTTGTTGGGTGTGCCAGTGTTAATAAAGTTGTGCTGTAAGGTCAGTAATTGAGACCTGCACCTCCTGAGCGCTGAAATGGAGCTTTTATGTTCTGTGTATACACCATAAAGTGAACGAGGTCAAGACAGCAGTGACAATGCAGACAACTTTCCTTGGTGGTAATTTAAGACTTCACTGACCTCTGTGCTGAAACCAGAACTCCTTTCACTCCCACCAACCAGAGTCCTTTCACAGAGGCGTAAATGTAACACAGAGCGAAGCAGCGTTACTGCAAGAAATCAGGAACATTACAGGACTGTGGATTTCAGATCCATGAAGGAGGGCCTGATGATTGTGTGTGTGCTTGATGTTGTGCACCGTCAGTCACCAGCTGTCTTTGTGTTTCCTGTACGGCCTTGTGTTCTCGTCGGAAGTATCTGTACTTGAAAAGTGAACTTCCAGGATGTGTATCGGTGCTCTCAGATGTCTTGGGGTCAATCCTTGTCCAGTCCAGTGTAGCGGTCATGTGCATGAAAATATGTCGGTGCTTCTACCAGGGTTGAGGATTGATTTGCTTGGGTTGTACAGTGAAAATGATAGGGGCATATTTTTTGACGTGCAGCATTCACTGTTGGTGTGTTTTGGCCTTTACCTGTTTCAACTTTGTGTTACAGCTTTGTTTTAGCCTTAATAAAATGTAAACAGGTGAGTTATATAAAAATTTACTTCAGCCGGAGTGCAGTTGTCATGAACAGGGACATTAGCTGTAGTGACCAGACTGTAAACACGTTTATTTCTGATGTAAAGTTGGATATTCAAACATTGGAGTCAATGGGGATTAACTGACTTTGGGAGCCAGCCTCAAGTGGCCATTAGAGGAACTGCAGTTTTTTGGCACTTCAGCTTTGCCCTAATTTTTCAGCCCCTTGATGTGAACGGTTTTTAAAGGGTTACACTATTTGTGTTCATTTGTAATTATAAGGAAATACAGTTTTCACTCTACAGTCTCTGTCCATCTATATAATGATGTTTTAACTGATCAGGAGCAGTTGCTATGGACAGCTACGTCCTGGCAGTCATATAACTTGTCAAAAAAGTAATCTACACCAGTGGTTTCCAACTGGTCCAGCTACTGTACGGGGTCCAGATTTCTCCTTAGTCATTAGTTTAAGGTCCACACAGTTTAACACATTGTGTGTCATACTTGAGTTTGGCCATGTCATTGAGCTAGTTTGCTGCTTCTGTTAAGTAGCTGTTGGTTAGTCGCTCACTTTACAGCAGGAAACAGCCCTTCAGAATAAAAGCTTTGTGCTGGATATTCACCGTACTTAAAAATGAAGTGTGTTTGTAGCAAACTTGACATGTTTGAGAGTCACTAGCGGTCCATTCAGAACACAGTTTTATTGTCCACCACACATCCTGCACTGGAGACGTATCTTTAGTCATGTAAAATCAAAAAGTGTCAGTCATGCAAGGCATATCTTATACTGACTATTTATGTATGGATACCCATGGTAAATGGACCTGCACTTGTATAGCGCCTTTCTAGTCTTCTAACCACTCTGTGAGTCACATTCACTCATTCACACACACATTCACACACAAGTGGCTGAGGCTACCATACATGGTGCCACCTGCTACTCAGCTTAAACACACTCACACTCCCAAGAAACAGCCATCAGGAGCAATTTGGGGTTCAGTGTCTTGCCCCAAGGATACGTCGACATGTGAACTAAAGGAGCCAGGGATCAAACGGCCAATCTTCTGATTAGTTGATGACCCACTGTACCTCAAGAGACACAGCCGGCCATTTAAAAACCACGACACTAGCAGCCTGTCAGTGACTGTAAATACAGTTATTAGATACACTGAGCAACACAGATTATTATAAACTGGGTAAATGAACCCAAAGAAACGGTTCTCAAGATCTGATCTGGCCTCTCCTGAACATGACGTACATGTAATCAATAACAGCAGCTTTAGAAATGGCCATGAACGAATCAGACTTTCCCACACACACACACACACACACACACACACCCACACCCACACACACACACACAGTGTTCATGCAGCAGTGTAGCACTGATTTACGAGGCACTGAACATTTCTTAGCGATGCCTGTTGCTGCCTTTGTCTTTCATGTCTTACACACACACACACACGCACACACACACACACACACACGCACACACACACACACAGTGACTGTTGCCCTTTCATGTGTGGAAAAGGGCAACTGCAGGGACCAGCTGTTAAGAGCCGAAGCAGATATGTCCCTCTCCCCGAAGCAGTTGCTTTTCCGCAGCTAGGTTACACACACACACATATAAATGTATACACACACACACACACACACACACACACACACACACACACACAGATTCCTGCACAGTTATAAAATGTCATTGGATTTGAAGTAGTGACGACTGCCGTTTCCCCCGGAGAGCTTCTGGTTGGGTGGGATGGAGGCTGTGTGTGTCTACAGTTTCATACAGAGTGATGTTTGGACATGAATTAATATATTACTGAGATCACACAATCACTTTGTCTATGCTTCCTCTCCTCATCTCATTTCCTTCTTCTCTACTCTCACTTTCCTAGCTCCTCATTCCTCATCATCTCTCCTCTCCTTTTATTTCCTTCTTTTCTTTGCTTTCATTTACACTACTTTTCTTTTTCCTCCTTTCCTTTTATTTTCTTTCCTGTCCTTTCATGTATCCTCTCCTTGCCTGTTGTTTCCTTTCCCCTGTTTCCTCACCTCATTTCTATTTCCTTTCCTTTCATTAAATGTCTTTTCCTTTCTCCTGCTCCTCTCCCCATCTTGTCAAATCTGTCCTCCTCCGCTTTCCTTACTTCTTTTGTCCCGTCATTTCCTTTCCTTTCCTCTTTCCCTCCCATCTCATTTCCATTCTGCTTTCCTCACCTCACCTTTTTCTTTTCTCCCCTTTTCTTTTCGTTCCACCACTTTTCTCCTCTCTCATTTCTTCTCCCTTTTATTCCTTTTTCACTCACTTCACTCCTCTCCACTTGTCTTTGTTTGTTTGATTTTCTTTATACTGCTTTCCTTACTTTGCCTCGTCTCCTAATTTCCCCTCTCCTTCCTCCTGCTCCTCCTCTCTTTTCTGCTCTGTCTTTCCTTTCCCTTCCTTTCTTCATCTACCCTCACTTTCCTTTCTTTCCCTCTCCTCCTCCTGCTCTCCTCTTGTTTTCACTCTTTAGTGAAGTTTGCTGCCATCACCTGCTGAATCACCTCTCCTCCTCCTCCTCCTCCTCCTCCTCCTCCTCTAGTTTTGAGTTACACCAGATGTGGAGCCTCGCTGTTTGGAGGACTGATTGATTTTCAGCCTCACCGCAGTCCAGCTGTTGTATTTGTGTGCCGCTGGCAAATGAGGCTCTGTGACTCACCTCATGTATCAGTGATTTCTGCCTCCACCTAATTACAATGATGGTGAACGGACTTTGATTGGTGGTGCTCACGGCGGTGTAAATGTAAATGTGCAGCAGCAACGTGTCTTTCCTTGTTATCTTAGAGACGTCTCTGTAAACAGGTTTCATCCACAGTATTTTGACCACAGAAATCGTCCCTGTGATACCAACATATTTCTTGTAATTTAACCCGACCCTTTGAACTCAACACGTTGTGTAACACGCGGCGGTGGCGGCGGCAGCAGCAGAGGACAGTTTGGTGACAGAAACACATGGAACATTTTTCTTCATCAACTTGAACCCTTCAGTCAGTCGCTTAAAAAAAGGTTCTGAGTGGAACTGGGCCATAACTATGATGGATCGCCCCCCTGTGTACGTGCATGTGTGTGTGTGTGTGTGTGTGTGTGTGTGTGTGTGTGTGTGTGTGTAGTGTTTGCATCTCGTCCATAACTATGGAAGTGTGTGTGTGTGTGACTCCTGTGTGTGTACGGCATGTCAGAATACTTTGTGTCTCTCTGTTAGTCGTACCAGTGTGCAGTTTATCCCAGCCTCAATGTTTCACTCTGTTTCTGTGTCTGTGAAAGACGCACGTACAGTAGGTGGGTGCATGAGTACAGATGAGATTTTTTTTTTTTTTTTTCCCTGCAGTATATATTGCGATATCAAAGATACAGGAATTTTAACCAGATGACTTGAACAGCTCTATTTGGAAATAATCATTCATCATCTGCATAGAAAATAAAAGTAATGATAAAAGCTGAGGACTTAAGTGAGGGGGAGGAGGGTGAAAATAAGGTCGTTTAATACACTCGTTGGCCATTGTATTCATATAACACTCTTCTAATGATCTAAGGTCCTGTTTATACGACAGTGATTTCAACTGAAAACGGTAAACTTTAGTTGCGTTTTGGCTGATCGTTTACACAACAGCGGCATTTTGGGTGCCTGAAATGCAACATTTTGAAAACAGGTTCACAAGCAAATTTTTGTGGAAACAGCACCATCTCCACTGTCATGTAAACTTGCCATATGCAGTTCCTCTAAAAACACACTTTTTGCACATGTGCGTTATGGTTTTAGTCACTAGGCATGCGCGAGAAAGTCAACCATCACAACAACAATGGCGGACTCTTGAGCTCTGTTTGCGCCACTCACCCTGTTGAATTTATCAACGCTTTTATTATTGTAGCATTTATCAACGCTTCTATTTACTGTAGCAACTCCACCTCGTTGTCCGTGCAGACAAACGCTTGTACGGTTGCCATTTTGTTTTTTTATACATCACCGCTCTGTAGAAGGAAGCACATGTGGTTTCATTACAAAGTCACACCGCCACCTACTGGCCTGGCATGTACACTACAGCGTTTTTGGTCATTTTTGCGGATCCGTGTTCACGGCGATTGTTGATTGTCTGAATGTGGAATCTTTTTCAAAATGAAAATGAGAAACGATTCTGTTTTCAGCGGATCATTTTTGTGTAAACATGGCCTACCATGTCAATTAATGCGTTTTGCTTAACCTAAAACAAGATGGCTCCCTGATGTTGCTCCCCTCCTGTTCCTCACTCATGTTCATGTTGTGGTCGTCTACTAGTGTTGCGTGCTTTGGTTGTTTATCAGACAGACTTCTCTTGTAGATTAATGTTCGTGGTAGCGTTTCCTTTCCAGCCTCATGGCTCCAACTCATAGTCTGGATATCTCTTGTTTCTTCAGGTAACTCAGTTAGCTTTAGCCTGGCTCGTAGCAGGTAACTAGCTCTTACAGTCCGACAACTCTGTGGTGAAGATTGTTTGGGAGACGTCCTTGTGGTGACATTTAATTTCACAGATGCTTTATTTCCTCTGTGCAGCGAACACAAAACACGGCCCTTCTCACAGTCGGTACACTGGAACCAGAGCTTATCTGTAGCTTCGGAAAAGCACTTGCTTTACTGTGTCTATTGCCGGCCTGGTTGTGGTTCTTTTATACACACGTACAGAAGAATCACTTGCCATAAACGCTGCCAGACTACATCACATACACACGTAACCTGTCTTAACAGTGAAGGCTGGGCCGGTAACATTAGTCATGCAAGTTTTCCTTGTGTCCCAAGCAGCAAAAAAGTTGCAGCATGACATGCGTACGTGACATCACTCATCTCACGATGCAACTGTTGAACATGCACACGTCACAGTGTCAATGCTGACACGATATATCGTGCAGTCGTAGTGTGAGCACAAACATGTGTGCCACTTCTCATGTCTTTGTGTGTGTGTGTGTGTGTGCACATATGGGAAAGTGTTGGTGTGTTAAATCAGCATGTGTTTTTGCTGCGTGTGTGTGTGTGTGTGTGTGTGTGTGTGCTCTTTTATCTTTGTGAGGACCAGTTTGAGTTTCTGGACATTTCTATAAAGTGAGGACATTTTGGTTTGAGTTGAGGTTAGACGTGAAGTTCAGGTAGAAGAAGCTGTACGAGAAAAAAGGGTCCTCACAAGTATAGAAACACCAACACGTGAACACATAAAATGCACTATATGTGCAGGAATTCTTGTCAGTGTGTGTTTCCAAAACTGTGTATGAGCATGTGCTCTGTGTTACACATTAACACACACACACACATGAGCGTGCGTGAGTGTGTGAGCGGCAGTCTCCCGGGCCGGGCCATAACAGTGATGGATGGGCCGTGTGTGGAGGCCGTTATTATTTGTTATGTGAGCGGGTGTGTGTGACTGGGCCGAGGGGGCCATACACCTGCTGCGCGTCCAGAGAGCCCCGGCGAGCTCGGAGAACAGCTGGACGCATTGATTTAGCGGCTCGCTCCGCAGCCTGCAGGAACAAATCAAGCAACAGCTAATAAAACCGGCCTTTATGATGGCTGCTCCATTTGCCCTCCAAAACAACTGGCTACATCATGTGTTTTTCTAACGCCCGCCGCCACACAAAATTAAATCCCGGGCTAAGGTGTCGCTTCTGGATGCTGTGGAGCTCATGGCTTAATGTCTGGCTTTAATGCAGCGGGGGTAATCAATGCTGCATGGTGTATGTTTGCATGCACAACCACATGCATCTATTAAAGTCTGAATATTTGTGCGAGCAGTTTTTGATGTTTGCTCAAGCACATGTGTGTTTTTAAACATGTTTGTCTTCACACCTCGATGAGTTAACACGATCAATACTGAAATAAGTGTTTGTAAGAAAGAGAAAGTGTACTCACATGGTTGCGTGTGTGTTTTTAGGGGGCAAAGTGTATTTTGTATGAGTCAGCCCCACTCCGTACAGAGCAGCGGGTGCAGCTGTGCAGTGTGTCTCCGTGCTGGCAGATGATACAGTGGCTCTATTGTGAGTCTATTGTCAAGCTTTTATCACGCCTGCTGAGCCAGTGGATACAGAGGAACAGATTAACTAAAGCTTTTGCACTTTGTTTTAGACACATTCTGCAACCAGAGACGTGTGTGTTATTTATCAAACAGATGCACCAGCCCGAAGTGTCATCCAAGACTGGAATTATGGTTCTCTGAAGATAAACATCTTTGCGGGTCTGCGCAGGACAGCAGCCGACGCAGAGGCCTCAAAATGCCTGTGGGAAAATAATGTAAAGATGATGGTTGACCCAGCAAGTGGGTTTGAAATAGAAAAAAATAACATTGTACGTAACATACGTACATGTATAAAAGAACAGCCACAAGAACGCTGCTATCCTCTCAGGGCTGACGTCTTAATGATGTCAACTTGTTAGCTGGAGGTAAACCTGCCTCTCCCCCACAGGGCTGTAGGCTACACAGGAGTCTAAAAATGTGGTCTTGTTGTGTTATTGGGAGCCAGAATAGAAGGAGTCATGGCTCAAAACCAGCCGCCACTGCCCGTCAACAAAAACAAAGATGGTTAAATGTGATCAGACCAAAGGACTGGACGGAGGCCATCATCAAAAATGCTCACATGTGCAGCGCACACTTCATATCAGGTTAGGGACAAAGTATTTCCTGTTGTAGGGATGAAGAACGTTATGTGTATTAAGGGTTATCATGTCCACCTCATCAGAAACTGGGGAGCTATTAAGAGGAAGATTGGATTTCTCTGGAACGCTAACTTTTTAGCACATTAGCTAACATTAGCTTCCATAGCAAAACAAACAAGTGTGGTCCTCCTTTGTAAGATTGGCTTCCTGTGACATCACCCATCCACTGAGTGAGAGCATACGGGTTGGCCAGTCTGGTCCCGTTGGTCAGTGTTTACTTATTCAGGTAACTCTTGCGGTCCCAGAGAGTGAGTGACCTGACATGGTGCGTTGGTAAATTCGCTCTACTCTAAAATGAGAGCCCTGTAGGTCGAAGAAACAGAGCGTTATATTTCTATATGAATTAACAAGCGGTTAAGTTAATGGCATTTTACTCCGCTCTGCGCTCTGCTGCTCCGTCTCCCCAGACAGAGTGCCGCGAGTGCGCTCTGACACTCCGAGGGTGCCGTGCTCTGATCAAACAAATGTTACATTCAGACAGTTCCAAATTTACGCTTGGAATGAGTATCTCGAATGCACCACTGGCATCATCTTCCTCCATTGTCAAAAATGATTATGATTAAACAGAACTTGTTAGCTAGCGCTAGCTAATGTCTGTGGAGAACTGTTTTGCCTCCAGCTAAGCCCCGCCCACCAAATAAAGTCACACTGTTTACTAACAGTGAAAGGGTCTGTATGTAGCCAGGTGTCAACTGAATGACACCAGGGTCACAACTATTTTCAGCGGCCGTTGTTTCTCGCGTACTCTCACGATGGAAGGGTGGTGTTCAGTACATTTTAGATTTAACAAAGATTTTCAGATAGAATCAGGTTTACACTTTAGACACAACGCCTCACTCCAAAATGAAGCTCACCGTTCAAACATCCAAAAAGTCTTGGTTACTAACAGACAAGTGGGCACATGTGGAAAGACTCTGTAAACACTCAGAACAACTAAACCATCATGTGTGACAAACATTATTTCACACTTACACAATCATATTAATGTATCTTTCAGTCGTGTTGTACAGAAATAACATTTTAAACATATTACCCACTCGGGAAACGCTCCACAAAGTGTTAGTCGCAGGGAAGGAAGGTTTTTGCTTCCTGTTTTTCTCCTGTGTTTTTTTTTCCTCTGGAGTTCCTCAATTTGGGGATACCCGGAAAACTACAGTGCCATCTAGTGGCTGTGATGTGAACATTTTATTTTCCACTAAGTTACATGTATACACATTTATTTATTTATCAGAAATAATGTAAATTATTAATTATGCTTTGGTTACTCATCAGCTTATTTCCATCAATATTATCACGTCTCAAGTTATTAATTTATCGTCATATGCACAACAGTCACAGAAAAGCCCCCCAATAATGCTCATAAAATATGTATAAAAAGAATCTTGTGCAAGTAAAAAAATGAAGATCTAAGACATTAAATAGTGCTGAAGTAAAAGTATAGGGATTAAATATGTACGTAGGACTGTAACTAATAATTATTTTCATTGTTGATTGTGTTCTCGATTAATTGATTATTTGTTTGGTCTGTAAAAAGTTTCCAAAGCACAAATTGACATCCTTAAATGTCTTATTTGACAAAAACCCAAAGATATTTAGTTTTCAAATACACAGAGGAGTAAAAACACCCAGAAATTATTCACAATTAAAAACCTGGAACCAAATTAATTAATTGATTATCATATTAATTGGTGAGTAATTTAAATGTTGACGATCAATTAATCATTGCAGCTCTAAAAATATGACATATATAAATTATAAATTAAAAAAATATGTATTTATGTTAGTCAGTAACCACAAAATGAATACAATGTTAATGTAAACAGTACATGGTGTCTACAGGTTCTTAAAAAGTCCTAAAATGTCTGAAATTCAGATTCAATGGGTCTTAAATATTTTCGGTCACATTACTGTAAAAAGTTTCCCAGCCTGACAGACCTAATGACTGTTTATAATAATTGGACAGACCGAAGACCTTCAATAATAAATAGCATTTATGACAATGATGAGATTTTTTCTTTTTACATTAAACACATTAAACTTAAAGTCATGCAATTTTTTTTGTCATTTTTCCTTATTGTTTATTTTGAATTGACATCAGTGTGTTTACTTGTGTTTACACAAACACACATATATGTAATGTGTATTTCCATTGCAGGTTTGGTCTTAAATTTTACATAAGGTGGTATTAAAAAGGTCTTAAAGTCTAGTCTGTAGTAAATGTATATATGAGAAGTATAATGAGAAGTAATGAATGTACGTATACAGAGATGTAAACAGGTAGTAAAAAAGGAAGTTGAAGTATGCAGTTTGTTACACACAGTTTTTGAGGAGGTCTTTTAAATAACTTCCTACCCTGTGTGAGCATGTTACCGACAGGTTTCAGTCAGTAATCTGTGACTCTGAGTCTTTCCTTAGGTGACAGCTGCTTCCGCCTGTGAGGTGTGACGCTGTCAGGAGGCGATGTCGAGCAGACAGGGTGCTACGTGGTCATCGCAGCCACAATGCGACACCCACAAAGAGGTGACACGGTGTCACCCCAACAGCTGTATTGAATAGCTAACGTGTGATGCTGTGGCCGATGCTGTGACGTTGTTAAATGGTCCGAGCGCTGGTGAGTGACACCACTTAGCGTCACGCCAGGAGGCCGATGAAAACAGACGGGCTTTGTTGTGCGGCGAGCTGAGCCCGTCAGCTCGTTGTTGATGTGAGAGTCTTACGTTCTCCACTTGTGCTATAAATACATCCCAATAATAGATTAACAAGTCAACAAGAAGCCGTCAGAGATCAGAGGGAGGATGAGGGAGCAGGACGACCATCACTGACAAAGGAAATGCTTTACAGTCATGACTCAGCATCTTACAGCTTCCGTGATATTTGTAGCCACCAGTAATAAAATCTGATTCAATAATTGGAGCAAAACGGAGAAGCTGAAAGATTGTCTTTGACATTGCAGTCTCACCCACTTCTGAGCTCTGCGATATCTATTTCAGGAATCCTGCCGGCAAAGCCAAGACTGTAAAAACCAAAGCTGGACCTCAGATGTTAAAGCCATCAGCTGCGTGTGTGCGTGTGTACGTGCGTGTGTACATACAGTAGATGAGGTTGTATCAGATGCCTGCGGTACTCGCAGTCCATAGTTAAACCACGGAGCTTCACCATTCCATCATCTTCATTCACCCGTGTGATAAAATCCCCGGCCGGTGTCAGGGATGGAAAAAGATGTGATGAGCCTCTGTGCTCACTGTGGCCCGTCCTTCACAAGGAGGAGATCTCCTCGTAAAACACTCACACTCTTCTATTCTTACAGAGTTACTGAGGAGCATGGGATCTGGGGGGGAGCTGTGGCCACATCAGGGTTGTCTTTCCCTATATACGCCATCCCCAGCTTTAAAAACATATTTTCTCACTTACCTCTCGTGGGGTCTGTAGTTTTTTGTTGTGTTTTTTTAGGTTCCACAGGCTTTGAGGTATCCGTCTCTGAGATGTCTGCTGCCACTCTAAAACACTGGAGATGAATGAAAGTTTGTTTGTGGCGCATTATAGTGTTGAAAAAAATTCCAATTAAAAAAATCTTTCCAGGAACAATGTCCTTGTTACTCTGAATAACATTGGAGCTGAGTAAAGTTTGGCAGTGGTTAGCATTGTGGCCACACAGCAGTAGGGTTCCTGGTTTGAACCCAGGGTGAGCGAGCCCCTCTGTGTCATGTTCTCCCTGTGTCAGCGTGGGTTTTCTCTGGGTACTCCAGCTTCCTCCCACAGTCCAAAGACATGCAGGTTAATTGGTGACTCTAAATTGTCCGTAGGTGTGAATGTGAGTGTGAATGGTTGTCTGTCTCTATGTGTCAGCCCTGTGATAGTCTGGTGACCTGTCCAGGGTGAACCCTGCCTCTCACCCAGTGTCAGCTGGGATAGGCTCCAGGCCCCCATGATGAACAACAGGATAAGCGGTTATGGAAAATGAATGAATGAATGAAAATAATTCAGGGTACCAAAGACAGCTTGAGTTGTTGTAGGAGAGGGAAACTTAAAAGCTGCTAAAACATTTTTTTAACCTATAATGGACCAAAGGACTCATTATGAGAAACGTGTCACAGAGTTGTCGTGATCCTGGCAGTTCCCCTCAGTTCTACAGAGCGTTTTTAACGTCTTTAAGCTCATTGTTTTTGGTTCATTCAGATGAGTACCCAATGAACCAACCAATGAAATCTTTCCGACCAATGACCTTTCTGGTCGGCTAAGGTTTGGTCGATTAAGGTTTGGTCTGTTATCAGAGGGCAGCCCTATTGAGTCATTTTGCTAGGGTCGTGGATGTCTAGGGTTGCAGCGATATAAAGATTTCAAGGTATAGCAGGTGACCAAAGTTGACTGTTATCACACTGTGTACGTTTGCTTATCTACCATATTGAACAAAAACGGACACTGAATGTCCCCTTAATTTTAATTATTTTCTACAGAGAGACTTTTTAAACATACTTCCATTAACAAAATGGTTTCAGGCTTCAATTATAGTGATAAAATGTTTGTTCAACCAACAATAAGTCTTCTGTTTTCATTCCTTTAAGGGTCATTATGACCGATTATAGTATAAATTCTGTGACACTGTGAACCCTGATATTTTCTTAGATGGTTATTGTGCTGTGAAAATTTCATACCATTGCAACCCGAGTGATGTCACCCATTAATTTGTGGACTCATGTTGGTTTTTCAGAGCCAGTAGTAACCATATTTGGACGAGAGGGTGGAGCTGACTGAGAATGACACTGCCGTAGAAGCGACTTGTCAATCACAAGGTAGCTACACCCTAAATGTACTCTGCTTTATCGTGTGTTTTGCTCAAATGGGATCATAATTTACTAAACGAACATCATGCTGTAATGTAGAAGACTTGAAACTATCAACTGAGACCATAAACTCATCAGGAAGAAGTTTACTGAGGTCATAAACCAAGTGCGAAATAAGGTCATTATCACATAGACTTCCATACAATCAGATTTGTTTTTTGGAGTCGCCCCCTTCTGGCCGTTAGAAAGAATGCATGTTTATGGCTTTTCTGCTTCGGCTTCACTTTTAACACCCCCATTTAACCCCTTGCTGAAGACTACAGGCTCTTACTGCACACAGCAGGTCAGGTCAGTTTGTCCTTCATTGCCGTTGACCCAAGGTCAAAGTCAGACATATAACCTCTGATGTCCACACTTTATGTCGTTCACCTTTAACCCTTCGGTCTTTGAGGTCAGACGGACCACACACCTCTGACAGCAGGTGAGTATGAACTGTGGAATCTCGTAACTTTTACAAGTCAGGAAGCAGGTGGCGCTGCAGAGGTCGACCGTCATCATTCTGCTATGTCAACCATTACTTCCAACACCTGTCTGTCACAATGAGACATAATAATAATAAAGAAATAAACAGGTAGGCATAGATATCAGGGCGTGAAGCAAACGTCTCGCCAGCAGCCGAAAACATTCAGTTCCTCTGGAAACTTTCCGTGCATTTTGAGGCCACGTGGATTCTGAGGAGCTATCGAGTTAACAGTGTTTCCATGAGAACACAGTGGTTATGAAGGTGCTATTTACACACACAGCACGACGTCCCTGATAGTTGGACATTTATGCTCTTGAGCAAGGCTTCGGTGGACGGCGGGTGATTCATACCCCGTGCCCACTGCTCCCAAGGAACAAGCCCTAAATTATTCGAAGGGGAAAAGGGCTGCCAGACTGAAAATTAAGGAGGAAAAAACTTTTCAACGTGAATTATTCACTGGACACGACTCCAGGGCCTCAGACGTCCCTTTACAGCCTGACTCCCAGCTTCAGAATGCGTCTCCCTCCCCGCTCTGTTTTTTCCCCGAGTCGCAGAACCATCTACGAGCGCAATGCCGTTCGATCCTGTCGCATTACTTGTTTTATTATCACTCCCGAGGTCTCGGCACAGACCACTCTTTGTCACCTCCCAAAGTTGCTCTGAATTCTCATCATGGCTGTTTCTGCAGAGGCGTATACAAGCCCCGCATGGTGGAAATGACATTTGCTCCTCGCAGAAGTCTGGCGGAGAAGGCGAGAGCAGCCATTTGGCAAAGCCATCAGGAGCACTTTACGCGTCTGACCTTCACGTGTCTACATGCAGTAAATATAACCCCCTGGCTTTTGTGGATGAGCGCTGAGAACTCTGACTTCCAGAGGGAGAAACAGGGAGAGGAGAGCGTGAGAGACGGAGGTGGAAAGAGGGAAGTTTAGCTGGGAAACATTTTGTTTGAAAAAAAACAGTCATCTCAGTATGAATCACGCAGCAGGGTTGCAGTGTCCCGTCCACGTTAAGTGAAATTCACAATATTTTCCAAAATTGAATTCTGGTAATGGCTTTCAACACGTCTGTGTTCACACAAAATGTATTGCTGTCAGCTGACAGCTTGTTGCACTGCTCTGTGGCCTTCGTCACGACTGGAATGTTTTCATGCAGCTAACATTTTATACAAGTCAACAATATTCCAGGAGTTTAAATGACTCAGTTACATTTATATTTAACTTTTCACTGGATATTAATGTCTTGATAAGAAACAGTTTAAACATACAGTGTGTAATTTTATGCTGCTACAGGTCTCTCAGTCATAACAATAACAGGAATCACGGCAGTGCTTTCGTTGTCGTCATTTTCTCCCAGTTAGGATTCCTTCAGCGTTCATTTTCCAGGGGAGTTTTTACTGGGAGCTGAATTATCTACAGAGGTCTCTTCCTTTCCGAAACAAACAAACCTGAAGATTTAAACCGGTAAAAACTGAATGAAGCCGTTTCATGTTAAAAATCAGTGTTTTCCTGATGCTGTTTGGCTCAATAGGAAACGTTTGCTCAGCTTGTTTCTCTGATGACTTAAGATCAAGACGTCTGATGACTAGGGGTGTGCCATATCATCTCGTTCACGATAAAACTGGTCTAATTTTTAATATCATATGAAAAATTCACATCGCGAGACTCGCAACATTTTGACGAGCAGCCTCAGTAGTGTGGAATTAACTGTGGCGTCCTGAATGTTTTATTTCTCAGACTCTTTTAGTGACTTACCGCTCAGAGGGAACTCATTCAGCGGCTCCTCTGGCAGCAGCACAGCGTCTCACCCTCTCCTCTCTCGCCGTGCGCACACAGGAGTCGGTGTCGTCAAGTGATTTAGTCATAAACCTTTGGTAATGTAAACCTACGTGAATAAACTCCATATATGTGAGTGTGTGATAGTTGTGGTATCATAACAGCCTGTCACAGGTTACAGCGTGATGATTAGAGGAGAAATGGCAGAGCATAAAGGTCCAGGTGGAAAAAAAACAACAACTCAATCATTTAGGATTTTACTAAAAGAAGGAAATCACCTGTTGATTTATATATATAGATCCCAGGGGACATTTTTTTGTATTTGGGAGCTGTTTAAGTGTGTAATTAGTGGTAGATTTGATTTAGTTGAACTATTAATATTGTATACAGAATCTGAATCTCACTCTGAGTTACTGTTGTTGTTCACAAACTAAAGACATGAGAGATCAGTTTAGTTTTTACTGAATATTTGAGGACGAACTTTTTGGTTGACATGTATACCATTATTTTGTTGCAATTGGATTTTCTTAAATTAATCGTACAATTTTTTCACTAATTTGTCATGTTGTCAAGAATATCATTATCACAAAAATACCCTGAAATATCATGATATTATTTTAGGGCCACATCGCCCACCCCTACTGATGAATTAAATCATTACTCTGTTCATGTTTTCATCTGATTAAAACATATAATTACTAATGACCAAGATGGAAGAAGAGTTTTGTAAGAATGTGGCCTAAAACTGGACAAAAAGTCAATTTAAAACAGCCTCTTGCAGATAACTACACCCTGACACATGCACTAAGGGGGTATGACACCACTGACAGGTGACAGTGACCAAATGACAGGAACCGTGTACTTCATTAAAACTACAGATTTCTCTGGGTTTAAAGATTGTTGGAAACATTTGGGATAATGTAAGTACACCAGTCAACAAAATATATAACTTTAGATGTAGCTGCTATTCTGATAAACTGCAGTAAAAACCCTTAATGCATCATTACAAAGCCTTAAACATGGCAGTTTTCCCTTAAAAGTTGACATTTTGGAGATTGACGGACAGACACAAAGTACTTATTGACAAATTAGCACCAGTAATGTAGTAGTTCGGTATGCAGCAAGTAACGCTAAATGCATGCATGCTGTGAATGTATGAATATATGTCACTCTTTAAATTGCACATACATGTGTGCATACATTTATCTGTGTGTGTGCTGATCTCGGTTCCTGTCAGGGTCGGTGTCACTCCTCAGATTGAACCTCCAGAGCTGAAACTTTCCCTCGGCAGCACATCTGGAGTCCAGCAGTGACGCTCCAGCAGACCACCTCCTCTCCTCAGCTCACACTCTGCTGCCCCTCAACTCACATTATCTAACCTTCAGCTGTGGCTCAGTCGCAGTGTAGCTGTGTGTTAAAACTGTAGTTATAAACTCCTGCCGGCAGGGGCAGAGTGTTGTTGTCAGAGGTGGAGGGGGGTTAGTTCAGGCACAAATCCTCAAACGTTTCTCAGTTTTTCAGTTTTTTCATAGTTTTGATATGCCTCCTTCATGAATTGCATGGTACTAACAAAAATATTTTATACAGCAGCAAAAATTAATCTATATATATATATATATATATATATATATATATATATATATATATACATATGAATCACACTATGGGTGGAAAAAGTGCTGAATGAAAACACATGGAGATGGTGGGGGTACCAACTTAATCTCATGTAATTTAACCCTAAATTACATGACCCTAACCCTTCTTCCCTGATATCTCCCCTACATCTCAAAGCAACGTGAATATCAAAATGTGAATTTATTATAAAACTAGAGAGTTTTAAATAGTTTTCATAGGCAGAAATTTCACACAGAGTTTTACTTTTCCTAAAGGTAATATAGGATGGTATGTTGGCACAGTTCAGGCCGTCACATTGATTAAAACAAACTAAAATGAATTAAGTGAAGAGTAAAATGCTTTTTTCATGTTAATATGAAACAAAGCCTGCAAAAATAAACATTTTCATTTCTTTTGTACTTTTGGAGATACATTAAAAATAATATTTTCTCCCTTAAACGCTGTGAAGCTAAAGATTTCAAAATGTATCTCCTCTTACAATTTAGAACAAATAAACAAAAAAACACAGGGAGAAGGCAATGACCAACTAAAGAAGAAATGACCCAAAAAATTTGCAAGTTAATAAAAAGAGAAAATTAAAAACAAGAAAATTATTCTTAAAAAATACAAATAAAAACAAACAATAAAGGAAATGGCTTTGAAAAAGTGCTTAAAAGTGTAGTGTATTCTGTAACATGTTTTTTAAATGTCAAAATAATTATAAATATTTTTTCCTAGCTTCCTGAGGAAGAACAACAGGACATGGTGTCAGAGCAGGACATTTAAAAGCTTTCATGAGAGACAGAGAGGCAAAATTCAAAGTTATCCAGTCCATAGATGGTAAAAAACAGTAAAAAACAAACTAGCATTGATTCTTTTGTTTTTGCTTCTTGTCAGAATGAGTTCTTTCTTCCTCGTGTTTGACTCTTTGAGAAAACACGGCCCACGGCTTCAGCTTGTAATGGGTCTCAAACTCTTTGACCTTTGCCCCAGGAAGCATGTCTTGGTGTCGCTGGACGTTTTAAACGTGCAGACTGACAGAAAACAAACGTCAGTGTCAATGAAAATGTAAATCATTTAAACTTGGTGAAAGCTCCGGGTGCCCCGGGGAGCAGGCGGGGATACGCTGCAATAACAGCGGAGAGAGAAGGCTGCCATTCATGACGACTTTCAACAAACTGTCACTTCCTGCCACTAATCACAGCACCGTCAATGATCAGTTGTGACTGGACAATACATTTCTCTTTTATATTGGTCCTATTAATACATAATTACACTGATATGGAGGCAAAATTTGATTTAAACAAGGTATTAACCAGTCAGTGTTTCCTTCTCCTCACTGACTAAATATTATTTTATTTTATTTTATTTTAGCTTGTATAAATACTCAGCTTCCTTCCAGTTGTCGATTGGAACCTTTAACCTTATTAAAATATGTAAGTCTAAGTATTTAAGTAATTAAGTTTGCATTAATCAGCGGCTATTTCTTATTAATATTCTCCAAAAAAGGGCAATACTGATAATTCATAATGTATCAGGATCACACTAACTCATTATTCTTACAGTCAAAGTTATTAAAATTTTCAAACTACATAAATAATGTTTAAAGCAAGAAACAACCTGCTACCAGGAAATATTAAACAACTGTTCAGTGACAGAGAGGGGGGGTTATAATTTAAGGGGATTATTTGATGTCAAAACTCACAGTGTGCGTACAACCAGGGAAAGTTTCTGTATTTCAATATGTGGAGTGAAGTTATGGAACAGTTTGAATGAGGAGCTCAAGCAATGTCCAAACATGCACCAAGTTAATATATATGGCTGTCAAAATAACATGTTAATTAAGATTAATCAATCACATAAAAAAATGACAGGTAAAAAAAATGTACGCTGATTAATCGTGTTCAGTGGTGCCCTTTGACCTGCTGCGTCACTGAAGGCCACAGAGGCTTGGAGGCAGACGAGACGATGCAGCTTGGCCCTGTTAAAGGAAAGTTAACATTTAAAAAATGCCCAGGTGGAACTGTTGATAGGAGCACTGATCTCTGAAGTTTCTGCAGTGAGGAATTTTCATACCATCGGTGAACTTCAAACCTGAAACATCACCTCAACACAAAGCATTTAGCAGCGAACCCAGGGGTCTGAGTTAGCATAGCCTCTGATGCTAATGCTAACAGCAAGCCTCATCAAATCACACTCGACCAGGCGTTCAAACTGAGTCAATCTGCTTGTGACTGACTAACTAACTCCTCTACAAAATGGATTGCAGACCAGTTTTGGTGCTAGAGGACAGGGGGACAGTTGTGTCCAAAATCCAGCAGTTTCGATTAGATTTGAAATTCAAAAAATACTTTCACAGCAAAAATTGATGTATGTGATTAATCACAGAGCAAGTAATTAATTAGATAATTTTTTTAATCACTAGACAGCCCTGACTTTGTTATATAATAATTTACTGTCTAGCATGGGAGAATTTGTCACAAGTTAATAACAGCAACTGCATTCTAAAGTGTTAGCACTGACTCTACCATCACTGCACGTCACTAATATATGCTGACGTAATAAGTGTAGAACAACAAAGCCAATTATATATTATAGTCACATTTGTTACTGACTGACCAACGCGCCAGTCTCTTTTTAAAAAATTAACATTTATTAACCAGCTGTAGGTTTACCAACCAGAGGCAGTGGCAGCTTCTGTTTTATTCCAAATGTGTGTGTAGGTGTGTGCGTTTGATGGGGACATATTTGCCAGATTTATTTTATTTTTTCTATTTTTCTGTATTAAAAAATGTATTAATAAGTAAATAAGTATTTATTTTTTGATGGGTATATGGGTGTACACACGTATATACTGGCAGAATAACGTATATTAATACTTTATTAATTCATATCTTTACTTATTCAAATATAAAAAGTTAGCAGGACAAGTTGATTAAGATATATATGAGATATATATATTTTTTTTGTAAGGCAAAGATAACTGGTTATTTATAATATGTACTAAGATAGGTTTTTGTAAGATAGATATTTGGTAATTAATATTATATACATAAACACTGGTTATTTTTGTGTGACAAAGTTTAAAAGTAATAACTGGCATATTTAGAAAAGTTCAAGGTATAGGTTTATCTATATTACAAAGCTGTCTGTCTCATTTCACTCAACTTATGGTGAAGAGATGTGATTTAATAAGTTTATACTTCATCACACTCCTTTTTGAATGTGTGAATCAACATAACTATACACTGACAGCTGCTTCTCATTATGTTTTAAATTATTTGTAAATATTTTTCTTTCTGTCTGTCTGCTTGTTTGTATGTTCATGTTTTTTTTGACAAAGTCAAAATCAGCAATATTTTATTGCAGTTTTGGCATTTGCTGTAAAGACAGTAAAAATACTTGAGTTTAAAAACAGCAGGTGTCAAAATAATCTCTACTCAAGTTTCACCACCTCGTTTGTTCCTTAGTTTCTGACCGAGTCACACAGACTTCATTATTAGATCAGTATCATCAGCAGTATCGTCTGGAGATGTTTATTATTCTGAGCATTTTTAAGACTTCTGTCGATCTGAACAGTTGAGCGTCAGTCTTGACTCTTAAGGTCGTAGCAATAAGGTCAATAGTTTGTTTTATTGATATGAACACTACACACCAGCCTCTGTTAGCACTTGATGTTATGAGCTGCCATGTTTGATTTGGGCAAAAATCCACCAGATCACATGTTAAAGGGTGCTTTAATATAACGTATAATGAGCCACTGATATTGATATTTAAAATGTAACCTGATTTATGTTTATACTTCTGATACTTGAGAGCACTGTCAACATTTATGGATCATAAGATTTTCTATTCAGCCTATTCATCGCCGCCCGTATAAGATTTGGGTTTCAGTTACTTGAAATGTCTCCATTGTGTCAAATAGAGTCTGGTGGCCTTTAAATCCTCTATAGAGAGTAGAGTGTGTATCTGCAGTGTGTGTGTGTGTGTGTGTGTGTGTGTGTGTGTGTGTGTAGATTGAAGAGATAGGGTTACACAGTGAATCTGTGACTGAAGAGCTGGTGGACGGATCGCTATAAATTGACTTGCCATGCTGACATGCTGCTCTCTTTGAGGTCTCCTTTTTACAGCATAAACGCTCCATCAGTCAGCACAGACAGTTCACCATAGATGGAGCAGATCCCAGTTTAATCTCTCCCCAGGCACAGCGCCGCTTACATCAGATCCTGTGTACAGGAAGATGCCACTCAACATTTCAGTACAGGTTGAGAAAGTTGTTGTTCATGTCTTCACTGGCTGCACGTTGTTTGGTCAACACTGTAGATTTCCTAAGATGCAGGTGGTCAAGGTGCTCTGTTGAACGAAATAGTTGAGTTTAACCTCAGTGGGCGGACACAGGCAAGTTTTATAGATTGGACATGGCTTGGTAAATCTGGACCATTCTCTTGTTGGTGATCCTATAAGTAGCCCAGTAAGGGATAATGTAGAGCGAGCCGGTCACTATAGAGAAATAAACCCCGACAGGGTGATGTAGGACCCCGACGCGAAGCGGAGGGGTTCTACATCACCCTGAAGGGGTTTATTTCTCTATAGTGACCGGCTCGCTCTACATTATCCCGCTTATTACACGGCTACTCACTAAAGAAATCAAAAGTTTGACATCACGGAGCAACAGAAAACAACAGAAAATTAACGATTTCTTGCCGCAGGTATAAACGTCTTTCTGCGGATTGATATGACAGGACGTGATTCGCCCGAGTCGATCAGAAGCGTCCTTAACAACGGTCTGCTATTCATAGCAACGGTCTGCTATTCAGAAATAACAGACCGTAGAATGTTGTAATTGACCAATCAGGATCGAGCATTTGACAATGCCGTGTAATAAGTTTTGTTAAAGCCCCCATGGGAGGAATTTAAAAGGATGCAAGACCTCAACATAGTCAGCTACATGTGCATTTTCAGATTTTTCTACAAACAAAACATATTTTGGGCGGTTTAAAAAAAAAAAAAAAGAGTACATAAAAACTACACATATGTGCTTTAAGGTTGGGGGTCAGTTCTTTCACTTAGGTTTTGATGATTGCCCTCTGTTGTTTCCAAATTTCTGAGGAAAAAAATGTTGCAAAAGTGCCCTCTTAGATGCCCCCATGGTGGATTAAAAATAATAATGGTGCCCTCTACAATAATTTAATGTGAAAGAAAACATAACACAGGGCCCTTTAAGCCCCGTTTCCACCAAACACTTTCAGTATGGTACCTTTGGAACCAACAGTAACCCTTCAGACATGGTACCTAGACCCTAGAATTTCCGCCACAAACAGTCCTCTTAAATGTGGGCGGGGTTGTTGTCACTCACTGCTCCGTCCAGCACTCACTGTATTTCCTCCTTTATCAGTCTGCACCTGGTTTATCGTCCACAGAACGAGGCTGCACGCCCACATTTTCAGAACAAAATAGAACAGGCTGCAGTGAGAGTCTCTCTCCATGGGATATTTAAAAATAGCAGGTTTGTGCATTTAGTCCTTCTCAGGCAAGCTCAGGGGTTTAGTGTTGCTGTAGCCCACAGGAACTACGCTCTACGATGCTTTTTTTTTCTCTGAGTAAGGATTAGAATATATGACCTTCACATAACCCAGTCGAAATTAATATATATAAACACTTGAAGATCCACTCATTACTAAAAGTGTCTGTCATATAGAAACTAAAGTGATGGTCAAAGTTGTCACAGTGAAATTTAAGGTGTGTTGATGGATTCACGTCATCAACTCATGCATTGAGTAACATTACAAGTTAACGTTCCACCTTAAAAGTTGCCGGCAGTCGGCCCAGTGAATGAAGTGATTTTTTCTCCGACTCCAGCTGCTGTGAGAGGCAGCAAAACATCCTTTCATTTTATAGTTCCAGTTTACTGATAAAACTCTCCACAGTATGAACAGTGGTTACATGAGCCTCAAAACCAGACACAACTCAGCCCTGAGCAGAGTGACCGTCCTCTACTGACCAATCAGACTGCAGTGTTCACAGCTCCACCTTTTAGTACCAGATCTGTGTGCTAGGTACCCCAACAGAGGGGGGACCAAACATGGGGACGGTACAGAACGGTTCTATTGGTACCATCCACAACTTTTCACAGTGGAAACGGAAAAATGTGTACTGAACTGAACTGAACCGTACCTGGTGCCTCTTTAGTTTTTCACCCCTGTTTCTCAGACTAAGGGCCTCAACGTCAAGTGCTGAGGTCTATCAAGTGGACCATTTTCCTGCCTGTGGGAGACGTGTGTGTACCTGCATCATCAGTTCATCTCCTGTAATCTGTAGAAGGACACATTTCACATCACACACAGACAGCATTCATCTGCAAAACTTTTTTTCTTTGGTGCTGCCAGTGATGGATCAGATGGAGAAAAAGAGATAAAAGAAATAAAGCCGAGAACTCTGGGTGCTCACATGCCAAAAAAAAAATCATCTAGTGACCCCCTCACCCCCACCCTTTGTCACTCAACTCATCTCCTCCTCACCCTGTGTCCCCCTAAATTTAGTCTGGGTATTTGGGGCAACCACCCATTCTCACCCCTCCACCCCCCACCTCCACCCTCTCTACTGGCATTTCGGCTCAATCCATCTCTGTCAGTGACGGCGGGGTGATCCGTCTGGGCGCAGACATCTCATGGTGAGACGTAAATGTTCTGATAAGCTGTGAACAATGTCGTTACACGTTAATGATCCCGCCTGGAAACATGATGTATAAATCCTGCAAATATGCCCCCATCAAACACACACACATGCGCACACCTACACACACATTTGCTGTTGAACAAATGCTGCCACCGCCTCTGTTCCGTACACCATTAAATGTATTCCAGTAAAATATTCTCATTAAAAACTACAGCTAGTGTATAAATGTTATGAGAGGGTTACTCATGGAGCCACATTTCATCCACCACATATCCAACCACAAGCTTCATCACTTCTTTGTAGCTGCAGCTGTCCACCATTAAAATCCAGTTTTGGTCTTTTAGCCAGTGTAGAGCTACAGCCGACGACCACGGCCGCAGAGGGCTCACCTTTGGTGGGGTGTATTTCCTGGAGCTTTAAGTTGTGCTGTCAGTCATAGTAGCCGAGATGTTTCAGGCCGGATATTTGAGGACGTGTTTTTTGCAGTGGAAAGAGTTTTAGCCCGACTACCTGCAGCAACAGAGTTCTTGTCTTCTTTCCTTCCGACGATATCAAAGCAATGGGAATTTTTTCAGCTGCTATATGGTAAATTTCCTGTGAAAACAGAAGTTTATTTTGAAGGAAGACAATGCATGTAACAGGCTGAAATTGACACTGTATCCCAGAATGTCAACAACCAACACACCCAGGGTACCTTTCATGACGTATCTGGACGTGGAAAGTCCGTGACCAAACATCAATATCCATTTTAAAATGCACCCTGTTTCTATCAGAAGTCAGGCAGGTACTGACGCCTGTAGAGGCTATGGGTGTCATAATTTGTGTTTTCTTGCAGTCATAAGATAAGATATCCTTTATTAGTCCCACAGCGGGGAAATTTCCAGTGCTACAGCAGCAAAGTGGACAGCAAAGATAGGGAACAACAGTACAGAGACAATAAATAGTAGCAATATAAACAGTATATAAAAAGTATGAATAAATTAAAAAATAGAAAGAAAGACAGAAATAAAGCAGAAAAAACTCAATAGTGAGCAGGAGCTGCTGTAACAGGCTGCCACTAGTGCGGCGCCATCTTGAATATCATGAAATGATTAATTTAAGATATTTACAACCCAAACTTGTCCTGATCACCTGATAGAGCTTTCAGCATAGTTTATGGTAATTATTGCAAACAGAAGTCATAAAACATTCCTGATGAGAGGTCATTATGTTGTAATGATAACGCTATGTTTGGTGGCACGGTGGGACAGTGGTTAGCATTGTTGCCTCACAGCCCGTCTGTGCAGAGTTTGCATGTTCTCCCTGTGTCAGCGTGGGTTTTCTCTGGGTACTCCAGCTTCCTCCCACAGTCCAAACACATGCAGGTTAATTGGTGACTCTAAATTGTCCGTAGGTGTGAATGTGAGTGTGAATGGTTGTCTATCTCTATGTGTCAGCCCTGTGATAGTCTGGTGACCTGTCCAGGATGTACCCTGCCTCTCACCCAGTGTCAGCTGGGATAAGCTCCAGCACCCCTGCGACCCTCAAGAGGATAAGCAGTTATGGAAAATAAATGAATGCCTTGTTTTCTGCTAAATCTATGTTCATTTATATATATAAAAAAAACATCAGTGAAATTTAAGATTTTTGAAACTGATGTATTCAGAGGTGTCATCATTCATTAGTCTTAGTGCACACACAAGTTTTGAGACTGGTCAGACTGTTGGAAGAAGCCGGGAAGGGTGACTGTGTGTCCCACAGAGACACTGAGATATGTTGGATACGCAGATCATAAAAGAGACAGAGAAAATGTAGGGTATAACCAAGTGTTTCTAGAAGCAAACTACAGCTTCATCTGCAAGTATCCTTTAAAAAAAACTCAATTTATTAAAAACAAATAGCTGTTGTCGTTAAATAAATAAATAAATAAATAAAACTGGTGAGCTTTAATTCCTGTGATTTCCATGTTTGTATGTGGAACACATTTTCTGCCGTAATTGAAAAATGCACAGTGGTTGCGTTTCTTTCTCCACCTGAAAGGTTAACGTTTGGGAGATGTAAGAGTGATGAATGCCCATTTATCATCTTCTACTTCTCTGGAAACTTTTTCACACGCTCTGTGTGTGTATGTGTGTATGTGTGTGTGTGTGTGTGTATGTTGTACTGTTGTACTCACATGGTTTCTGCACACTGACTGGTGAGCAGTGACATGACGTTTTGTGCACGAGTACAGTGTGTTCACACCCTTTGTACACCTCCATGAGGGTACAGTGTGTGTGTGTGTTGTGCATGTTTGAGTCTGTGTGTGCGTGTGTGTGTGCGAGTGTGTGTGTGTGTGTGTGTGTGTGTGTGTGTGTGTGTGTGTGTGTGTGTGTGTGTGTCTGGCCAGGCTGGGTTTGTTTGGCCAGCTGTTTGGAGGGAAAGCCTGATCCCATGTGACCTTGTGTTTCTCCAGCTGCTCTGGGATCAGAACAAGCAGCTCTCTCTGCCAGCAGACCCGCATGACGGGCCCAAACCCTGTTTACCCTGCTTTTTCTGGTTTTCTTTTTTAGGATTATTATTGTTGGTAACGGTAGTTGTAGGACTTGTGCAAAGAATTAACCCTTTTAGGGAAAAATCCAGCAGTGCACTTGGCCGACTCGATAAAGGTCAGAATCCTCTGTAGTGGGTAAAAGCTGCCGAACGACGAGGGTCATACATTGATGCCTCAGCTCCTCTCTGTCCACTGCTTCCATGGAAATCTGTTCCTGATTCATCCTGCTAGTAGACAACTAACTTACTCACGCAAATGTGACTAACGTAGTCGGTTGGTGAGACCCAAAAGGTATACAGAAGCATGCGCATTCGGTCAATGAACACCAGGTGCTGGACAAGAGAACATGCAAAAGATGGAAAAACACAACAAACCAGTAAAATGTCACCTCGTTAGGAGTTAAATTAAATTAATGTTCGTGGGAACAAAGTCTAGTGTGTGAACTCTGTTTTTCCATCAAGTACAAAACCTTAGAGTGGTTTTAAAAGTATGAAACTTTGCTTTGAATTTATCAATCAGTAACATGTTGGAGGAAAAAGACAAACTATATCCTCCGTCAGAAGGAAAATATTTTAGACCTTTTATTAAATAACGTTAGCAAGTAAAATTGGGAATTTTGCTGAGATGAATCTTTTGTTAGACTGTAAACATTTGCATCTAATAACCTTTATTTTAACAGTGCAGTGTGGTGCAAAGTGTAGCCGCCTGTGAAACACTATGACAATACTGCTCATCCTGATTTATCACCACACTCTTCTCCCAACTGTGTCCAAGTGTCTGAAATCACAGAAGCAGATGAGCACAAATGACTTCGCCCTAAATGTAGAAAACATCAGTTTGGGCTTAAAAATGCCAAACATTTTTGTCTTTGCTCACAGCACTTCCTTGTTTTTTAATAATCTCAGAAATATGTCTCTCCATCAGTATCATCACTACTACAATTTAAATAGTTACTGTTTGTAGATAAAAGTGAAAGTAAAGCCAACTCTAGATTCACTCTAGTTTGACATTTCTCCTCGCTATATTTGCTTTTATTTGACACTGTGTTTCTTGCTGCTACCTGCTGCTTACGGTCTGGCATCTGGTCGCTACCTTTAGATAACGACCCTATCTCACCTGTGGGAGTGCACACCCATAAACATCCAGAACACAGAGAATAACGCTGTGTTCACATTAAATTTGATGCAGATTTTCATGTCACAGTTTGAATGCTATAATATCTTGTGTTGACTCAGTTCATACAGGCATGATTTCGCTAAATCGTTGAACTTTTGCTGGTACGTCCTTAGCATCACACGTCCCCAGAGGATCTCAATGCTGATTGGCTATAGCAGTGCGAACCAGCCGCTGAAGTTCAGATTTTTCAACTCTCATGAAACAGTGTGTGACGTGAAATCATGCTACTGGCTTTATGCATGCTGCCTACTACACATTTTTAATGTCATTTGTGATGCGTCCGTTGCTTCAATCGTCTAATCACATCTTAACATTGACTTTACATTTAATTCACTCCTGTGAAAACATTTATTTGCGCCAGGTGTGATCACATTAGCATGACCGAGGTTTATATTTATATATATTAGTTATTACTTTGCCATCACTTTTATTTTGTGATATTATTTTCTGTATGTTCATTTTGTGTTGTCTCAAATAAGCCCACTCGGGTTTCCTCTCCCTGCATCCTATTTGTTATTTTTGTCATTTTATGTGTTTTAAATTGTGCAAAAATAAAAACATAAAACAGCAGCAGATAGATAGATCTTTTATCGGTATTGTATGTTATACAACAAAACTTTGTTGGAGCAATCCGTTTAGCAGCATAGACATATTTACTCATACATACACACAGTCCATGATGGCACCTTGGGTGGGTGAGGTGGGGGTGTGGGAAGGGTTACACTCTGGCGTCTGTTCATAGCTCTGGGGTTCTCAGTCTGCCCGAGGGAAGGGTGGTGGAGAGGGGGTGTCCAGGGTGTGAGGGGTCCGACCTTATGTTTGTGGCCCGTTTGAGAGGACAGCCTGAGTGGATGTCACAAAGATGTGGTAGGAGGAAGCTGATGATCCTCTCAGCCGTCTTAACAACCCGCCCCAGGTCTTTTTATTCTCAGTACAAAAGGCTATGTCCTTTCACTCTATATCTGTCCCGTTAAATAAAGACAAAACCTCAAGTATATCTTTAGAAAATAAAACTGTTTGTCAGAAAAAATGAATGTCAGTGTGAACTGGTGGATGAACCTCACCAGAGCAGATAATAGAGATGAAGCTGAGCCGCGTTTGTCTCCAAAGATTCAGTGTGGTTTCAGATAAGCGAGCAGCACTCTCTGTGTGATAAACATCCTAAATGTTGTTTACCATCGTCTTCGAGGCGACAGAGTTTCAGGAACTGAAGACCAGAAACTGGATTCTCCAGAGGAGAGAATCGAGCTGAGGCGGCTGATCAGCGAGGTGGTGAAACCTGTCGGCTTCACACTCGCACTGTCACACACAGATGAACAGCTCCACACACACACACATACACTCCAAATCTGGCAGCCACACACACACAGGCACACAAAACACTGAGGGGCTGTACACACATTCTCGTACCGCATATAAACACACACATTCTTGTACACACATGCGCACACAAAGCCTGTTGTAATGAGAACATTATCATACATCAGTCATGTCTCATGCTATTCACAGGAGGTATTTATAGTGTTGTTCACCACCAGTAAAGACTTTGATCTGTGTGTGTGTGTGTGTGTGTGTGTGTGTGTGTGTGTGTGTGTGTGTGTGTGTGTGTGTGTGTGTGTGTGCGTGCATGCATGCATGTGCCCACCAATTAAAATGGCAGGAGAGCCATGACTGTCAACAGCCAGGTGCTGGATGTTAGGTGGAATTTGGCGCATGACCGTGACGAACCCGAACGCTCGTCTTACAAGGTACGAGACAGCGAGCCAGCAGGTTCCCCAAACACAACAGTTTGTGCTGAAAAGACAAATATAAAAATACATTTATGTATTTTATTTGTTAAAGATGTTTATTTATACTTTAATCTGATCATGTGTGACTTAAATATGTTACAGAAATGGTTATGTAAATACCTTTTAAAGTGATATTATGTGTTCAATCAGGTCTTTACAACTATTTATATTTGACCTATTACATAAACTATACCTTTTCATAAACTTAAAAATTTACATTAATAAAAAATATCTTCATTTCTATTTGGAATTTTTTTTTCTTCCATTTAATAATTTAAAAGGGATAGACTAAATTTAAAATATGGAAAATAAAAATTAATAATAAATGTATAAAAATTAAAAATAAATATATACAAATTTAATAGATTTTTTTTTTTCTTTAATTTAAATAAAACATGAATTTCCCCTTGCAGGATTGATAATAAATTAATATAAAAATAATTAATATAAAAAAATAAATAAAAATAATAATGTGCTTTATGTAAATGTGGGAAAATAACTGTTTATTCCCTGACTAAATATAATATATATATATATATATATATATATATATATATATATAATAAATGTAAAGTATAATAAATGGTTTAATAAAGTGTCACTTTATTCCAAAATGGTAAAGATAGAAACAAAAACAAAGTATTAATACTCAACAAAATGTTTTCTATTAATGTTTTAATTATTATCAGTTAAGATCTGTAAGAATCAGCATATTTTTATTTGTTTTATACGTGAAATTGAACATGAATTTATCTCTATTATTTTACATTTACTCGTATTTACTGTAATGAGAGAAAATAAAATATTTTGTCTATGAGGTAATTAATATTTAATATTTCCAGTGACGTTAATAAACAGGTCATTTGTCAGGCAGAGAGATAGATAGTCAGCTAGTCCTCGACATTTCCAGTAATCCCTCGTCTGTTCCCGGCTCTTGTTTACAGATGTCTCTCTCTGTGCTGCTTTAAGTCGCTGATGTTTAAAAGTGTCCGGACGGCCTTTTCAGAGCTTTCAACTGCCGCGGAGGCTTCCAGCTCAGCTGGTCGCACATGTCTGTCAGCGCCGCTATTACCATCCTCTGCCTGTGTGTGTGTGTGTGTGTGTGTGTGTGGCTGGGTCGGTGTGTGGGTGGGTGGGGGGTACCCGGGCCTGTGACCTTGAAACTAACGCTGAACATTATACTCAACACCTTCCCACATGCACACACACAAAAGTTAGCTAACTCATATTCTCAGCCAGAGGCTATTGACCCTCATACTGGTCTTACATTGCTAACACATGTTCAGATCTTTACATTCAGTGTGTGTATGTGTGCAGTTTTTAAATTAACGGGCAGGTAATGTTTTAGAACGAGTTCTCGGGAGTTTTGCAGTGTTAAATCTGCTTTTTAAGGATTGCATAGGGAACGTTAAAGATGTTTTCCACAAGTTGCTTTGTTATTTAAGACAAGCTCCAAGGTAAATATAGTTGCCTATAAAGGAAGATACTTTCTTATAACCTCAGTATAACAGCTCAGGTGTATTCTCTTGTACGTGACAGTGCTTTATAAAGTGTTGGACTTCACACAGTGTGGACAGACCACAAGGAAACAAATGGACAGCAGCACAAGCCTGATACACACTGGTTTTCATCCTGTGTGTGCGTCACTGTACTCAGACTCAAGCAATACTAATAAAAGTGCATGTTACAGATTCAATAAATAAACTACGTAAAGGGCAATATTCTTTTTGTATTTGTAGTTTGTATCGCTTTTTTAGCATTTGAACAAGCAGTACATCACAATTTTTACAATTTTTTTCATTTTATTACATTATTTATTTTTGTAAACATGGAGAGAAAATCACAAAATGTTTCTGCTTTCCGAAAACAACTAAAGAAACCCTCAATAAAAAATGTACTGATCTTTAGTTAAATGGACTTATTAGGAAAGCTCACATGTGTACTGCATTTCCCAGAGATGGCACAGTCACATGTTCTCCTGCATTTCCTTTAAATAAGACCTAAATATTTAGGTTTTAGATATTTATATGATACTTTAGATACTTATATGATGAAAATGTTACTTCCTAAAGCATTTAAATTCAGTTAGATTCAAAAATTCATACATCCTTTATATTTTTGAGGTGGCGAAGACGTTTTATATGCAAATGTGTTTCCCCTCGAGGGAAAAGTGTGTGAGCTGAAGTGCCGCGGTGCTAAAGTGAAGAGGCTCAGTGGCCATGACAATGTGCTAATGCTACAATGGGTCTCTAACGAGTGAGAGCCAGCGCTAATTTCCCTGTTTGACAAAAGGACTCTGTGATCCTTGGCTGTTAGCGGTTTGCGGCAATAGCAGGTGTGTGTGAGTGTGTGAGCATGTGTGTGTGAGACAGAGAGACAGAGAGAGTAGACTCAAACACTTTCACTGAAACAGTTTAGCTTAAAATTAGTTCAGATTAATTTTCTGAAGCATGCTACATGTGTGTGTGTGTGTGTGTGTGTGTGTGTAAGATGTGTAGGTCTGTATTAATGAAAGTGTGTTAGTTCACGTGCGCATAAGCGATTGCTGAGGTTATGGGGTCGGCGGCGGTGGCGGCGGCGGCCTGCTGGGGGTTACTGGCCGCAGGTCACAGAGCAGACAGGTTGAGCGACAGATCATTTACATCTCCCAGCATGCTCGGTGTGTTCTTGGCACAGGAAGTGCCACTGTTGCCGACCGCTCACAGCGAAAAGCCCTGATGAAGACGAGCTGTCAGCGTCAACCTGTCACACAGGACACACGCTGCAGCAAAACACTGGTCGGCAACAGAGAGCTGAGGAGAGGGCAGAACTTCCTGCTGAAGAAACGCTTATTTAAAATCACACTGACACGTGTGATGATGCAGATTACTAAAAGTCGGGCCCTGAAATGTGACGACGCTCAACATTACTGTTTGCCTCCAGTGGTGGAGGAAGGATTCAGATCTTTTAGTCAGTCTGCATCCAAACTCATACTGAAGTAAAAGTACTTTTATTGGCATCAAAATATACTTTAAGTTCCTAAAGAACACATTATTCAGAATGACCCATTTCAGAGTAATGCATGTTATATCATTGGATTATAGATAGTAATGCATTAATGTGTTCACCACTGTAAGGGGCCATACACAGTCTGCGTCTTTAACAGCTTGGAAAATGCGAGGTCAGGCACTGGGTGCTACTCTTGTGCCTTTTTTGAGCCAGCTTTCAAGAGTGCTGTGGCAGGTTGTGTCTGACCAAGCACCGTATAGCCTGTTTACCTGAAATCCTGAGTGCAGAGCTGATCTTCTTCCAGGAGCTGTTTATAAGTGCGTAGGCCTATCGTCTGTGGGACAGATGTAAAGCTCTGGGTAGCCCTGCACTAACATGATCAACTTTCCTATATTTATCAGACTGAATATTTACAGAAGAAGAGAAAGATATCTGTCGGCTGTGATTGGTTGTTCCTCGTCACATGACACACGGTGTGCACTGCTGCGTTCCAAAAGTTGAACTTAAGTTTAAAAACAAGCGCCCTGAAATGCGCGTGTGTGCCGTGACGCCGTTGCTCTGGAGTTCACCTGCCATGTGTCTACATTGGAAACAATGAACTTTGGGGCACAAAAAAATGGTCATGTATGACCCCTAATGTCGCAGCTGGTAGATATGGGACTCATGTTTTATTATATTTACTGTCAGCTTGTGAATTTCACCAAGGGATCAATAAAGTTAGAACTTACATTGCGATACATTGTGATTTGTTTATTATTTGGATGGTAGTTTTGTCGAGCTAAGTTTGTCTAGTGATTTTTTGAATGCCAACCATCTCGTTGTACTCAGAGATTTCTTTGTTTTCAACAACACTGTATGCAGGGGTGATGGGAATCCGGCATGTGGCGATCAGCGAGGAAAAGAAAAGAGTTGATGCGGGATACATGCGTGCATCGTAGAAGCGCTTTAAAAGCAGACCTCTAGCTCTCAACCTATGGCTTTCGCTCCCAACCAGACCAAAGTTAGGCTACTAGCCAATCAGAAGTAGAGTGGGGGGCAGGTCTTGGTTCAGAGCCAACTTCAGATTCTAGTGGAGCCCATGCCGTAGACACTCTCATCAAGATGGAAAGTAAGTTAATGAAACCCAGGGAAAACGTCCAGATCGTCGATAAAGGACTTAAAAACAAATGGCGCTGGGCGTGGGTAGAAGAGATAGGCATAGACGGAAAGCCTTTTGGGAGCTGGTGCAAAAAATGAAGGGAACCGGGTGTGTGTTTCGATGACAGATTGTGTTGTCGACCAGAAAGTACGCCTGTGCTCCTTCATCGCAGAACATGATTTGTCTTTCACAATGGTAGTTTTGTTGAGCGAAGTATGTCCATGTATGTTGGTTGATTTTTCAAGTTTAGCGTTAGCTCGGTCGTCAGTGGCTAACGCTATCTCTGGATGGTGGAGTGTGAGGTGAGCCCTCATGTTTCTGGAGTATTCTCATGTGACACTGCATGTGTCATATTCAAGTCCTCCTTTACTTCCATATTAAAAAATCTTTCTCCAACGCCGCCATATGTAACTCGTAATCAACATCATGTCCCGCAATTATCTACCTTCATTATAATTCAACTCTAACAGGAGGAGCTGCAGTAGCTAACCAATATTGCATTCATCTTGTTATTTAGATACATTCTGAGACGAAGGGTGACAGAAATCACATTGATTTTATTTTTAAAGAATCTTGTGTGTCGTTATATTTTAATAAAATGATTGTAGTAAAAGCAGGACTAGACAGTAACATGAGATGTGGTGAGAGTGTAATATCTGCTAACGTAAATCTCAGTGGGGGAAAGTAGAGTGAGACACTGACCGCAGATTCAGAGTTTTGGCTTGGGATTAAGAAGATGCTCGCCTTGCGCTCATGTTCCAGCCGGTGCCATTTCCTACTGAGGACAACCATGCTAAAAATGTCCACGGCCGCAAGACTGCAAGGAACTCGGGATAAAAGTGACCACCAAATGCCACAAGTGAGAAGAGGAGACAAGCGCTATGTGAGGAGATGAAGAGGAGATGGAGGAGGCACTCAGATGGTGATGAATGATTGGACAAGTGGAAGGAGTGAGAAGGGGAACGTAGAAGAGACGGAGAGAGAAGGGCAGGAGGACGGTGACAACTCTGACAGCTTCAGGCCTCGTCCACTCCTCCAGCCTCCGGGATAAATTTAAATCTGATGATTGGGTGTGCTGTCTCGGACCTGTCACTGCTATAGACGGCATTTTTGTGCGTCTGTACATCTATAACCATCCAGACAGAATCCCTTTACACCAAAACAACAAAGGAAAAATCAGGTTCACCGGTTGTGTAAATGGGTCAAGGCTGGTTATCCAACTTCCTAGGATACGCCCAGTCCACATTGTCTACCATCTCGACTTTTAACACTTATAATGACACACTTCGACTGTACTGTAGAGAAAAACAGCAGCAGACCCAGTTTTTAATGAATGTATCTGTCCACCAATTTTCTAAACTCCTCAAAGAAACACCTGGAGGAAATCTGACGGTTTTGTTCTCACAGCAGCATTTACAAGTGGACCAGATCAAATGACTTGTGTGAGAAGGCTGCTCTTGACTGGTCAGAATTTCCATGTGGGAAAAATCCAGGAAGTAAAGCAAACGTTGAAGAAGAGTACACTGTCAAGATAAATGTGACACTTTCTAATGTCACAATGGAGGGACAACTACGCAGGTTGATTTTAGCGCTGCTCATCGTGGACTATATTGCTGTCATTGTTCATTTGAGTCAAAGCATACAGTTTGAAAACGAGGCGCGGCTCCAACTAGAAAACAATGTTTTGATGCATTGGATGTGCTGAATGTGCATATTAAGGCAGTACAGGAGGAGGCGCACATTAATAATCCTCCAGGACTGTAACATGCTCATGTTTAACCCAAACAATGTGTCATGTGACTGCAGTTGGTTCAGATCCAGGTCGGAACACGTTCTCACCACAAACGAACCGCACCAGAGTTCATTTGTAACCAGACTGAGACCACCTCTTCAAGAAGGTCTCAGTCCGGTTGTTTTGGTGCACACCTGAGAGTGATTGCTGTGTTCACACCTGCCCAAACAAACCACACTGAGGGGACAAACGAACTTGAGTTTGACTGAACCCAACCAAACAGGACAGGTGTGAAATACATGCAGGCATTTACCACAACAAACCACAGAGAAGCTTGGATTACAACACAGATAGCGGGAGTATGACTTCATTCGCTGCTCAGGACGCCATTATTTCACTATATCTTTACATAGCAAATAAAGGGTTTGCTTTAATATTAATGCTGTGAATGTTGCATATTGTGATTTATTTCTATATTTTTTCAATTTATCAATTTAAAAGGGATTGTGTATATTTCAAAATTTAAGAAAAAACCTTTTCAGAAACAAAGTTTAACCTCCTTGATGAAAGACAACACTTATCGTGTGATGTTATTAAAGGTTAGACCAAGACCAGGGATATAAAACACAGTGAGAGTGCGTACAGTGCATGCAGTCCCAAAGTTCTGGCAGGCTACCGCAGAAATTTATGTCATGTGGCCACACAGATACAGCAACCCTGAACAGGGCTTCACGAGGGTGCACAGCTCTTCCTGTGAAACATTATGCAACTTAATATCTAAAAATGTGCGCATGTTTTTATCTTATCTTTACTCATTCACGAAGAGCTTTTGGCTGCTTCACCAAATCACAATCAAGATGGCTGTGCCCTCTCTTTGTCCATTATTGTGTTTTGTTTCCTGTCAGCCAAGATACCACAAGTATCATATTCAACTCAGTGTTAACAGCATCACTGACAATATTACAATAAGACTGAATACATCCATGTTACCGTCTACATCAGAATCATGACTCCATATAGCTTTGTGTAGTTGGCGTAGATGAGATTAAATTCTGGGTGAATTTGACCATAAATGTGCAGGAAAACAAACAAAGTGACGGCCCTGTCTGGTCGTAGTGTCCCTCTCTGTGTCAGAGGGGATCTGCTCCCTGCTGTATGTCCCCCTCTGCTGTCCACATCTCACGTCATACATAAATCACATGGTGCACACAGACACCCTGGGGTGGCAGGCTGGCATTAGTTTCTGTCTATCAACCCTTCTGTCTGTTCTCCATAGTTGTCTGTTTGCATTTCTCCCTCTGTGTCTCACTCCCTGTCCGTCTCACTCCCACTCCCAAATGCTAAGTGGGTGTTTGAGTGTCTCGAGGACTTGTGAGACTAATGACTGAATCACACTCCTGCCTGCCGTTTCATTTATGATGAAAAAACACAGGAGAGAGATTCAACATTTGCTTAGCTGGTTCTTAACCATTTGTTATGCGGTCCTTAGCATGTGTCCACTGCGACCGCCATCTGTTCATGCACGTTACAGTCACCTTGTAAGCCTAGAGCGTGCTGAGACGGTAACAGACAAGACGAGACTCAGGGTAAAGATTTAACTTGGCGCAGGACTGGACAAGCTGATGAAGCAGGACACTTTGTATCTCCGGGGAGGGATCATAGCTTCGCCTGCATCGGGTTCTGCTTCCTCTTGTTTCTCAAGTTAGTGCCTTCGGTGGCGTTTGGAGGCCACGCTTTAAATATCTCATCTGACACATGTGAAAAAGAAATGAAATAAGCACAACTGTGGAATGCAGCTTGGATTTGGTGGATGGTAATGTGAGCGCTGCCATGTTTATGAGAGTAGATTACAGGACTGGATCAGGAAACAGTATATGAAAGTTCATCATTGATCTTGGAAATAATAGTTAAACAAAATAATTTTGACTCAAGGACTTCTTACTGTTTTTTCTAAAGGCTTTTAGGCATATTTTATGGTCTTCATCAGTAGATGGAATTTGTTTTGGATATTTCATATATCAATGGTTACTCAGGTACCTTAATTCAATTTTATTTATAACGTCCAATATCACAAATCACAATTTACCTCAGAGGGCTTTACAGCATACAACATCCCTCTGTCCTTTGGACCCTCACAGCGGAACAGGGAAAAAAAATCCCCCAAAAACCCTTTAACGGGGGGAAAAATGGTAGAAACCTCAGGAAGAGCAACTGTGGAGGGATCCCTCCTTGAGGGCGGACAGATGTACAATGTATGTCGTATGTACAGAACCTCCGTGAATATTTTTTACCGGTTATGCATGTCGGTCTACAGATAAATTTTGCCGCTCTAAAGTGCACCAACCGGGTCTGGTGGGAGCTAGCTAAATAGCTAAATAGCTCACTGTTGGCTCTGTTAGCACTGTTAGCAGTGTCAGCATGGCTAATGGTGCTAACGTGTCAGTTAACAGTAGGATTTTGTGGCTCAGAATGAAGCCACTCACTCAGGGGTGCTAACTGGGGGAAGACTGGAGTGTAGCCACCATCTTTCCGCAGCAATGCTGTCCCACTAGTGGTGATCGTGAAAGAGCAGCGCTGCTAACTAGCATGACCTGGGTGGTGTACAATGCAGAGTGACCAAGGCTAACTTTAGCTAACCAGTGGAGCTCTTAGGGTGAGCAGTGGGAACTATGTTTCTACATTAACACAGCTAGCTGTTTATCTGTCAGCAAAGCCATGGCAAACATTATGTCACAAAACATTAAAATTTCAGCATCTCTAAATGGAAAATGCCTCCAAATGCTACGCTAAAGTTCATTGAGTCAATGAAGCAGCAGACTAACAGGAACGACCTCTCGTATTTCACGTCATTGAGAATGTCTTCTTTTTTTTTTCACTTTCGCATCTCCAAAAAATTAACCAGTTAGTTACCAGTTAATGGATGTCGGGCTGTCGAATGCAAAATAAACCAACACTGACATCCCTACTGTGATTGTATAGATTGAATAGATCTTCTGTGCTGCAGGGTTGTGTGAAATATTCATGTTTTAGAGTTTGTAGCTTCTTTGCAACATCCATATTTAAAGTAGGGATACATGATTATATTAGTACATTGTTATTAGCCGATATTGGCTTTAAAAAAAAACAGAATTAGCCAGCATGCTTTTTCTTATTTTGTACAATAAATCATATTACATACGTTGAAAAGCATTGTATGGCATGTCTCCATCTGCTGGTGGGCTGTCAGGATAAGAGTATGCATGCATAGTATGATGTTAATTCCACTACAGAAGAGACTTGATGATCACTAAAATTAAGTGGGGGAAAAAATTAACGTATATCAGTATAGGCCATGTAAGTTGTTATGTATTGGCATATCGGATATCGGCAAAAAATCCATTATTGTACATACCTAATTTGAAGCATTGTCTTCTGTCATGACTACATATGAGTCTAGTTTGAAGGCAAATAACCATGAGGCGGCAGTTTTTGATTTGTATAACTTCTGGTTCAAGGAAGAGGTAAACTAGAAAAGAAGCATGAGAGTGTTCAGAGCTTTTTTATCAGTAACTGAAGAGGGTCCATCCTGACTCATGTAGCTACCAGCTCACTGTTCACAGAACTGCGACATAAAATGATGTCTTAGATCACAAAAGTCCTCTGTCTGATGATATAAATGTGGGCAGCAAAATGGGGGCGGCAGTAGCTCAGTCCATGGGGACTTGGCTTGGGAACCGGAGGGTCAAGGAGCAAGGTACTGAACCCCAAACTGCCCCAGAGGTGCCGTTCATGGCTGACCCTGTGCTACCCCCTTGTTGCATGTGTGTGACGATTTGTCGAAAGACACATTTCAACTGAACATTACCTGAAAAATTATGTAAATTAACAAACAATCAAAAGTAATTCTTGTAATAAAGAAAACGTGTGATGAAAGATTTCTGAGTTTACACCATTGGAGCATGAATTTGAGACAAAGATTTGATAAAACCTGCACTTGGCGTTTGGTTTTGCAGCTGGGTAGTTCTCTGATATATCCAGTGGATAGTCAGGCCCGATAGATGTAATCAGGCACCACATGTGAAAGCAAATCGATTTGTATGTATCTTAAAACGAATTGTCTCATTTTCACACTGCTATCAGATAACTGACTGTGATCTGCCAGCGCCGCGTAACGGCTGGTGTGGATTTGAAATTAGGCCACAGCTGTCCCAGAGAACCTTATCGTGCCTCCATATTCGTGTTTCTCGCTGAACGGGATAACCTTTCCGTCCCTTGGGGAGGGCCAAGACAGAATGGCTGGGACCATCTGACACCAGATCACCCGAGTGGAATTTGGGGAATGGCGCTGTCCCTCCGCCATGCCCACCCCCACCGGGGAGGTGTCATCTCTGAATTGTGTTTATTTGTTGGCACCCTGTCGTGAAAACCTTCCCATCAGCTGCATCTTAATCTTGTCACTTAATTACCTTGTTGTTTTTTTGTTGTTGTCTTCAAACCACCTCGTCAGCCACCTGACAATGAACTCCACGACACCGCTCCTCCTCATCCCATCCTTCCTTTCTGCATTTTTCCCCTGATATTCACTTCTGTCTCCGTCCCTCCTGCCATGCACTAAAACCTCCAAGTCCCGAATACATACTCATAAACACGAAGCACAGCATGGGGTTTGGTGACATGTGGTGGTGGTGGTGGTGGATGGCACTAAAAAGGCTCCAGTGATGAAAAACCTCCCAGCCGTCCTGGGAAGCCATCTTCTGTTTCACACCAGGCAGAATTTATGAGCTCAGCACTCAGCATCTCTACTCTCCTGCTGAGATGGAGGGAGTTTCAGAGAGAGACACGTTAAGATAGAGAGATGAGTGGAGGAGATAGAGATGTAGAGGAGCAGTAAGTGGTGGAGAGAGATGTAGTGAGTGACAAGAGGGAGGGAATAAACATGAATATGTAGATGAGAGTTTGAGAGGCACAGATGAAATTAAGAGCTGAGTGACCAGGGAGCAGCAAACCAATATTTACTATGTAAAGATAAAGAGGAGTAATGGCGTCCTGAAGTTATACTACCTCTGTGTGTGTTGTTCTTTGTTGTGGTTGCTGGTCCGGCTATGCATGCACAGCACTCGTATGGCAGTTACTTAAGCAGGATTTATACTTGTGCGTCAGCTCAGTGCAGAGCCTGCGCAGGTGTCCTAACTGTTGTGAGCATTTCTACCTGTGTGGTGGTGTGTCTGCATCACTCTGCAGTTACACCTCCACAACACTAGTTGGCGGCAGAGTCTGTGAAGTGTTGTGAAGTTCACTTGATTGAAAACACACATTAAACACACATTAAACACACATTAAACATGGCTTAATAGAGACAATTTCAAACACAAGTGCACAAATTAACTTCACTATAACTCACAGCATTCACAGACAAACACTTGTCTTTATCTGGACAGATTTTCCCCACAAATACAACATGCCAATGTTATTAGCACAAGCCTATGGCATTTTACATTGTATAAATTAGCCTGGCAGCTAGCAGAGATTTCCTCTACTCATATGAAGCCAGGATAAATCACACACAAGACTTAAAATGCTATTTTTGTGGAGGCTTTATTGTCTTCACAATTTATTGTTTCTTATCTGTGAAATTAAAGTAAATAAAATCTTTGTTTCCACTGAGGGAAATGGTTTCAGCTTACAGAAACAGACAGGAGGTCTGTGTCGCTGCGACATGTAGTTACATTTCTGGGGAGGTGCACGTCAGGCTACAGCGTAGGGTACAGTGTAGTCTCTAGGTTGACGCAGAGTCTATGCTGTAGGTACTTCATTGATTTGACACAGAAGTATAAATCCTGCATAATGATAACGCCCTCCTGACCCACAGTGGCAGGACGGCATTATAATCGCAGTGCTTTTCCCAAGTCTAGCAACTAACTGTGCTGCTAGCCACCTGCTCAGCCACCTCCATGTTTAGAGCCACGTGTAGGCAATCCCAAACACATGTAGCCAAACAATGCAACAAGGCGACAATATACAAGCAGTTAGGACAATTCTCACTCCTCTGGGCGTGACTGTCCTGTGGTAAAATGCCAAGAAACCTTTGGAAAAATATTTAGTGTGTACACCACTGCGATTCTAGTCATGGAGCCTTTATTTCGTGTAATACCCTGTTTATAATATCCTGTTATTTTTATTGCACTTTGTACATTAGAATTTGCTGTGCATCTCCTAAAAACAGTACATTAACTCTCCACACATGCAGTCATGCTCACACACACACACACACACACACACACACACACACACACACACACACACACACACACACACACACACATACGCTGGTTGCCAAACAGACACATAACAAGAAAAAGAAAAATCTTAAAAAGGAGAAATAAAAAGAAGTGGCATACCTGAAGCTGCTATTTGCACATGGTGCCAAATGCTGTTGCACCTTATTGAGACATCATTTCATGTCATTCAAAATATTATTGCACATTGTTCACAGCATTGTATATTTTCCAAAAAATAAAAAAAAGCTATTCCAGTGTGGTGCTGTGCAGTTGAGTGTTGTGATGATGTTGGGGGTGATGGTAGGATACAGTTTTTGTGGAGTTCGGTTCAGTAATGGCTCTCGAATAGAAGCTGTTAAATTTTAAATGTTAAATATAAATCCTAAAAATGCACTGGGAAAGTAGTAAAACTTTATTTATTAAATGAACTCAGACCAGCTTTAACTCTGTTTCAAAGAGCTCAGCCTCCTTGTTCATGTGAATCAGGACAGCCCATGCAGCAGGGTGCCGAACCGCAACGTGACATCATCCAGAAAGATGCTGAGAGGCCAATCAAATATGTGCAAACGCCCAGTCCTGGTAGAAAACTGTGATATAAACACCTTATTTTAACTGTTTCTAGTGTTTACCCTGACATCGTTGCAACTTAAGATAATTGTCGACTTCAGTTTGCATAAAAGGAATTAGTCTGTGATTTGTGAAGCCAGTGATGCAGCGAACAGTTCTGCAGGTTGGTAGTTTAACTACTGTGTGAGTGTCAGTCAGAGTTTCATATATCTGTTATTGATACTCATCTGAAGTATAAGATTTATGACTAAGTTGCACAAATAAAAAGGTCAGTAAACAGTTACCCTGATCTCAGTAACTCACACAGCATTTAATGGAAACACTGCTGGCCACATAAACGCAAATCATCTGAACCTCCGGTTTTTCCGACATATTTGAAAAGCTTGAAGTCGTGTTTTGCCCAAGTCTGTCAGACGGCCGCCACATAATGCCTTCAAAGAAAGATGGATTCACACAAAGTAGAGGGTCCAAGGAGCAGAAAAAATTACCTCCACCATCCATCACCAAGTTTATTTACTTGGTGATGAGATCAATATTTTGTAGGAGAGCCTGGTGGAAAGTTGGACGTCCCGACTGTGTGTCGAGCCACATTGACAGCTCATGGAAAAAGTGTCGCTCAAGCAAATGGCTGAAGCTCAGCCAGGGCGTGCGACTGACTGTACTTTGTGCCGCAGATGGATGACGGAACTGAAAAAAAAGAGCTTTGCAAGCAGCACATGAGCGCGTTATCAGTCAAATCAAAAACAACTTGCGTCAAAGTGAAACCCACTCCTGCAGACGAGGGTTCAAGTGTCAAAGGGTCACTCTTATACTAATTAAAATCCCAAATGTCAGCCAAGGGGGTCACTCCAGTTCTCCACTCTCATCCCGCCACTTAAACTTCTAGCCTGACACCAGAATACGTCAAGGAAAAGTCCGAGACTATCGAGCTACAGACAAGCGAGCCAGAAATGCACAGTTTGGAGATGAGGTGGGAGGCAGGCACGCGGTAATGAGGAGTTCAGAGGGCAAAAATAACAAAGACAATGATCACGGCCGTAAATTGTGCCGCAGACACATCAAGCTGTCTACGCACTCCTTAGGTCGAGTGTCAGCTGGTTTGGGAATGAAAACACTTAACCCCACCGAGGCTTTAAAGGTCATAACTCACAACTCTCTTCTCCTGACATGAGTTACTGCCTCTCGTTAGGACTGGACATCCCCGTCTCTCACCTTCCTCCTCTCCCTCTATCCCTCCCTCCTCTCTCCTGTCCCATTTGTGTAACCAGTAGATGTATCCATTGCCTGTATCTCTGGGGGGCGCTGAACTAGATACTCTTACCCAACCTACCAAAAATGTGCCACAAGTGTGCAGCGTGAGGAAGTGAAAGCAGTGGTGGTGTCACACGCACTTTATTTTTACAATTCGGACACACGACGCTCTCATGTGATATGGGTGGTTAATCTCTGCGGGTGTACATTTATACTCTATTCAAGCAGGGAATAAGGCAGCTTCGGTACGAGCCCCCCCCCCCTGCCGGTTGATGGCACTCTGCCCGGGAGACCCCCACCACCTCTACCGCCAGTGGATAGTGGTCCTTAACCCTCTCAACACCCCACGCCGCTAGAATTCAGGAGCAGCCTCATCTCAGATCGCTTCATTTCCAGAGCTCTGATTTATCTGAGGCTGAACGTGACCCTCAACACAGCAGTCTGCTCCTTTTTGCTTTCTCAGATGAAATACAGAGCGCTTGAATCAACATGGACTTTCACTGGACTCTAACAGTAGTGTGATGAATGAAGGATTTATACAGCTCTGTAGATTCTTTTTTTTTTTTTTTTTTGACACGGTAATTTGGGGATATGAAATAAAATGTGCTGCCAAGGCGGTGTAATCGAACCGTGGGAGTCGCTGTGAGCACGGGGGAAGATTTATCGCCCGTGCGGCAGCATGTTAGCCAGATAAAATGTTACTTGAGAGACATTAAAACCCCCGCTGTAGGTGTTTAAAAATGAACACAGGACTCAGAGCGGCTGGGAGGGAGATAGCGAGGCTGAGAGATGTTGACGGATAAAGAGGTATAAAATGACAGAGAGAGGGAAGAAAACTGAGGCATAGAGAGAAAGTGGAACCAAAAGAAATCCCCAGCCTTCCTATCTAATGATCTCTCACACATATGCAGCTCATCTTATCTCTGCAGCAGCTGAAAAGCCGTCTCCTTTCTTCTCCCGCCACTGATAAAACAAGTGTGGAGGGGAGAGGATTTCTCAAAGAGATTTCATCTGTTTTTCTATCCCTCCCCGACATCCGATCGGAACCGCAGCGGCGGCCTCTGGAGACGAGGCCCGGCCCCGTTTGTTTGGCGCTGAAAAAGGTTATCTGCAATTTATGAAGGTGCTAAGCAGAGATCTGTCATTGTGGAGGAGGATGGGGAGGAAAGATCTGATGAGTGGGACGAAGAGGGAGGGAGGGAGCTATGGTGCAGAGAGGTGGTGAAAAAGACAGGATGTATTGGAAGAAGAGGAGGTGGGAAAACACGGGAGGAGAGGAGTGAGGGGATGAAGTTTAGCAAACACTTTCAGCTTGGAAAAGTTATGTGATTATGATGTGTATCTCGCTCTGAACACGGAGTAGCAGACTCTAGATGACCAACATGTAAAATGAATGTCAGATAATTAATGAAGACAGCCATATCTGCAGCTTGAATTGCGATGACAAAGTTGACCATTTGTGGTCTGATTAAGGCATCACAATCTTCCCTCTATGTGACCACCTGTTATCCAACACATTATCACTATCAACTCATCAAATACTGACACTTGGTCAGTGGCTCTTCTACTATGACACTTAAGGTGTTGTTTCATTGTGTCATTTCAAAATAAACTTCCATTTTCATGAGAAATATGGAGTTTCCACAAGGGCTGCCCCCAACTAAGAATTTTCCTAGTCGACCAATAGTCATCATTTAGGTTCATTAGTCGACTAGTCGCCCGCATGTTTGTGATATTAATGTAATGATTAAATGATATATTTTGGTGGTTTGAGTTGAAGGTGTGAGAAAGAATAGTCTCAGTAACATTGTTAACACTGTGCTACATTACAGAGAAATACAAACCGTACTAATGAACCTTCATTAATATAGGCCTATATTTTATCTACAAGTGATAAACTCACACACTGAGCGAGCCGCCTGTTAATGACGCTGTGGGCTAATGGGCATGTAGCTACTTCCATGTTTCACATGATACGTCATGTTTGTAGTGGACCAATGAAGATGAGTTTACATATCACCTTGGGTTGGTCCTTCACCTTCTCAAAATGATCCCACACTTTGGATTTCCTGCCCCACATGTTATTAACTAGCCTGTGGAATAACCGCAGGTACCAGCCCTGGAAATTAACCTGACTCCTGTCTGACTGCTGAGCGTGGACACTTCCTGTGTCTGTCCTTTCAAATTAAATTCCCACATGGTGCAGTCATATAGGTTTCAATTTATTTTGACAAGGTACAGTTGCGACTAAGCGACTAATGAAATCTTGCTAACTAATGATCTTTCTGGTCGACCAACAGCCAGGGAGGCCTTCTGTGCGTCTGTATTTTCTATTTTTATTTTTAATCTGTTCCTGTTTGTGCTATTAAATTTAATTATCACAGTCATTTCAAACTCAACTCTTACTGTATCCATTTTAAATTAAAAGCCCCTCATCGTTTCGTTTGAGAGAATCCCTTCATCTTCTAAAAAGGCTTTCATTGTAGAGCTTTTACAGGTACTTGTGAAGAATTCAGTAACTTGCATAGTTTTCATGCGGCACTTCAAATGTAGCTCCTGCCATCAGGTGGTACTTTTTACATAATGATAAGAATAAAAATAGAACAAGAGTAACCCAGGGTGGGGGAGCCCCTCTGTGCAGAGTTTGCATGTTCTCCCCGTGTCAGTGTGGGTTTTCTCTGGGTACTCCAGCTTCCTCCCACAGTCCAAAGACATGCAGGTTAATTGGTGACTCTAAATTGTCCGTAGGTGTGAATGTGAGTGTGAATGGTTATCTGTCTCTATGTGTCAGCCCTGTGATAGTCTGGTGACCTGTCCAGACAAAAGGTGGACACACATTACCAGGAGCTGAGCTAGCACTCCACAATGAACCAAATAGCATCAGAGAAACACTGATTTTTAATGTGAAACTGCTTTTTTTTTGTGTTTTTACCAGTTTAACTCACTGGGTCTGTTTGTTTTGAAGAAGAACAGACTTCAGCTGATAATTCAGCTCCTGGTAAAAAATAACCTCCTGAACAGAGTACACTGAAGAAGACTGACTGCAATGACAGCATCACTTTGTCTTTGTTATTGTTCTGACTGAGAGACCCCATAGCTGCAGAAAACGTTTAAAAGATGAACACATCAAGAGAGTTAAACTCAGTATCACAGTATTAGTAATATCTTAAAAAAATGTTTATATCAGCCCGACTCGTCTCATGCTCGATGTTTCTGTCAGAAGATTGCTGTGGTGTGTTAAGTAACTGCCAGGTATTTCTCTGTACATCGTTCTGTGTATATTTGAATCTACACAGTCAGCATTAAAGATCAGATTTTCTGGCTGCCTGCTTCCTCCTTCAATATTTAGCAAGGCAGCAGAGATAAAAGAGTCCCGCCTGCTTGTCTTGGCAGAGGTGAAGCTGAACTTATGGCCGGAGGGTAAAAACCTGAAACTAAAGGTTGGACACTGACAGAGAAGAGAGGGCTGATAGGAGAGAGCAGGTAAAAGAAAACAACAAAGAGGGGGCACCACAGACAAAGCTGCGTGGACAGAGGGAGGTCTGCGTAATAGTTTTATTGAGTTAATCACACGAGTGAGACGTCAGCTATGGCCACAGGCGTCTGTCAGGGTGATGCCACGATCTGCTTTTTATGGCTGGTGATCCCAGGCTGCAGGAACGCTGCCGCTCACAGCCATGAAAGAATAGACAGCTTCAATTGAGTTATTGGACTGTGGAGCAGGAGAGAGGTGCAGAGAGGCCTTTTAACTTAATTAAACACTAATATGAAGCAGTCAGTGCCTCTCCCCCTTTTTTCTACAGGGCTTTCCTGTGTGTGTGTGTGTGTGTGTGTGTGTGTGTGTGTGTGTGTGTGTGTGTGTGTGTGTGTCTGGAGGTGAAGTCTTTGACAGAGAAGTTTGTGAGCTTAGACCCCCCCTCGGAGTCTCTAATACTGGCCAAGTCAGAGGTGTTATTAGATGAGGATAGAAAGATTAGAGAGTGTGTGTGTGCGGCACTGTGTGGGAGCGTGTGTTTTGATAGCATTAGTGTGATAGGATTAGTCAGAGGCCACAGGGGTGTGTGTGTGTGTGTGTGTGTGTGTGTGTGTGTGTGTGTAGCCAGGCCCTCAAATAAAAAAAAAAAAAGGCTTTATGAGAAACATATTTTTGATATTTGACTTTGGCTTTTTACTCTGACTGTGAAACAACTTGATTCACGGAGACGTTTTAACAGTGGAGGGCTTGTTGTAAACACCCTGACCCTCTCGTAAATAAAGACTATACGTCCAAAAGTATGTAGACATATGGTGGAAATCCTACCCTGACGCTGTATAAAGCGAAGTCCTTAAAGAAATGGCTTTTTAAAGTGTTGAATGGCCTGTGCAGGCAGAACCCTGGCCTCGACCACATCCAACACTTTTTTGGGATGGATTGAACTCCAGCGAAGAGCCAGACCTTATCGGCCAACATCAGTGTTGGACCTTACTAATGCTCTTGTACAGTAGCTGAATGGAAAGAAATCCCAGCAGGCAGGCTGTTAAAGGGACAGTTCACCCCAAAATCAAACATACATATTTTCCCTCTTACCTGTAGTGTTATTTATCAGTCTAGACTGTTTTAGTTTGAGTTGCAGAGTGTTGGAGATATCGGCCGTAGAGGTGTCTGATTTCACTCCAGTGTAATGGCACTAGATGGCACTGAACTTGTGGTGCTCAAACTAGGGCTGCCCCCCACTAAGAATTTTCCTAGTCGCCAAATAATCGTCATTTAGATTCATTAGTCGACTAGTCGCCTGCATGTTTACGATATTAATGTAATGATGAAATGATATATTTTGGTGGTTTGAGTTGAAGGTGTGAGAAAGAATAGTCTCAGTAACATTGTTAACACTGTGCTACATTACAGAGAAATACAAACCATACTAATGAACCTTCATTAATATAGGCCTATATTTTATCTACAAGTGCACGTCACACACTGAGCGAGCCGCCTGTTAATGACGCTGTGGGCTAATGGGCATGTAGCTACTTCCATGTTTCACATGATACGTCATGTTTGTAGTGGACCAATGAAGATGAGTTTACATATCACCTTGGGTTGGTCCTTCACCTTCTCAAAATGATCCCACACTTTGGATTTCCTGCCCCACATGTTATTAACTAGCCTGTGGAATAACCGCAGGTACCAGCCCTGGAAATTAGGGGCCGTACACATGCCGCGTCTTTAATGGAACTGGAAAACGCTGGGTGCTACTCTTGAGTCTTTTTATGCCAGCTTTCAAGAGTGCAGCGGCAGGGAAGAAAAAATATGTTTGATTTTGGGGTGAACTGTTCCTTTAAAGCAGCAAATTAATGAGCACGGCTGTGGATAAGACATACAGTTAGCACATAGTGCACAGTAACATGACACATATTACATACAATCTGTCTGAACTTCAGTAAGAACATGTACAAACTGAGTGGTACATTTCTTGTCAGAAATTTATAAATCTGCTGTAAATAAAGTCTCAACAGTTCCAGCGTTTAACTGGTCATCTACCACTGTGATCCTCTGTGGTGCTGTTAGTATATGTATGTATCCTGCTGGGTGCACCTTTGCTTACATGTCACACACGTTTCACACTCCTTTGGCATGTTTCAGCTCTGTTTTTCCCGTTTCTTGAACATTTTTCAGTATCAGATTGCAGGAATTTCAGCAATCTTTCACCAACCGTATACAGTAACACAGTTTTAACCGCTACAGTGATGAGGTCAGAGGTAACAGCAGTCACAATCTGCTAACGTTTCTTTGAAGCATCATACCAGTGGTTTTGAATGTTTTAGCCCATTAGCTACAAACCATGCAGACTGTACGGCTGAACGTTTCTCAGACTGATAAATGTGTTTTTCCTGCTGTACCTTCCAAGCAGCCACTGGTTTTACTTCATGTCAGTACAGAATGAAAATTAACTTGCAGAGACTTTAATGTGCTGTGGATAATGGCTGATTATATATGAACTGTATGTGATTTGTAGTCAATGAGCTAATGAGTACAAAACCGCTGCTTGGATGTGTTGCATTTAACACGACAGAGCAACCCAATCACCAGAGTAAATGTTGACATTGTGTGTTTGTAAGAACCACAATTATATTACGTTTGTACATTATTATGTCGTGGATGAGCTGTGGTTAACATGTGGCTAGATTTAGGCACAAAAACCACTTGGTTAGAGGCAAGAGAAGATCATGTTTTGGCTTAAAGTACCCAGTTTTGTTGTCTACAAAGCTCCTGGTAATGCAGCGATGTTTCTGTAAAACAACAGCAGCTCTCTGTGGCACTATTCCCCGTGGAAACACAGCTAGGGGTCGCTAAAAAACACCCATGTTTGGTGCCTAAAAAGGTGCTGGAAACACAACAATAGCCCCTTCAGCACTGTCAATTCAAGGCGGGAATGTCACGCCATTATGCCGCCATCATGGGCAGCACGATGTGTTAGGTGCAACCCACCCTGGGAGATTTAAAAAGTAGCTGTTAGCAGTTAGCAGCTAACTCAAAATGTCTGTAAATGTCTAGAAATTAGGAAAACAATGAGGTCTAGGAGCTCCTTGCTCTCTGAGCAGAGGACAAAATCAGCCACCATATAACAGGGACAATAAATGATTGTTATTAATTCGTTAATGGCATTGTTGTTGTTTGGAAAGCGCTGCCAGTATGCATGTTATATGTCACACTAGAGGCTGATGCTCATGTGTTTCATGTCACACCCATCACGCCTCTTGATTTCACAAAACTGTGATGCAGACAGTGTGTTTGCTTGCTGCAGCAGGTGCTCCGTCCCCGTCGAGGCCTCTGTTTCTGTCCCCACAGTGTGCTGGTGTCCAGTCTTATTGACCGATTAATTGGCGCTGCTTACTTATATAATTGTGGCGTATTTATTATGAATACAGTCCATCTGATGCTCGTTTTGTTTCTGTTTTTTGCCGTTTCATCACTACTACAAATGCAGCTGTAGCCAGTATCTCACTATCACTATCATATTTTAAGAGGCCACAAATTATATTCAGCCACAAAATAAACCTGAAAAGCTGCAAATCAGAACAGAAGTACAGAGAGTTGTTGGATAGATATGAACATATAAACAGGACGGTCTGCATGGGTGTGACGTTTTGACAATGTGTTATGCGTGCGACCCACTGTGGGAGATTTAAAAAGTAACTGCTAGCAGTTAGCGGCTAACTCAAGGAAGAACAATAGTCACGATTGTGTTTTTTGCCATAATCGAGCAGCTCTAACTTGTAGTGCTTCATTCTTTGTTGAATTTGCTCAGATGACCTTCAGCAGGAGTTCCAGCATCTGCTGCCACTTTGACAACAGCTCCTGTCAGGTTCACATGGGGCCTGTCTCACATCTCAATCACGAGTGTTCCTCCCTGTTTTTAATATGTAATCGTATATCACTCTGTCTGTCATTACATGAAAGGAGCAGCATTTACATCAACTTCTCTTAAATCTCCCCAGATTAGCCAGATGCCAGAAGGCTGTGTGGTGGTCTGCACCCAGGCAGCAGGTTATGTTTGGACTGATGTTGGACGCTTGATTGGTTGGTGTGTGTGTCTCTGTGTGTCAGTGTGTGTGTGTGTTACTGGCAGGAGGTTCAGTTATTGACAGAGGGATTACCGTGAGCTCCGAGTTCAAGCCTTTGTGCTGACAGACATCTCGCCCCTGAGAGTTAACACACACTCTGGAGGCACACTCCGCCTGCGCCCTCACCTGACCCTGATGTGTGTGTTTTTATCACGGTGATGACTGGGCAGCACTGTGACTCAAGTTTAGTGATTTATCTGTATTTTATTTTATTTTGATGACATTGTCTGTAATCCGTGATTTAGATATGTGCATGGTGTTTCTCAGGCTTCAGAGGCCGCTCTGTGCGACATCAAAATGCATCTTGAAGATAAAAATCTGGAAAAATTGCATTTTAAAGTCGTTAAATTTAATCCCTAAACAAGAGAAACTGCCTAAAAGCCTGTGGGATTCAAGTTGTCTGAATGAATTTGAGGTGATTTGGTTAAAAAATACATTACTGCTCCTATAAAATGGTCCTCAGGAAAAAAAATCACCAACCACAAAAGTAAACCCCCGCATTCACAGACGTATAAAAAAATCTGTGTACACCACAGCAATATATCCCTCATATGAGTTAAAGAGAAATGTGGAGCAATACTTCACCAAGAAACAAAATACTGCCATGTTTATCCTCTAAATTAAATGATTGACAGCTCACTATTCTGTCTGGGTGGTCTCCGGGTGGTGGTGGAGGTGGTGGTGGTGAGGGTGGTGGTGGGGGTGAGGGGGTCGACAGACTCCATGTTACCCTCTCAGCTATTTTTCATCCCTCGTTTTCCCCCACAAAAACACTTTAAAGAGGAATAGCCACATTACTCAGGTCATGTGTCTGTTCACACATGTTGGACACAGGATCGAACTTTAGGAGACGCTCTGCTCTCTTTAAAGATCTCACACTCCATCTTTACTCTGGATGTTATGACGGATTTTAACATGGTTCACTGTGGAGTCACAGACGACCCTGCATGACTGTGAGCGACAAATATTTCAAACATTCAGCCTCTTAAGTCGCTGAAATACAGTTTAATATGACGTTCACCTGGCTTTGTGACAACTTTTATGGCTGTAGTTTGCCAGTTATTCGGGATTCAGGATGGGTGAAGATCTGAAGTAGCGTTTGTTGTGACTCACAATATGGCAACAGCAAAGTCAATTTTATAAGCACGACTCTTGAAAATTAGATGTGACTGGTGTAGCTGCACAGTAAAACAATGGACTTGGAATATTGTCTGAATTTTCAGTGAGTCAGCGCCAATCCATTAAATTACATGTACACTTTTTTATGCCTCTGTGCTGGAGACAGCCACAGCACAAGGCTTTTTGTTTCGTTCTGACGAATTTCCCCTTAAAGTTAAGGCTAGGTCCTTGTTAAGATCAAAGTCATTCACAGAGCATCTCAGACCTTAAAAGAGCTCCTAAGGTGAAAAACTGTTGGGAGTAGAGAGCAGGACTTTTAAGAGGCGTAGAGGAGAAAATGGTGGAAACACAAAGAGGTCAGAGAAATGGTCTCTAAACACTGGATGACAGTGAGTAAATGAATGCTACAGATTAGATTGTGCAGGAATAATATTTGTGGTTGATGTCGTTTGGGACACACACACATTTCCAACCTAACGCTATAACACCAGAAACAAAATGATCACAACACTAAGTGCAGCAGTGATGACTTGAGTCTGTCTCAACCTTCCATCAGCAGTGATCACACTAACAGTGACAACACTTTCACAGTCAGCAGTTCATGTCTTTTCCACTGGGTGTCCACACCTTACAGGCTCACTAAACGGTGTGTCTGTGACAACCAATCACATCTGTTAAAGGAGAAGTCCAGTATTTTGCACTTTGAGCTCCATTCCTGGTTGTTTATGATGAAATAGAGTGGTTAAGACCAAAATCTTGACGATTGCTCCTTCTCTGAAAATTTGAGAGAATTTGTCTTTCCCCTGCCTGGCTTAACAATGCTGTCTATGGCCATGTGTAAATCTGTCCTAAAACCACCTTAAACGTTGGTTTTCAAAGCCATGAAACTCACCCAGTGCTCAGTGGTGTTCCTTGATGTTCCCACATAAAAATCGTAGCTAACTGTGGTTTCCATCCGTGTTTTCTATTCATCTGGATTGTGGAACTATTTTTTCAGCTGCCTCACACCCGTGTGTAAACTTCCGCTTGATCGTTGGTTTGACCCTGAAGCGTTATACACTCCAGCCCACTTGATGGCGATAATGCTCCTTTACGTGAGTGTCGCCAACCGGCAGGAAACCATTGCAATGTAATGGGACACAGAAAGAAGCAGAAGAAGAAGGCTGGCGTTGTGTTCAAAGGCATCGTACTGCGAAGGTTGTTTACAAGCGAGTAATAATGGGCAAGTTTTGTGTGGTCAGCGACTGCAGGAGAATTCCTCCGAAGAGGAGGAGCTCACACAGCACTGTTGAGCCGGCACTTTCGCTGAGCTAAAAGACTACAATGACTAATGACTGACAATGACCTTGTCGTAAACAACCCCCTTTCTGTTTCCAGTGGCGGATTACTACCAACGGACAATGAGGCTTCCTATAGGAAATCAATGCATGGACAAAATGTCAAATAAATCATCACGGAAACCACAGTTTGCTACGATTTTTATGTGGGAACATCAAGGAACACCACTGACCACTGGGTGAGTGGCAGTATCACCACCATAAGAAAAAGTGCCTTACTGGAAAACACCCACGTTTTGTTGCTTTATAAAAAGCCTCTTGAAACACAACCACTCACTAAACCACGACTGGTTTTGTTGTTGGTGGTCTGCAGCTTGGCAGGCTTTTCACCTAGGTGTCATCCACCATCCCCTCCGCCTTCCTATGACATTGTCAGCTCATGTACATTACTTTAACATTTTCTTAAGTACGGAGCACTGTCTCAGTGTGACCGTCTCTGCACATGAGAAAAGGCTGGCGTTTCTGCTTTATTCAAGATTCGATTGGCTGTACTGAGATAATGTCTACATCTATGTACGTAGACAAACATCCAACAGTGTTCCACTAAATTAATGCCAAGCTAGAGGTCGCCATCTTGAAACCAAAAAAATATGAAATATAAATTTTTCGATTTTATTTTCTGATCTTCTTTTTTTCAAAGGGGAAAGTAGGACTTTAATATCAGTCTCAGAGTCATGTATTAGAATAAATTACCTGTAACACTGAGCCTCACACAGACACGTCTCCTCATTATCTCTCTGTGATTTCAGTTATCACACTAATATTTCATTCTAGCTGAGCCAGTTTGTGATCGATATGAACCAGTTACACACTTTCCCCTTGGCTTTATTTACCGTGAGAGGAACGACTACAACTCCCACATTTTTTAACTCCATCATCGTGGCAACCGTCTCATCAAACCGGCTCCCTGTTGCTCCCTGCTCCGGGCTAAAAACCGTATCCTTGCTAAAGGCTTAAAACAGTCATTGACCTTCTCCCCTTTAAGTGTCGTACCTCGTCCAGATGTAGGGCTTCACCACCAGCCAGACTTCACAGGCATTCTTCACATTGTTTCTCATTTATTCTGATTACTCCTTGTTTCCTCTCGCTGGGTCCACGGTAGTTTTGACACCTTGATCCAATGGTAGACCAAACACAGAGCCATGGACACGGCTGCAGGGATGGACCACTGATCACGTCTGTCCTAATGCCCTGGAGGATGTTGGGGTCAACAGAGTGAACGGACCTCCCCAGTGAAAGCTGTAATTGGCTCTGTGTTTGGGCTTTTGGTGAACTACCAAAGAACCCTCACTTAGTCCTTGTTTACATGTTTATGGGTATTTTTGTATATTAAAAAATTCGACTTTTGTGGTATTGATTTTTCAAAACTGTCTGTGTATCTGTGTGGACATGTAAACACAGATGTCATCAATCCAATCCGTGTAACGAGCGTCTGTCTGAAACAACAACAATGGCGGACTATCTGTTTGTTAACATTTTGCCAGAGCATCTTGGACCATGTGTGAGAAAGATGTTCAACAAAGGTGCAGAAACAGGTGTCACATAACTTCAAATAAATTATTAGCTGTTATTATTTACACTGATAATAAGTATACTAATCAATAACAACATCTAAACAACAACATGTCTGTTGTAAAACCTTCAGATTCCTGGGATCCATCATCTCCCGGGACCTAAAGTGAACCTCTAACATCAACGCGATCAGGAAAAAGTCCCAGCAGAGGATGAACTTCCTGCGCCAGCTCAAAACTGCTGATGCAACTCCACACTGCAGTGATCCAGTCAGTTCTGTGCACATCCATCACTGTGTGGTTTGGATCAGCTACCAAACAGGATGGAACAGACTGCGACAGACAGTCAGGACTGCAGCGAGAATCTCTGGTTCCAGCCGACCCTTCATTCGGGACTTACACACCTCCAGAGCCAGGAAACAGGCAGGTAACATCAGGTAACATCACTGGACACAACCAACAAAACTTAGAACTTTGGCAAATGAGGCCCGATGTTCACAGTTTCGCTCTCAGTGTGTCATTAAATTGAAAACTGATTGTGAAGCAAAGAACATGCATTCAGTTTGGCACACGTGGTAAATGCATTGGTGTTGACAGTTTCAGAGGCAGTGCTTCAAGAATCACTGTTTTAGTGCGTGAATATTCAGAAAAACACTGAATTTGATTCCCATAAGCCCTCCACACATGCTCAGAATGTTCTTGCTCTGTGGTGTTTGATGTGTCGTTGATGTAGACTGTATCACCACCTACTGATTTGGCATGTGTGTTTGAGCATTTTAAATCGTTTTGTGTTCTTGGGCAGATGGAAATGTTATGTAAAATCAAGGTGTGTGGACAGAATTGAATTTAAAAATCAAAACAAACAAACAAATATATATATGTGTAGATAGATATAGATATAGATATAGATAGAAAATCTGTGATTGGACACCCTCGCCCCCATCATGATCTGTGGTGTGCAATTGAGTAAAAGTCAAAGTTTCTACTTTTAAAGGTACTCAAGTATTAGGGTCAACTTTTTTCTTAATTTCAAATTACATATAAAACACTTTGAATGCTTAATTGTCATAAGACCAGGCGAGGCCAAGGAGACACTTCATTCAATAAGAGTCACTGTTCACTCAGATGAAAAAGAACTTTTCAGGGTGCACAGTGGCTTAGTGGATAGAGGAGGTGCTCCATGTACAGAGGTAATATCTGCCGCCACACTTAGACTATCCTATCTAATAAAGGCAAACAGCCAAAAAGAAAATCTTTAAAGAGAAAAAGTACTTTTCATGGAAATTGAATTGACTGTTTTGCCTTCATCGCTCACTTGTGTAGCATCTTCTGCAGTCTTTGTCATCTTCTGATGTTGTCTAATCTAAAATCCACCGTGGTCTAACGGACGATCATTGAACAACGTCCAGTCAACATTTGCCTGATAATAATGTTCGACTTGTCATCTGTTGTAAATTTTAAATTCTACATAAAGCCTGGAGTTTACATTTACAAACATGAAATCATATTTATAAGAAAAAAACATACATTTTTACTTTTTCATGACATTTATTTCATCATGATTTAAAAAAAGACCCACCTGAGAGGTGTTACATTATTAGTTCAAATGTTAATGTGATATCAGTCAGGACTTTTTATTGGTCAAGTTATTACATTATTGGGTTTTATTATATTTTCTAGCATTTTTACATTTTCAGGAAATTCTTACATTATTGGGTGCTACAAGAATTCATTTACAGTTTTATTTGTGCCACTCTGTTTTGCATACAAGGTTCAGTTTATTGTCATTCAAACAAGTTAAAAACATAATGGAATGAAATTCGTTAAGATAGATCCCATAATAAATAATTAAATAAATAATTACTAAATATGAACTAAACTAAATAGATAATTAAAGGGAAAAATGCAGGGTGATTAGTTTTATTGTTATTTATTTATTTCACCTGACATGAATTTTCTTTTAGTTTAAACCCTCTCTGACACAGATGATTTTTAACCATTTGCTATTTAACAGTCAACCTCTTAACAAAGACTGTGACAAAAATTATAGTCTAACATTTCCCATAAGACTAGATGTTTTTGGCAAACCAGACTTGCAGATAAACCAGTTGTGTTTGTGTCACACCCGACACGACCAAGATATCAGAGGTTTTCTCTAAAGAGCTGAACCTCCAGTTTGTCCTGATGAAGACAACACCAGTGTTCGTATTCGTATCATAAAAAGCATCATTTTAAATGCTGATAATCCAAACCAACATGCCTCCATCTTGACTCACACACTTTAACCCACGCTGCTTTAAAAACCTTTTTATATAAAATGATTTACTGTGAGATTTACGATGATGTCAGAGCTCAGATGAAACATTTGACATAAAAGCTGCTTCGTGTTTTGATGTGTGCGCGGGATATTTATGACGTGTGCCTCCAGATTTGTGGAATTACATAAAGTGAGTAAACTCTGCAGTCCAATTGTGCCGTCGGTGTTTATGGATTTTCACAGGAAATACCGTAAAAGTAAATAGTCGGAGGTTTTCATAGGAAAATGTGAGTTGAATCTCCCGAGCAGTGACAGTCTAACCGTCTCGTCTGGCGTTCTCCCTCTGCCAGTGGTTTGACTATTATTCATGAACAAATAGTTTCTGTCCGTGGCTTTCTTTGCTGTATGGATTAAGTTAGTGTTTTCTCACACAGGAAATTGCATGTCTGTCAGGAGGATTGTGGGTCAGCGTCCCGCTCGTAAATCACAGCTCTAACAGTGACCACGCAGTAACTTCATGTTACATAAAATGGATCTGCTCCCTTCACTGTGTTGTTACACAAACTGTTATTTCTCCGCAGATTGTGCCACAGTCGATATAAAAAAGTCTTATTTCCAGCAACACTCACGTTATTCAAGGCTGACTTCAGTTTATTCTGCAAATTTACTCCCTTTTTCCTTTTTAATGAGCTCTCATTAGGCCCTCATTGGATTTTGTTCTTAATGCACAAACGTTTATTGGCCTTAACGTCCCATTGTTCCAAAAAACACAACATAATAAAACAGATTAAGCCCTCAGCAAACATCCAGCTCCGTGTCATTTCATCGTTCAGCCAACGCCACCCTGTAAATCCAGCTGAGTGCCGCGGTTAAAGTGTTTTTGGAGCAAAATTGGGGCAGAAAAAGCCGGCTCGATTTTTGTATTTATTTTCTGTGTTTAATTGGACAAATGAATAGCATTCCAGCCTGGGAGCATAGTGGCATTATTGTTCTCGGAGAATAAACACAGAAGGGTCCTGCGTGGACTATAAAACTCCAGAATAAACAGCTCTCTCAAAGCCCAGTATTGAATGTCTGTTTATGACTTGTAATATGAAGTGCAGAGCTCTAAAATCACTAATTACATCAGCTATGTGGATTTCTGGGGAGAGCTCTTAAAAGGGGTATTGGTGGCTGTAAGTGTGTGTGTGTGTGTAGGCTTGTATAAGCTAATATGCCTAATGTGTTTGTGCTCTCATGCCTAACCCAATATTTTGGTCTATTCTACGCTCTTCTAAAAACGTACGTCCATTTGCTCCGTCTTAATTTTATACCCGTGTATGCAGCAGTATTACGAGCCTACGTGTGTTACACATATGTGCACGCGTATGTGTGTGTGTGTGGCTTCGTAACAGCCCACAGAGGGCTGACCTCAGTGCAGCGCGGGAGGAAAAAAATAGTTTCCTCTCCCCTGATCTCTGCAGATGCTGGTTATTAAAACATGTTTCCCTCTTCCGCTGAGATGAGAGGAGGTGAGCTGCCGACCCCCTCAACACATGCAGGGACGACTTTTAAAACCAAGGCGAGGAGAGGAAGAGTTATACAGGAATAGATAAAATAGTTTTTATAGATTAGCTTGATAGATTTGTTGTTGGTTTGATTTTACGTCTGGGTTTGATTGAGGCACTTAAAACACTAAGACTTTAATGTCGTAACGCTCAATGTGTTGGCAGAAAAACACCCGTTGTGAAATCTTGGAGTCGACTCAGGCTTTAAATGAACAATATGTGTTGTTCATTTTCACTCCTAAAAAATGGGCAATTTCAACTTAAAGGGAGAGTTCGGATCTTTGGAAGGGGAGTTGTATGAGGCAGTTTGGAGAAGCAGGCAGACGTACTGCCACTGAAGCTAAGTTTAAATGTACCTGATATTCAAAATATGTCTACACTGTTCTGACGGGGAAGCTGTTAACGCCTTCACTTCCTCATCTATGCTGTCGTCAAAGCCACCAGAGTCCATTGACAAAATCAGAAGTTTCAGTTCCTTGAATACGGGAGCTGCTGGTGTACTGCTGCCTCGATCAGTTAGTTAGGGTGCTCTCAGACCTATCGTTGTCTCCTTTGGTCTGAATCAGGCACTAATTTTGTTCCAAAGTTGTATAATTACCTAGAGTTGGTTCGTGTTCTCACGGCAGCATTTACAAGCGGACCAGATCAAATGCCTTGTGTGAGAAAGCTGCTCTTGATTGGTCAGAATTTCCATGTGGGAAAAATCCAGGAAGTAAAGCAAACGTTGAAGAAGAGTACACTGTCAAGATAAATGTGACACTTTCTAATGTCACAATGGAGGGACAACTACGCAGGTTGATTTTAGCGCTGCTCATCGTGGACTATATTGCTGTCATTGTTCATTTGAGTCAAAGCATACAGTTTGAAAACGAGGCGCGGCTCCAACTAGAAAACAATGTTTTGATGCATTGGATGTGCTGAATGTGCATATTAAGGCAGTACAGGAGGAGGCGCACATTAATAATCCTCCAGGACTGTAACATGCTCATGTTTAACCCAAACAATGTGTCATGTGACTGCAGTTGGTCCAGATCCAGGTCGGAACACGTTCTCACCACAAACCAACCGCACCAGAGTTCGTTTGTAACCAGACCGAGACCACCTCTTCAAGAAGGTCTCAGTCTGGTTGTTTTGGTGCACACCTGAGTGTGATTGCTGTGTTCACACCTGCCCAAACGAACCGCACTGAGGGGGCAAACGAACTTGAGTTCGATTGAACTGAACCAAACAGGGCAGGTGTGAAAGCACCCTCAGTATGTGTTCTATAACCCAAACATACTAACTGATGGAGGCAGTGGTAGACCAGCAGCTCCTGTTGTTTAGCAATGTTAAATCCCTGTTTTTCTCAGTGGAGTCTGGCTCTGAAGAGAGAGATAGAACAACTTCAGTTCCCCTTTGGAAGTTGCTGTTTAACAGTGAGATGAAGTGGTAAAAATGTTCTGAATATAGCGTACACTTAAACTGATATTGAGCTTTTTAGGTGGCTAAAACATGTTCTGCTGCTGCCCCGTCCACAGCTAGGTTTGCAACTAATGATTATTTTCATTGTCGGTTAATCTGTTGAATATTTCCTCGATTAATAGATTAGTTGCTCAGTCTAGAGCATGGTGCCAAGATGATGTCCTCAAATGTCTTTTTTTTGTCCATACCCAGAGATATTCAGTTTACTGTCATAAAGGAGTAATGACATCAGAAAATATTCTCATTCTCACCTCTCTCAGTGGCAGCTTACCGGCTCCGAAACCATAGTTTGGAACACGCTGACTTATTAACATTAAATTAACTTGGCTCATTATCAGCTGGTAACTAGCTTCAAGCGGTTTGGACCACTCTGCAGAAGGAAGGATGGCGAGGCATTCAAGTGCCGTTCATCAACAATAGCTTTACTGCATTCTTCACCACAAAACAACAAACATGGCCTTCTCTATTCTCACTATCACTATTTGCCGCCTGCCGTCTTCACCATGACACTCCAAGAGCTGCTTCCCTCCATACACACACTGATTCACACCCTCACAGGTTACCCACAAGGCCACTGTGGGGACAAAGGGTGAGCCTATAACATTTAAGAAGCTGAAATCAGAGAATTGTGGCTCCTTTTTTCTTAAAAAAAACGACTCAAACTGATTATTCAATTATGATATTAGTTGGCGATTAACTAATAGTTAACAACTAACTGATTAATCATTGCAGCTTCTCCAAATTGGGACGATGCCAACTGACATCTACTGTATGTAACACACTGACTATAGATAAGTACCTCATACAACAACACCTCAAAAGATCCGAACTCTCCCTTTAAAGTCCTCAAATTTTGTGATGATTTTTCGTACCAACCTTCTGCTTCTGCTCCATCTTTATGGGACGCCCTGCGTATGAAGGAAATCAGCTGCAACACAAGAACGATCACGCAAACAAACATCAAGGAATGAAGTGTGAAAAGTCGGAGGACAGCTGAGGGGTGGAAAAAAAAGCAGAGAGAACGCAGAGAAAGGAAACATTCATGGCCGTATGTGTGCAGCTATGCAGTTCAGTTAGTGGCCAGTCAGTTCTGTTGGCCGCCTCTCCATGCACCATCACCTCATCACTCACCGGCCTGCCTGGACGCCCAGCAGCCGCCGCCCACCCCTCCCGCCCTGCTGCTGCTCCTGCTGCTGCTGCTGCAGCCACATTACGACTGCGTCCCATCAGAATGACCCGCCACCTCATATCTCAGCGCAGGTATGGGCTCATTCATGAGTGCTGGACACAGATTTAACACGAGGCCCGTCGGTGGGATGACTGGTGGCCTGGCAGGCTGATGGACGGCCTGCCTGTCGGTTGAAGCTGTACTGCTGTCTGACTGGACGCCGTTTCGACGGTGCTGAGGTCATCCCAGACAGACGAGGCAGAATGTGCTGCTGGGACGTATTCCTGGACGTTCAGAGCGGTTTTGATGAGCCAGTTGGCTGGTCGGGTCAGGAGAAATTTGTTTTTGCTGCCACATCACAGGATGTATTACTTGAGATAGAGTGAAAATATGAAGATTAAATCACATCACGAGGTTTTTCACACAGCTACAGCAAAACACCAAGTGATCTCACGGCAGAGCAGGAAATAAGAAATTCAAAACTATTTTTTAAAACTAGTGTTAATGTGTTTTTGTAGCTCTCAGTGGTGCAGTCATTTTTAATTGTGTGCTGTCACTGCAAATATAAACAATTAAATTTAATAGAATTTCTGAAGTAAAATTACACCACAGTGTAGTGTTACCAGTAAAAGTCACATTTTTAACTTGCAAAAAAATACAGAAATATTAGCATTAATATGTACTTAAAGTACTCACTGTGTAGAAGAGCACATTTCAAGGTAACAAATGCGCTGTAAGCACAGTAACTTCAGTCTGACGTGAATGACAGGAGCTGAAATACAGTTTAAAACGTTTACTGAAAGTTTAAATGACATTCAGTCACGGTATAAAAACGATGTGCTCCTTATGCTAAAATTACAACATTAAAGGAAGCGTCGTCATCAAAATTCAACACACATGCATTTTAGTCCTTTTACATTTTTATACAACGTATGGAAATGATTTATATCTACGCATTGTGGCTCTTGCATACATAAATTATTGGATTAATGGTGAATTAATGTGTTCATTTTAATGTTGTAGCTGGTAAAAGTGAAGCTAATTTGTAACTACAGGCTGCTGCCAGTGTATAAACTTCACCAAATAATAAATATAGTCTTATCTTTATTCATAATAATACACCATAATTTATTTGTTGATCATATTTTGTTTTCTTAATATGAATCAGCAAAGTAACTTAAGTTGTCCAATAAATGTAAAGGAGTAAAACGTAGAATATTTGCCTCTAAATTTTAGTGAAGTAGAAGTATAAAGTAGCATAAAAGTATAGTGCTTGAATAAATGTACTGAGCTACATTTCATCACTGGTGGTTTTGGGCTTTTTTCACATTGATTGTGGTTTTGACAGAAGTTCAGGAGGTCAGATAGTTACAGTAGATTGACAGACCAAGACAGGTAAAATATTAACTTAAAGGTACAAGTGAATGTTTGATTACTGGTTACTTTTGGTTGTTCTCAGTGTTGCACGGCTCAAAATATAGACAACAAGGTTCTGTATGTGACAGTCAGAGCATTAATATGACAGCAAACCACCAATAAACAGTTGTTTATTACTTTTCACTGTGGTTATACTGCGGTACCCGCTGCTATCAGGACGGCATCGTCCAAGAATCATAGTGCCCACTCTCCGGTTTTCCCTGTGCTTAACACCATTAGCTCTGCTGTCACTGTTTAGTGCAGTGTAAGTTAGCACCGTCAGCTGCTAGCCCCGGCTCAGCTCCTTCTCCATGTTGAGAACCGTGTCCAGACAACTCACACGCTGTGTTTTGCATAGAGCCCCTTTAAACCTCAACATCTATCGAATAAAAGTGATGGTGATGGTAATAACCACACATTATCGTATCAATATTCAACTGGGCCAACACAAAAAGCTATAAATGAATTTTTTAGTCGACTGCATCAGTATGTTGTGTGCAGCCATTTCCTAATAAAGAGCGAAATTCCTCCTAAAAAAAAAAAGTAATTTGATTTAATTTAAAAAATAAACCTATTTGTCGCTGTTTGCGCGTGGGAATTACACACATTATCTCACATTATTTCTCATTTAAATGGATGTGTTATCGGTGCTTTGGTGTAATTTTAAAAAGTTTAAAATGAATTCTTGAATAATTTTGTTAAATATTTAATGAGTAATAGTTGGTTGTCAATTATTTGACAATTATTTGTCAAACATTTATATCGTGATAAAAGTGATGACACGTTATAGAGGCTGTTGTGCACAGATATAAATACAGGTGTGTCTTGAGATTTGGCACCTTGGGCACAAAAAGTTTGAAAACCACTACAACAGTCCGTCTCTAAATACCCTGTTGGCGGCTCTCATTTCTACCAAAGACACACATTTAAAAATAAACGAACAAAGAAAGATCACAAAAAGAGAGTGTAGTTGTCGTTTTTAAAAGCCCAGTAAGTTCCTAAAACAGAGGGCACTGTAGATTACAGCAAATGTCACTTAAATAAGAGAAAATAATGCTTTTGTTAGGGACTATTTTCAGCTGCGGACTGATACATATTTGGTGCCACAGTAAGCAGGCCTCTTTTTTTGAACAGGCCATTAATCTCATTCACGACGAGCCCTAAATGTAGATATAATTTAAAAACATAAAATGACATGTTCCATAATAAATGTGCAAATAAATAGAGTTACGTTTATTAATATAGAAACAGACATATCTGTAAGATCTCTGGGGTTGTTTTATTACTCCTCTTGATTCAGACTGCTGAAGAGTTTCAGTACAAACAGTTGAACGGAGGAGTCGTGCTGCTGTAACAGGAGGCCCCGTCACCACCAGCGACATCCATCTCAAGTACGGGTCACACACATTTATAGCTCGTATCACATTCACCGGCCACCAAATCAAGTCAGCAGCTCCGAGCCGGTGGTATCCTGCAGTATATAATATCATGCGGACCATATGATGACAGACTATAGCAGCGTAGACCACAGAGTAACTCGATCTGCTGTCCGTCAACATGTAATGCAAATACGGGCTGTTGAATAACACATTAGACTGTTTGGTGGAGGCGCTGCACGCTCGCTGCCTGGGGGGAAATCACCTGTCACACAGGAAGTGATGAACTTCACTTGTTTGTAATAAACAGTAGAAGAAGTAGATAACTATAATGAGCAGTAAAGGCTGAACATGAAGAAGATGAAAACCCAAACTGTGCGCTGAGTGCTCCTGTGACCAACACACACAGCAGCTGTAGGAAAATGTGACCCAAAGCTGATCAGCACTAAAACTGCCGCTGAAGCCATGTGTAGATCTCAGTGCAGAGACGACCTCTGACCCTCAGTATCTCTGACGTGTGGCGAGCAGCCAGCGCTGGACTCCCCCTGACTCTTGACCATTATGGGCTGAGCGCTGCAGCAGGTGGCAGGAGGCGTGTAAGCTCTGAACACGGGGCAGGATATGAGCCCAGATACCACAGAGGGACAGTCTGGAGACAGTGTAATGAAAGGCAACACTGCCATCTAGTGACACAGAGGAAGACTGCTCAATGACCTCACCTGGTTACATCAAGGCACTCCAGTAACCTACTTTTAGTCACTTCCTAAATCACATTTTTTTATTCTTAGAACAGCTTTTTATTAATGTGAGCACGTCATTTTATGTACTTTAAGGTACACTAAAACTGAAGGGTTTTGAGGGGACATGTCATCACCTATAACCCACTAAAGATTGTGTGGCTGTGTATTTATCTGCAGAGACTCTGTCCTCTGCCTGTGTTTTCTCATTTAACTGTGTTTGGGACGTTCTTGGACATTTTCTAGGACAGTGAAGGTATGAGCCACCCTGCTCTCCCTCTGATTAGCTAGAACTTGTTGCCTTCAATTCTTGGGCTGGTTAGGTTTCAGCAAGAGGTAAAATGTGTCATCAACTTGCTCAGTTGGTTATATGTATCATATCAACATTTCTACAGTGATGATGTATCTGAGTTGATTTTGTCATTGGGGTGGAGGGGATTGTGAATTATGTGACGCCAAGGCGAGACGTCTGTGAGCTTCAGACAGCTGTTGACACCAACAAACAACAAAACTGGTTGTGTTTTTGAGAGTCATTGCTGCGTTTCCAGCAGCTTTTACCAAACATTTTTTAGCAATGTGTTGCTGCTTCTTCACCGGAGATGATGCCTGCTTCCTCCTCTTCATCCCCTATGGGACATTAGGCTTCAATGAGCTCTTTCCATTGCATTCAGTCCTTGGCACCATGACAAGTTTGTATTTTCCAACCCCAGTGTCACAGTTCTGCGCTAGGTGGTTTTGGGCCTTCCGAGTTTTCTTTTTCCCGGTGGTGTCCATCTTAAGGCGACCTTGCTCCATTCTTGCAGATGACCGAGCCATCTCGAACATCTGTGTGTGATTTCCTTGGTGATGCTCCGGCTACCTGTTTTCTTGGACAGTTGAAGGTTGCAGATTTTGTTTGGCTAGAACATCTGGCATTTTTTCAACTATAACCAAGTGGTTTTTGTAGCTGAACATAACCACGGTGTTGCTGAAATGTAAAGCAAAGTTTCAACAAATTTGCTACATAAAAAAGAACAAATGTGATGCAGCCACGGTTTTCAGGGATGTACAGTGCCAACATCGTTATTTCTGTTCTTGGTCTTTTCACCATTGAAATAAGAGCAAAAACAACAGAGTTATCATTTAAGGGAATTCGAGGCTTGTTAAATAACCTACAGGGGCGAATATAAAGTCACACATAAACAACCAAATCTGGCAAATTCTCGATCCAAGTCAGTGACCTGAAAGACTCTAGTCCAATGTGACTGGTGGCTCAAACAGATCCCAGCATTCACTGGTCAGAGAAGAACAGGTCACCACACTGAATGGTCGTTAATCCACCACACAGCTGACAGATAGACAGTGGTTCAGTGTAACTAAGTACATTAATTAAAGTACTGTACTTGAGCACAGATTTAAGGTATTTGTACTTTATTTTACAGCATCCCCTCCATGTTGAGTTCCAGGTGCTTCCATCAGGCGGAGGTTTTGTCTCTAAATGTAGCACTGAGCGTTACAGATCATCCTTTGTCCTCTCCGTTATCGCTGATCTTAACCAGTAGTGACAGTGTGTGTTACTGGATACTGTGTGTTGTCTATTGGACTGTTTGTTCTGTTGTACTATTATCTGTTACTCAAATTGGCCCTCGGGGACATGCCATTTTTACTTTACCTTACATTACTTGAACATTTTAATCTTGTGCCACTTTTTACTTCTTCTCCATATTCTTCTTTTTACTCCACTACAATTATTTGATAACTTTAGTTACAAGTTATTTCGCAGATTAAGATTTTTGAGCACAAACCATATAAAAGAAGTATAGAAATGCAGCTGAAACTGTTGATTAGAAATTATTTTTATTTTTATTTATTAAATCATTTTTTTCTGCATTGCATACTTTTACTTTGAATATATTTTTACATTTTTCTTTAATGCTTACCTACTTTTACTTAAGTAACAATAGTAATGGAGTATTTTAACAGCACAGTAATAGTACTTTTACAACTAATACTTTAACACATTTTCCCCATTATTCTTACTTTAGTAACATTTTCAGTGCAGGATTTTAACAAGTAATGGAGTATTTTTTACAGTGTTGTAACAGTACTTTTACTTAAGTAACAATAGAAATGGAGTATTTTTTTTTTACAGCACAGTTGTGGTACTTTTGCTATTAATACTTTTGCACATTTTCCTGATTATTCTTAATTATTTTAACTTAAGAAACATTTTCAGTGCAGGACTTTTACAAGTAATGGAGTATTTTTTACAGTGTGTTAACAGTACTTTTACTCAAGTAACGGATCTGAGTACTTTTTCCACCACTGCAGATGATAACAGACATAAAATGACATAAATAAACCTGAAGTTAAAGTAAAAAAAACAGTAACTTGATGCCAAAATCCTTGGATGAACCTGTTTTGGTGATATTTTAAACGTAAAGTAAATGAAATCAGGATGATGTTTGTGAGGCTTTAAGTTATTTGAGGCTGTTTTACTACATGACTGTTATATCTCTTTAACAGAGCTGCAGCCTGACGTAAACACTTCGTGTATACTGACTTTGTGGCCAAACGATACAGAGTCTGAGGCTGAAAATGCAATAACCTGCCTGCTGGTTACACTGGTGACTGAAAAAGAAAAGAAAAAAAGCTCAGATGAACAATAAAGTTCGGGCCGCTGAGTGAAGTGAGAGAAATGTTGTCAACGTTTCATTTACGCTGCATGAGGCTCTGTTAAAAAGCACAACACACCCAGAAAATATTGCTGTGGGATTTCATATTCAGATTTGGCACGAAGCACGAAAACACCGCGCTGTATCTCGTGCTGTAACCTCATTTCAAGTTCAAGGAAATGTCACGCAATTATTTACATGTTTGGCACATGCGGGCAGATCCGAGGCCGTCGATTCAGCGATGCATTTTTCCTCCTTTTCAACAGTTTGTGATGATTAATCTAAACTGCTGCTGGGTGCTAATATGGTGTAAGTGCTGCGCGAGTGTGTCAGAGTGCGGTCTGGGATTTTCCTGAAGAATTTTTAATTTTGGTAGGTGTGACATTTACAGCCTGGAGACCAAATCCAGCCCCATAAAGAGCTGCTGGCCCCCTTTTTTTTAACAACCCTGTAAATACAGAGTTAATTTGTTTTCTGTCCGCCGTGAGATTAAAACATGAACAGTGAGCGAGAGGTGTTTTAAAGGGTTCATTTCATTATTCCACTGCGCCCCACGGTCAGGAAATAAACACACTTGTGGAAAATGAAGTGTCTGATGTGGGTGTGAAACTTTTCTAAAGGTCACAGGATTAGAGGGGGCTGGGTACCGCACAAAACACACGCCGTTCACATGCGAGCGAAACGCCGAGATGAAAACTGAGAAGCAAGATTTTCTCCCCCACTATGAAATATGTTTACCACATCTACCCGGCCTCGGGACTATAAATTCAGCCCGAGTTACAAGGGCTGTAAAGTCAGGCTGCATCTCCATGATTTTAGCGGTGGACGGCTGCAGTGAGGGGAGTTTTTTTTTTTTCTCAGCGACTAGCTCGACTCTGTGGGACAGTGTGGTCACATCCAGGTGGTCTGGAGCTCAGGTAGTCTGACAGGTTTCCAAACCCCTGCCATGTCCAAACCATGTTTCGCCTGGTTTGGCTCCAGGCCTGAATCGCTCCCTTTAGAGCTGTAGGTCAGAAACCAGTTTAAATCATACCTGTCCTGTGTGTGTGGTGATCATGGAGGCAGCGCTGCTTCAAACCCAGAATGTATGTATTTAAGGCCTAACTGTGTATGAATATATTTTATAGAGACCTAAAGCTGCAGAGGGAACTGCTGTGTAGACACTCTACATTTCTCTCTGCTGCAGAGGATTTATTTGTTTTGAAAGCCCCCTATAAAACCTCAAGAACTGTGAGAAAAAGTCAGACAGTTTATTTGAGAAATGAAGCGTGCCGCTGAATAACACCGTTACATCCTATCAGGATTTCATAACATACAAAAACTCCCTCTGGTCCGCCCCCAGAGTACAGCGAGGAGTGGATGTTTATACACGACAACAGTCAGAAATGTCCGTTATGATTCAAGCGATGGTCAGGATGGCTCGCTCCCTCTTCCTCCTCTTCTTCTTCTTCTCTGCCAGCTGGCCTGTGGCGTCGGCGAAGAACATCACGTCCTCTTTGCTCTCAATCTCTCGCTGGAGGAACTGGAGCGCCGCACTGTTAAAGCCCATCACGTCCTGGGATGGAAAGACAGATGAGACGGTGATGAAAACACCAATTGACCCTTCAAGTCCCGCCCCTGGATGCAGAGTGGCCAATCATAACGTAGCATCAGTCTGACAACAACACAGCTGTGCTCCATTGTTTCAGATTTCCTTCATTTTCAGGCTGGTTTTGTGGATTTGGAGCTAAATGTTGTGCCTGGGGCACGTCGTGTATTAATGATACTCGTTACCTGGAGAGGTTGGAAAAAGATATACGTTTCTTCCCTGTTCCAAAACCAAAATCAAACCCTGGAAAGTGTAGGGTTAGCTAGCTAGCTACTGAAGATATAGCCTACTGAATGTATACACATGCTGCTTTTGCTCCTTCAAACACAGACTGTAGACCCCTCTGTCTGCTTCTCTCTGGAATCACTGTTTCATTTCTCCAAAAATATGATCATAGTTCTTCAGGGAGTGCAGTTAGCCTCATCAGAAAGGGGCGGGGCTTAACGAGAGGTCAGTTCTGAGTGACAGACTTCTCTCCAGATGTCACTTACTCTGATTTCGCGCACTTTTGAGACAGTGTTGGTCCGTAGCTCGTCTATGACAGACAGCAGCATCTGGTTACTGGAGATCTGACCAAAGTGGATCCTAGAAACAAACAGACGACACTTTATCACCAGAACAATCAATGACACTTGCACAGGTCTACATTTACAAATAAATTTGCTCTGTCACGTCAGGAAACTCAACAGAAAGGCTAAAGATTTAGGAGTCTTCTAATAATCTCCAAAACAATATTTCTGTCTCATTACCCTGAATACTGAGCGCTCTCAATCACTCAAACCAAATAATTCTGTAGCCCCTTTAAGTTACCTCAGGCCTCTCTTAGGTCACTGTAAACGCATCTTTTTCTAAATCTGTCCAGTGTTTTCAGTGTAGACAGAGAAGAGTGAGTTTTTAGCCTGTGATGTCAGAGTGTGCACCGTTTTCTCCTTTCTGAGGCCTCACAAATCCTGATGCCTCCTGATTGGCCTTCTTCTTCTTCTTCTTCTTCTTCTTCTTCTCATTCACCACCTCCTTCTTCTTCACCTCCTTCACCACCGCCACCTTCTTCACCACCTTCTTCTTTTTCACAACCTTCTTCTTCTTCACAACCTTCACTTTCTTCACAACCTCCTTCTTCTTCACCACCTTCACCACCACCACCTTCTTCACAACCTTCTTCTTCTTCTTCTTCTTCTCCACCACCTTCTTCTTCTTCACCACTTTATTCTTCTTCACCACCTCCTTTTTCTTCACCACCTTCTTTTTCTTCTTCTTCACCACCTTTTTGCCCTTCTTCTCTTTCTTCCTCACCACCTTCTTCTTCTCCTTCACCTTCTTCTTCTCCTTACCCACCACCACCTTCTTCACCACCTTCTTCTTCTCCTTCACCACCACCACCTTCTTCACCACCTCCTTCTTCTTCTTTGCGTGGCTTTATGGTTGCAGCTATTCATCTGCCTGTTGGTTTGATGCTTCAGTTGTGTTTTGCATTTTAATTTGGACTGAGATTTTCTTATAACAGTGTTTATGTGGCCAGAATTTTTTGGGGGAACAAAGGAGGGAAAAACCTGTTTTCACAAACACCTCTATATGTAGGCATTTTTTTATTTGGCTAAAACTGAGTTTTCTTCATGAACTCAGCGTAACACAGGCTGAGTAACTGATAAACAGATGGTCATGAAGTGAAGTATTCCTGTACCACACAAACACAAACCTCCTTTTCCTTTACACACACACACAGGTCTCCACACTTACTTGAGGAGGAAGAACAGGCAGCGGCAGACCAGCTCCACCTCCAGGCCCTGCTTGATGTAGCCGTTGAAGAGCTTCAGCAGCTCGGGGACGTACGGGAACGGTAACACCAGCAGAGAAACCTCCAGCTCGCTGAGGATCACAAAAAGCCACAGATAGTGTTAATACACACAGAGCACTGCAGATGGTGATCAGCTTTATGGGTCATGGGCTCACGTCTTACCTCGATCTGACCTTCTTTATGACGTCTAAAACGTAGCGGGACGGCTGAAAGGGAAACACAGACAGACTCAGTCACCTACAGCTGATTACTGAAATCAATGTTAAGTTCCATTTATTATTCCTCATTGTTCTACTTACTGTAACGTTTCCAAAGGCCACGAGGATGGGGTTGGGCTGTGGTGGAGGAAGCTGCAGAACAACATCATCAGATTTATTCAATAAATCAGAATACTAACATCATTAATGTGCACAAATAAACACCATAAACAAGCTGAAACAGTTTTCCCATCTTGCATCAAAAAATGACCCAATGTGTAAAGATTTTCAGTCTCCACACCCTCCTCCTCTCTGGCTCATGACTCTACCTCGTTGCCTGCTGTCTGACAGGCGTATTTATACTCCTCCAACTTCCTGTTCTCCTCTTTGTAAAGCTCCAGAGCCTCCATGATTCGCTCCGCCTGCAAAAACAAATCAAAAACGTCAACAAGAATCATAAAAAGCCTGCTTATTCATAGCTGTCGCAGATGTAGAAATTAAATAGTCAGTAATCCAGTTTTCGCCTGCTTTAGGAACAATACAGAAAAATATATGAATGGCACGAGCTTTAGCCAATCACATAAGTATTTTAATGTCAGTGTCATCAATTAAAACTTTGTAGCATTAGCATCCAAGCTACATCCAGGAAGTGAGTCCACTCACAGCTTTGACGGTCTCAATCGTCTTCTTGCCGGCTGGTGCTGCCTCTCCTTCGGTCTCTCCAGGTACCTGAAGATAAAACAAGTTGTTTATACCTGTAAACACCCTGGGTAGGTTACAGCAGCTTATTACATAGACTGAAATCACTTAAAATTAAAAGAAAAAAATAAAAAGCCACTTTAAAATTACGTTACTCAAGTACAGGTAGTATCTGGTGAAAATGCAAGAGACTGAGCTCTCACCACAGGAGCGTCTCCTTTGGCCATGCTCTCCTCAAACTCTGCTTCCCGCTCCTGTAAATATAAAAACAGGGTCATTTAGAGACACAAATAAACTGTGTGTTTATGTGTTTGAATCACTGTCATATCTGTCTGTGTCCACTCTGTCCTCCATCTCACCATCTCTCGCTCCTCCTCCAGGATGATGGGCTCCCTGGTCCTCTCCCACAGACGCAGGGACTTGTCGTGGGATGACGACACGATGTGGTCGCCGTTTGGACTGATGGTCAAACACCAGACCTCCCGATGATGACCCTGTGAGGTAGAGACAAAAGCCACTTTGTCAGCAACGGCACATAATTTAGTTTTTAACTCTCTGTTCATCAAATCTAATTTAAAGCTGACGAGCGAGGTGTGGTCAGTGTCGCATTTCAGCGTTAGAGATGTGAAGCTGTCAGAGAAGCATTGATCTAATACGTTGGACCCCAAATATGAAGGGTAAGGAGCAGAGCGTCACCTCTAGTGTCTGGATGTGCTCAAACTTGTCGGCGTCCCACTGTTTAATCTTCTTGTCCTTCCCTGCTGTGAAGAACAGATGAGTCTTGGGGACGAACTGGAGGAACATGACGCTGTGGAGAGAAAACAGAGCGGGCAACAAGAGAGTGTTAGCCAGGTGAAGAGGTATATTAGAAAATACATACAAAGCTCGAAGTAAGAGAATAAGGGCAAAAAGACGAAAGATGTTACCATCCTGGGTCTTTTATTTTGAAAGTCAAGCCTTGTTAAGGGCCCTTGGTAAACTATTGTTACCATATGGGGTCTTTTATTTTTTATAAACTAGCATAGGTCCATAGTAGGCTCTTCATACCAACTCCTGGCTTTTATTTTGAAAACCCTGGCTTGTCCAAGGCCCCTGGGAAACAACTGTAAGCATCTGGGCTGTTTTATTTTGAAAGTCAAGCCTTGTCCAGGGCCCTTGGTAAACTGATGTTACCATTTGGAGTCTTTTATTTTGACAATCTAGGCTTGTCCGAGGCTCCTGGTAAACAACTGATACCATCTGGGGTCTTTTATTTTTTAAAACTAGCATGGTCCAAACCCCCCTGGTAAACAGACATTACTATTCAGGGTCTTTTATTTTTGAAAGTCAAGCCTTGTCCAAGGTCCCTGGTAAACTACTGTTACCATCTGGGGTCGTATATTCTGAAAAACGCACCACCACCAGGGCCACCACTGTGAGCTCTGGTGTGATTTGGATCATAACTAAGTGAACACAGATTCAATTGGACATTAAATGAGGAGAGAACAAGAGAAAACTCCAAAGACAAAGTGAGATGATCCGTGAGAGAACAGATGAGCGGCGAGATGAAAGAGCAGCTGGTGTGAAGTCACAGGGCAGTGCGAGTTAACAGGACACGGATCAGAGTCCCTGACCACAACACATGAAGTCACAGCTGGAAACTCGACAGCCTAGAAAATGATTTCATCACCACATAGTTGATCAAATAAAAACAGTTTGGGTTCCAACGAACACACGACATGTTTGCTTTGGGTCCGTGTTGTTGGGCGTTACCTGTCGTCATGAGCAAACATGGAGCGGTGACAGTCACCGAAGTCCAAACCCCAGATCTTCACGTTTCTGTCAGCGGAGCCGGTGGCGATAAGCGTGCTATCCTGGTGAACAGAGAGACGAGGTCAGAGTGTGGGAGGCAGGACGGAGGGTCAGATGAGTTCAAGTCCATTCCACAAACTGATGATGCAATGAGAGTCATGACTAAGGGAACATCAAATCTGCATCTTATCCAACACCATCAACAAATGTGGAGAGATATTTAAAGGCTCCCTGTGCAGGGTTTGACCTCGAGTAGTGCTTCTGTAAATTTCAAAAACCTGAGACATAGCTTCACAGCTGTTTACTGTGATCATCTTACAAAATAAAGTATATTATATCCTTTATTATTGAGCCCTATGAGCAGCTTTTGTACTCACGTGTGAGATGTCCAGACAGAGTACAGGCAGCTTGTGTCCATACAGAGACAAGAAGAACTGAAGCAGCCAGAGAGAGAAACGTCCAGTTACAACAGGATATATGACAACATTAATGAAGCTATTATACACTTTGTCTGAATACAGCCAGTCCTCATATTATGAATGTACCTTGAGTGTGTCTGTGTAGAAGACCTTGACGGTGCAGTCTAACAACGACACAGCCAGCAGTCTGTGGTCAGGAGAAAACTTCACACACAAAACATCTTCCTCCAGCTGGAGAGTGCGTGTGTGCTTCACTGTCAGCCTCCTGTGTCACACACAAAATATTAAAAATGAGTCACAACTACGTCTTGGTACTGAGCAATTAAAGATTAAAAATTGTTGGACATCAGCTGATCTCAAACAGCCAATCAACTGATGGAGCAGCTGATTGATGGAAGGGAGTCAGCTGATAGATCACGATTCCTTTTTATGCAACCAATTTGTGAATCTCATTCAGGGCGCCCTATTTAAACTGCTCTGGCCTGCCTACTGTTGCTGCTTCCTCTGCAAACCAGTTTGCAACCTGCCTCCACCCCAGCTCCTCCTTTTCATGCTGTATCTGACTTATCAATGTCATTTCTGTTTGTCATTGATGCTGCTCTGTTCTGTTCCCGGGGGGCTTTGCTGCTGCTCTCCCTGCCTTAGGCTTTACATCTAGGCACATGGAAGGGCAGGGAGGTGTGCTCTCTCCACCTCAGGCTTTCATCTTTTGCACGTGGAAAGGCAGAGAGGTGTGCTCTCTCTGCCCTAAGCGTGTTCCACGTAGGCGCATGGAAGGGCAGAGAGGTCTGAAAGGTGTGCTCTCTCTGCCTTAGGCTTTCTGCGTAGGCCTAAGAAAGTCAGATCGGCCCAAGAACAGGGCCATACCAACAAATATAATACTGCAAATGGAAATAAAGTTTTCTTCGACAAAGTGGACCCGTAGCTGCCGCTATTTCAGTGTGTTTCCAGTTCTTGAAAATTAATTGTAATGTTTTTGTCACCTCAAAAAGTCTTGTTCAGTGTTTGGTTCAACTAAAGACCCTCTTAGGAGTCAGATGTTCAATTCCTCTAGTAAGCACATTTTGTTTTAATGGTTTTAAGCCTGTTTTTTGCTAGCAAAAATTAGCATTAGCCTTAGAGTTATCACAGTGAACTAGCTGTAAATGCACCATGCTAACCAGACAGGATTATCTCCACCCTCTCTTCCAAATATGGCCACTTCCTGCTTCAAAAATCCAAGATGGCGACGTCCAAAATGCCAAACTCGTGGCTTCGAAGACATCACAGTGGCTACAACCATTATTTTTATAGTCTTTAGTGGTGACTTACTTTTGTCCACTCTCTTTGTCCTTTATCAGCTCAAACTCCCAGAACTTCACGGTCTTATCTGCACTTCCTGTGACGAGCCCCCTCTGCAGGAATGATATACAACAAACGAGACAAGCACAGAAAAGACAGCTATGTTTATGATTAATGTAAGGTTTGATATGGTGAGAGATTAAAAAAAAAAAATGGGTAGGTAAGGTGTGACTGCAGACAAATAGAGTGCCACAGGTGGTTGGGTTTACCTGATCTGGGGCCAGACACAGGGACCACAGAGCTCCGTCATGAGCATCCACAGTCTCCAGGAGGCTTCCTGAGGCCAACTCGAAGATCTGCAGCTTCCCGCTCTGACAGGAACAACAACACTCAATGAGGACAAAACACAAACTAAAATGACGACCCTGTCCTCTCATCCCATAGAAGAACTTCCGAATGAAACACAAACTGACTCCTGAACAACAGCGAATTCATAGACAGGCGATACCTTAGTCCCCAGGATGATCTGTCTGTCTCCAGGTACGAAGAGGGAGCAGAGGGCGTACTCACACGCCATGGTGCGAATCACCTGCAGAGTTGACCTGTAACAGAGGGGCGGGACATCTTGTCAGACCACCACTCAGTGTTTATCGATGTTGTCACACTCATCAAAGAGCTGTGAGACTTTTCACCTGTTCCAAACTTTGACTGTGTCCCCTGAGGCGGAGAGGACGGCCAGGTTGTCCGAGCTGAAGGCCAGCGTACGGACGTCTGTGCGGTGGCCACCGAGCGTGAGACGAGCCGTCTTGTTGGCTGTGGGGGTCTTGTCTGAAGTCTTCAGGCTGTAGGTCTCGACGGTGTTGTTCTGCAGCAGCAGCGCCACCTTCAGCTCACCACCTGCACACATTAGGCAGTCCACCCACCTGAGAGGGGACGGAGGAGATGTGTGTAAGGACTTCGGTCACATGCTCACCTCTTTGACCTCTAAGCGGCTTCATGTTTGGCTCCACACTGACCTGATCTTGGCAGAGGCCTTGATGTTGGTCAGTCTGAGGATCTCGTCCTTCAGCATCCTCTCCACCACCGGCTCTGCTGCCTCCTCGCCTGCATCTTCCTGAGCTCTACAGCAGGGGGCAGCAACACATCAAGCTTCAGCATGTCACTGGATAATTACTGCACACACACTACACTGCAGCAGGATCATGAGTTGTAGAAGCGGGTTTAATGGTGGATAAAGTGCTTAGAAATAGTTATATAAGGAGCAGCAGGATGTGTCACAACATTTAAACCTTTTAAATGAACTAAACAGAGATAAGCGTCTTTACTTTGCTGCCTTCTTTTTGGCTTTCTTCAGCTTCTTTGTCATTTTCTTCTGCACCTCCTCCTCTGACAGCACGGTGAAGAGCTCCAGGACTGAGTCATTGCCCTGATGACACATGAAAACAGATATGTAAGAATTAAAAGCCAACAAAATATTATGTTTAATAACGAGATGATTGTGTTTCCTGCAGAAAATGAAAAAAGTTTATTATCTTAAAAAGTATAAAAGTAAAAAAAAAAAAAGATTGATGCCTTTGTTTTTCCTACAGAGCTGAACATTTTGATGTTTGAATTGTTTCTGTGGCCAAAAGTATGTAGAAGTAGTTAGTGATCTCTGAGGCTGTGGGGCCCATGAAAGTGTGGGAACTCTGAGAGTGTGGGACAACTGATGATGTGGGGACCTTGAGGCTGTTGGGCCCCTTAGGGTCTGAAGTATCTGATGGTGTGGGGCTCCTGATGGTCTGACAGTGTGGGGCCCCTAAGGGTGTTGGGCAAGTAATGAAATGGGGTCCCTGAGGCTGTTAAGCCCCCCGAGGGTCTGACGCCTCTGATGGTGTTGGTCCCCTGATAGTCAACGGGTGTGGGACCTCAAAGGGTGTGGGGCAACTGATAATGTGGGGTACCTGAGGCTATTGGACCCCTTTGGGTCTGAGGCCTCTGACGGCCTGAGGGTGTAGGACCTCTGTGGTTGTGCTGTAGGGCTGTAGGGCTCTTAGGGTGTGAGGCCTCTGAGGGTGAAGGTTTTGTGTCCCTGAGGTAGTGGGACCTCTAAGGGTTTTGGGGCCATTGATTATGTGGGGTCACTGAGGCTGTGGGGCTCCTAAGGATTTGAGGTCTCATCTTGTATGGGTCCTCTGATGGTGTGGTGCTCTTGAGGGTCTGAGGCCTCTGAAGGTGTTGGGCCCCTGATGGCGATGATATGGGGTCCCTGAGGTTGCAGGAACTCTAGGGGTGTTGGGCCACAGATTACAGTCTATGGGTCTGAGGTCTCTGTACGGGGCCCCTGAAGGTGAAGGTTTTTTAAGGTGTATTCAGGTGAGGCTCCTGAGGCCTCTGAGGGTGTGGGGCCCCTGAGTGTAGTATGTGTAATATAATAATGCATTTGAATGTAATTTATTCTGATGAACACAAAGTTAATAAAACACTAAACAACATGTAAAAATCTGCTCTGTGTGTGACTCCAGCTCCATGATGGTGACACATGAGACCAGCTTCATCACACCAGCACAAACAGTAACGACACACTCTGCCTCGCTTCACCTCGTCTGAATATAACACACTGTAAGAGCTCCAGCTGACAGCCAGCTGATCTCAGACAGGAACATTCATCCTGCATCAAAGGAAATCACTTGTCAGTAAACAATGTTCCTAACCCAAAACAAACATCACGGAAACACAAACAAACCAGGCTAAAAACAAATTTAATGAAACTGTGAATCATTAAAAGTGTTGTCATGTGGTCACATCACAAACTGATTAAAGGACAAATATTTGAGGCCGCAGCTGTAAAGTTTGTCTTTGATTTGCACTGTGGTGGAAACTGAGCTAAATGAAAGAAATCAGGCCTTCACTGAGCTGAACAGTCACTGAGGAGGACCTGTTTGAGCCAAGAGTGCCGGAAAACCCCAAAAACTGTAGCCTTAAACATCATCTTGAGCCCCGTTGAAAAAAATATCTGACATCTGAGCTCGTACCTGAGGGTAAAGCAACTCTACGAAAGAAACTAAGGCTCCATCCACGCCTATACCTTCTCCACACACACATCCATCATGAGGCACCTACAATCATTCACTCAGTTTGTTTTGGTCAGATTTTTAAAAATTATTCCGGAAGGAACACCAACAGTCTCCGCTCACTGTGTTCCAGACGTTTTATCATCTTTCAGAGGAAACATGGAGACACTTGGACACTCACGTGGCAGGCGATGACTCTGGCCCTGGCGTCTGCCGTCAGTGAGACGACTCGGTCTCGGGCCTCTCTCAGGATGGAGCCGGCTTTCTTACAACTCAGGATCCGCTGAGAGAGGAGGAGAGAGGATGATGTTTAAAGCCAAGTGGAAGCAGAGGAGATTTATTTGAGGTGCAGAAATACTTTCCAAAGCACAACAGCGAGGAAGTCACAATAATCAGTGTGAGGCTGAAAATGAGAAGGTACACTTAGAAATAAATCACATTTAAACAGGCGCCTCACAGCAAGTTGTTTCCTAGTTTGAACCCAGAGTGGGGGAGCCTTTCTGTGCAGAGTCTGCATGTTCACCCCGTGTCAGCGTGGGTTTACTCCGGGTGCTCCAGCTTCCTCCCACAGTCCAAAGACATGCAGGTTAACTGGTGACTCTAAATTGGCCGTAGGTGTGAATGTGAGTGTGAATGGTTGTCTGTCTCTGTGTTATGTGGGATTTATACTTCTGCTTTAATTTACTTTAATTTCACAGATAAGAAACAATAAATTGTGAAGACAATAAAGCCTCCACAAAAATAGCATTTTAAGTCTTGTGTGTGATTTATCCTGGCTTCATATGAACAGAGGAAATTGCTGGTAGTCGCTAGGCTAATTTATACAATGTAAAATGCCATAAGCTTGTGCTAATAACGTTAGCATGTTGTATTTGTTTGGAAAATGTGTTTAGTATAAGACAGTTGTTTTGTCAGTGAACCTTTTGAGTTGTAATAGAGCCAAATTTTGTAACGTTACCTTTGTTAAATGTTGCTGTTGTCCCTGGCTTCATATGAGAAGAGGGAAAGTCCGCTAGCTGCTAGGCTAATTTATACAATGTAAAATGCCATAGGCTTGTGCTAAAAACATTAGCATGTTGTATTTGTGGGGAAAATGTGTCCAGATAAAGACGAGTGTTTGTCTGTGAATGCTGTGAGTTATAGTGAAGCTGATTTGTGTACTTGTGTTTGAAATTGTCTCTATTAAGCCATGTTTAATGTGTGTTTAATGTGTGTTTTGAATCAACTAATCTTTACAACACTTCACAGAAACCCCACGGCTGACTAGTGTTCTAGAGGTGTAACTGCAACTGTTTTATTGCTACAGTTGTTTTCCTCATAAGAACACATTGTTGACTTCAGTTGTACCTCTTCAAGACTTTCATCCACATCCTCCTGGTTCTCTTCATCGTCATCATCATCATCCAGCAGAGTCTTCCCCTTCTTCACCTTGGGCTCACCCTCAGCTTTCTCCTGAGCAGACAGACAGACTTTACAACAACTGAGGCGACATCACTTTTATTTATTGATGTCTTTTGGTAAAGTTTCCGCAGCTGGAGCTTTTATTCGATCACTGAGCTCCAGCTAACTTCAGTTAGTCACCGACTGGGAGCAGAAACTCTGGCATGTACTGAGAACAAAGTGTCCAGCTGTGCTCTTCCTCACCTCCTGCAGGTAGTTAATGTCCCAGGCTCGGAGCTCACTGTCTGCTGAGCCCGTTAACAGCCTGTTCTCCTGGTTCAGCAGCACCATGCCCCACACCTAACACACACACACAGAAATAAACACCGTCAGATTCATCTCATTAATCCAAGTTGAACAAAATATTAACGTTCCACTAGGCTGAGTTTTGTCATCAGAGGCTGACGCTGCCGTTTAAATCACCACAGAAACAGATGTTAGACATAATTTTTGTGTAGAGCTATTAAAGGTAAATAATACTCACAACAAAACTGAAAAACATGAATATGTATAGAAATACATCATGTTAAAAATGTAATGTTAAATAAAAACACGTATGGATTCTTGCAATCTGGCCATAAACTAAATTACAACCTAGTCTTGTTTCTAAAGCTTTTAGATGGAGTGAAGGTCTTGCTGACAACAGTGACTGAGAATATTCAGCCAAAGTAATTTAATTATCAGCCTCCACTCGGCTACACAAATCAATCCTGTCTCCCTTGCCGGATGTCAACAAGTTGAAACAACATCAAATTACCTTTTCACACAAAACTCAGGAGACTGAAAATGCATCAGCTCTACGTTAGAAAACAGCCAGAGGCATGAAAAACACTGAAACAGTGACAGCTACGGCTACACCTATAACCTGTGAGTCAGGGTTATGGCTAGTTACCAAAACTGTTTTCGTATCAGGCTGTAAACATGTTTATTTCTGCTGTAAAATTAGGCATTTTAACACGGGGGTCTATGAGGACTGACTCCATACTGGAGCCACTGCAGTTTTTTCTGCGTTGGCTTCATTTTTCAGCCCCGGAGGTTTCCACTTGATCAGGACGTCTGTTTGTTTACGTTACCGATCAGAGTACGAAGCTCCTCACCTCACTGCGATGGCCCACCATGGTCTTGAAGCAGTGCTGCGTGTCGAGGTCCCACCACTTCACAAAACTGTCCTTGGAGCTGTACAGCAGCAGGACACACAGAAACACACACTGTGTCAGTAACACCGCTGTCAGTGGTCACAGTGGACATAACTCTCTGTGTCCTCACTCTTTAACGAATACTGATTCGTCAAGACAGTAATAATGTTTTGTTTGCTGAGCTCAGGCGTCAGGTGAAAGGTGTGTTACCTCGTGACCAGGAGGTTCTTGTCTTTGAGGAACAAGGCCTGTGTGATGACGTCTTTATGGCCTTTCAGCCTGTACAGCCCACACTCATTGATGATGTCCCACACGATCACATCTGTGTCCTGACAGGAGGAGAAAAGGTAACAGACAGACACCAAATTAGTAGCTTTAACTGGAATCAGCTGGACACAAAAATAAGGATTGGCGTGGATTTTCGAGCCAACAAAGTCCTCCATCCATGTGAAGCTCAGATTATCTCCACCTACGTGTCATTACATTCATCATCATGATCTGAAAGGCTGACGTCTCCTCATCCCGACTCACCTTGGACCCAGTGATGAGCCGAGCTCCCAGCGCGTCATAGTGCATGACGCTGACGGCAGACTTGTGCCCACTAAAGGAGACGTTGCTCTCGCCGCTCATCAAGCTAAAGATTCGCACAGCGCCGTCCTCATAACCCACGGCGATGTGGATGCCATCGGGCGAGGGGCAGAGGAAGGTCACCTCGTGTTTCTGGCCCTGCAGGATCAGGACCTAGACAGAGAGACAAATGCTGGATGAAATCTGGAAACGATCTGAGTTGTCCTCCACTGCTGTCACAACCAAAACCTCACCTTCTCTCCTTTTCGGACATCCCAGACAAACACGTGTTCGCATGCAGCCACAGCGACATAGCGGCCCTTTTCTCCGCCCCGGAGGGTCACATATACGATGTTGGCTTTTTGGCTTCCGATGACTCCGAACACTGCGCTGGCAACGTAGCGCAGGTACTGCTTGGTCAACCCCATGACCGGCACCCTCGGGTGGTGATGAATCCTGTTTCACAAGAACACTGTGATTCATCACATTACATTTAAATAACACTGCAGTGTTCCTACAGTAATCTGTGTGAGTCTGAGGTGTTTTATCCTCACTCATAGTGCCTTTACTTTATTTAGTGTTTATTCTCCCCTGAATATTTGTGATGGGCCAAAATGAACAAACAAGTCTTCCTGTCTGACTCTAGTGTCCTGTATATACCAGGTCAGCCTGTTGAACTTTGAGTGCTCATGAATCCCCTTACTTTTACCACTCGCTGTTATGAGGTTTTGCACAATGAGTACTTTTACTTTCAGTACTTTAAGATACTTTTATACTTTTACTTGAGCACTGCGATTATGAATGCAGGACCTTATTATTACACTGTATTATTATTTTTCTATTTTTACTTAAGTTGCACGAAACACCTTAAGCTTTCTCCTTAAGTATGACACTTAAGATTATTTTCTCCTTCGCTGAGGGACCTACACAGTTGCACAGAAAAAGCTTGTACTTGTTTACTGCGCTGAAAGAGATTTTACGGTAAAAGCTACTGTAGAGATTGTTTGCTTGTTTGGATGCTTGTGACGCCTGTTATCATGTCACAAAGTTGTCTTACAGTTAGTGAAAAAAATGGCAGAAGAAAAGGAGACAAGAAAACCATATTGGTCAAATGCGGAAAAGATTAAACTTCTGGAGGAATACAATCATAGAAAGCACAAACTACAAAGTAAATTTGATATTCAAATACCAGAAAACAGAAAATGGTTGTAGGAAGAAACTGCAATGAACATTAATTCAGTCAGATCTATAGTGTAAAGTTAAAATGGTTTATCACCATAAACTTGATCATGTTGCAGTTAAGACAGAGTCTAAGGTACCTTAAATCGTTTTGTGTTTGTTTTGTTTTTACCTTGCTTTAGTTGCTAAGGGCTTTTAAGCAACAGTCTGGGGATTCCTTAAGTATAAGACCAAGACAAGGAGAGACCCTAAACACTAAGTGAACATTTTATGGAAACCTTAAGGAGAAGATTTAACTGTGTTTAGTGCAGCCAATCTCATTCTGAAGAAATCTTAATTAGGAAAATCTTAACTTAAGGTGTTTTGTGCAACCAGCCCTTGAATACTTCTTCCAACTCAGATCATAATGCAGAGTTCACTACAGTTTATAATGTGTCAGTGGCTGTCCACAGTGAGATTATAGTGTTTGAGGCTATTTTAATCTCTGGTTGTGACATTTTAATATTATTACAGGTGTATAACGAGTTTTCTGTAACTAATATTTGTATATTCTGCTTTTAAATAAGCGATAATTCCCCTAAAAACTCTCTTTTAACACACTTTTAGCTTGGTAAAACACGCCGGGCTACCTAGTAAGACGAGTGTTTGTTTTGGTACAACAAACCACCCGCGCGGTCGGAGTTTAGATTTTCTAAATCAGGAACTAACTCAATACGAGACAAGCCCCGCCCGCCTTGCCAACGCTGTGCAACAAATCGAGCACACCCAACCCCGACACAGCGCTCCTTCCTGAACCCACGTGGTGAAGCTGCTCAGTAAATGTGGCTCCTTTAATCAGATATGATGCAGATTAGTGTCTGTGTATGTTTAACATCATGTTAACATGTATCTCTGCACAGTAACGTGTTTAAAGTGTGTTTAGTTTCTCCTCTTACCTCTGAAATGTCTCACCGAGCTGCTCCTGTGTTGTGTTCCTGTGCTGCTGATTCAGACCCAACTAATCGATCACACATCGATACACACTGTTGACACCATGCAGACAGAGGAGGAAACACTCAGATCCTTCACTGAAGGAGGAGTACTAATACACTGAAACAAATACTGGCAAAGTCCTGCATTTAAAATGGTGCTTCAGTAAAAGTGTGTAAGCATAATCAGGAGGATGTACTTTAAATATTTTACAAATAATCATTATAATCCTTTACTCGTCCCACAGTGGGGAAATACACAACATGACAGCAGTACAGGGATAATGCAAACAGGAAGCATCATTAGATGTTGATGTCCCACCAATATGTTTATTAAATATTTAATGTGTGTACAAAAAAACAAGGCAAATTCCTTGTAAGTGAAACCTACTCGGTAATAAATCTTGTCCTGATTTTGATTATTAAAAGGAACAGATCTTAACGTTTGTGAGCCATGAAGTGTTTTACATAAAAAAAACGACTTAAATGATTATTAAAATAACTGATAATTAATCTCCTGTGTATCAACTATTGATTAATTTATTACTATTGATTAATGGTTTTAGCTGTACTTATATGAATTGTTGGATAGCTAAATTTGTAACAAATCATATTTTACAGTATGTGTATGAAAAAATATTAAGTTGTAAAGTAATATAGTTGTCAGATAAAAACAGTGGAAAAGTAAGAAGAAGAATATTAGCCTCTGAAATGTGGTAGAACAGTAGAATAAGGTGCCAGGGAAAGACTAAAGTAAAGTACAAGTACCTCAAATCTGTCAGTACAGTACTTAAGTAAATAGTAACTTTCAACACTTATGTGTCCATTTTTATGTAGTATTATTATCCGTAGTAGTAGTTTATGTTATGTATTATTATTATTATTATTATTATTAGTAGTAGTAGTAGTAGTAGTAGTAGTTTATTTTAATTTTATATTATTTATTTTTTATATATTTTTACTATTATTAGTAGTAGTAGTAGTTTAATTTTTATTTAATATTATTTCTTTTTATGTATTATTACTATTGTTATTAGTAGTGGTAGTTTAATTTATTTTGTATTATTTATTTATTATTATCATTATTAGTAGTAGTAGTAGTAGTTTATATTATTTATTATCATTAGTAGTAGTAGTAGTAGTAGTTTATTATTTATTTTAATTTATTTTTAATGTATTATTACTATTATTATTATTATCATTAGTATGAGTATTAATTTATTTTATTTTATTTATTTTGATCGATCGCTCTCTTTCTGTTGTTTCTGTCTGCACTCTCAGAACTCTTCAGAGGAGACAAACCAAAGCGTTAACTTTTTGTAAAATTAATCTGTAAATGATTCTCATATTTAGCTGCAGATGACCGTGTTGTTTATTTGATCAGTGGTCGGACATGTTTGTCTCTCAGAGAAACGCAGCGGGAGCCTGACCAGCCACAGCGGAAGTGTTGTTCTCTCATTAGTCAGCTGATCAGGAACCACAGACAAGATGCGTCAAGGTGGAGAGAAATAACAGGAACAGAGCCGGAAGTGACCTCGCACGGGCCCTTGCAAATAAAAGCGTGTTATTTTAATATCACAACATGACTTCACAGGCATCACACTGGAGAAAGACCATAGCAAAAAAAAATGTAACAGACTCACAGTAACAGCTCAGGTAGATAAGAAGGTGACCATATGAAGCATGTCATAGTTTTATTTACAGTTTCTATAAGGGGGGGTTGAGGTCTCCATTCAATCAGGGGGTCCTTAAAGGGAGGTCCAGACAGTCCCCCCAAAAACGGTGAGTCATATTTTCACTTTTTAATGAGTTTTTAAATGAGCGTGATGTGAGTAAGAGTCACAAGAGTGACTAATCTGATCAGAGGTTTCACTTCCTCCCTCCTTCCTAGTTCTGATCTTAATCACATCTAACAACCAGACTATTTTCAGCCGTCAGGTTCCTCTTCTGTGGAACCAACTTCCTGTTTCGGTCCAGGAGGCAGACACTGTCTCCACATTGAAGACTTAAGACTTTCCTTTTGGATAAAACCTACACTTAGGGCTGGCTCAGGCTTGTCTTGGACCAGCCCCTATTTAGGCTGGGGGATCTCCTATTACACGCTGAGCCCTCTCTCTACTTCTCTGTTCTCACTCTTAGAGTCTGAAATGTTGGTTCTTCTTCATCTGCTAACATTTATGTCGGATTACTGCATGTCACTAACTCGGCTTCTTCTCTGGAGCCTTTGTGCTCCACGCCTGGATCGTGGGTCTTGGCTGTGCTGCTGTGGTCCTGCCTGATGTCAGCTACTGCTGTTATTACTAGTCAAAGTTGTTCTAGGATATTATTGTCGCACACATCACATATGCTACCAAAATACTATTATTATTATTATAATTCATCCATCCGTCAATATTCATCCGCTTATTTGGGCCCAGGTCGCGGGGGCAGCAGGCCAAGCAAAGCATCAGGAGAACCAGGAGGATCCTGATCAGATGCCCGAACCACCTCAACTGACCCCGACGCGAAGGAGCAGCAGCTCTACTCCGAGTTCCTCCCCCTATCTCTAAGGCTGAGCCCAGACACCCCACGGAGGAAACTCATTTCAGCTGCTTGTATTTGTGATTTTGTTCTTTCGGTCACTACCCAGAGCTCATGACCATAGGTGAGGGTTGGGACCGGCTCAACTCCTTCTTCACTACGATGGTTCGGCACAGCGCCCACATCACTGCAGAGGCCGCACCAAACCGCAGATCCATCTCACGCTCCATTCTACCCTCACTCATGAACAAGACCCTAAGATACTTGAACTCCCTCGCTTGAGGCAGTAACTCACTCCCAACCCGGAAGAGGCAATCCACCAGTTTCCGGCAGAGAACCATGGCCTCAGATTTGGAGGTGCTGACTCTCATCCTGACCGCTTCACACTCGGCTGCAAACTGCCCCAGTGCATGCTGGAGGTCATGGCGTGATGAAGCCAACAGAACCACATCATCTGCAAAAAGTAGAGATGCAATTCTAAGGTCACTGAACCAATGCCTTCTTCCCTCTGGTGACAAGGAGCAACCCTGGCAGAGGCCGACACCCTAATGTGTTTGACTTTATGCCGAGTATGTGGACACAGCTCTCACTTTGATCATACAGGAACCAATTATAATGTTATACAACAAAATATTGTAGCTATTGTCATGACTGTTGTCCTGCGTCTCTCTCTGGCTCTGTCTCAACTTCTCTCTCTGTATCTGTCCATATAAAATATAGTCCCATGTATCCCGTTATTTGCACCATTTTTTATTATCAATTTTGTTTTTATTTTATTTTATTTTCGTTGTTATTATTATTATTATTATTATTAATGATAATAATAATGTGATTTATAAAAATCTCGAACCTTCGTCTTTTATTTTGAAACTGTTAACCGGATGTTGTCGCGTGTACTCCAGCTAGCATGACGCTGCAGCTAGAAGCATCCAGCGTTAGCATACAGGCTAATTGTGTAAACCCGGTTAATTGGCACTTTTAAACTTCATTTTTCACCGCGTTCACGATCGTTTCGCTCGGTAGCATGAGAGTGCGAAGAAACGACAAGACCTCGTGAGTCCACAAACTGTCGTGACAAGATTTATTAATTATTTTTTAAATTTCTTTTCGGCGTGGACATCCCAACTACCTGGAGGAAACACAGCTGGTGAGGTGGGTAACTGCTGATTTCGGGTGGTTCAGAGGCCAAAGTACAGATTTAATCGGGTTATAAAGCAAATACTCCTCCAGAGGACCGTCGTTTATGTGTTTAGAAAGACGGAGAAGTTCAGTTATTGGGGGTTAAATTCAATTTATGATATTATCACGACTGTTTCAGTTTTACTTTCTCACCATCATCCCAGTGTTTTGGTTGATTTAATGACATGCAGCTGTGACGGTGCTCCCGCTGATTTAACACCAAGGTAGTGCTGAATAAATCACCATGTTATCGTACTTTTATATCGCAGCCAGTGTAAGCAGTAACATGCACAGACATTTTTAGGAAAGCAGCATGTTTTCCTCATGTTTAAAGGGGTAATCTCAGATTATAGTCCCTTTAAAATGGCCTGACACACAGTCAGAGTGATTTAAAGCAGAGACAGGCAGCAGATTGAAGGAGCTGGAGTCATAAATGTTTCTCAGTTTTGACTGATAAAGTATTGAGAAATCATCAGAATTGTTGGTCGTTAACTTTCTGTTGGTTGAATAATCAATTAATGCACAAATTTGAAATTTAAAATGTTATAATAGAGAAAAGCAGCTAATTATCTCACTCTACAATAGAGGCTGTAAAGACATTTCCGTAGCCTATGCCTGTTTGTTGTTATATTAGATTTTTTATTTGTATTTTATTTAACCTTCTGACACCAGAACTTTTGTTTAGTACGCATTTTTAATTTCTCTTAGCTTTTTAGGATCAGTAGGACCAGATAAGTATAAAAACCAAAACATTGTCAACAATAACGAAGCCCCAGTGTCCTTAAATGAGTACTTCCTCATTAACAGCGTCTTACCTGGGTACTGTTGCTAAAATTGGTCAAATTTGTTGCCATATCAAGCTACAAACATTATTCATCATAAATAAACTAGTTTCATGCATAAAATGTGATCAGGTTTTGGACCTTGTCCACTTTTGTGTCAGGATCGGCTGCCATCTTGTTTTTACATAGATTAGCGTATTGTACTCTTACTACCACTAGATAGCAGGGGGAAAAAAGTGTCCACGGACATGGACAACCAGTCTGAGTTAAGTAGAATGAAGGATAAGGTCAAGTAAACTGAAAATGTGATGTCCTCATGTGAGGACACAGGGTCTCAGGAGGATAATACAAATGCAAATTACACAGTTACACTATAACACATCATAAACCACTGACACAGACACAAAAAACCAAATCAACAAACAACTAAATAATGATATCATTATCATTCTTCTAAACTCGGCCGTCACCTATTCCATCTGTTTTCATAATCACACAGTTTCCCCTGCCTTGTTGCAATAATGCCTTCTGACATAAGGATGTGTCATAAAAGGAAAGAAAACAGGGGAATGTCACTCGCTCTTTTCCTTTTGATTCAAAAACAAATCTTTTTTCCTAACAATATGATAGTATTTAAAATGCTAGGACAGCCTTTCTTAATTCACCAAGCATTATTGTTAGAGGGCACATGGTTAAAAAAATTTAACTTGATGCAAGCCATCTTTTGATGCAACATGTTTTCAATTCCTGTGTTTTTGGAAACAGTTTTCTGATGGTTTAAAGGTGTCCCAAAGCAGCAGAAGAAAAGTGATGTCACTCCAGGTTTTAAAGGGTTTAACACGTGCGTCCTACTCTATCATTAGAGATGTAACTTGCAAGTGCATTTTTGGGTTGAGTCTTTTTTTTCAGGGCCACTTAAATAATTTAAGGTGTACTTTTCTTTGTTTTCCTGTGGATGGATACTTCCCCGTGTGTATTTGTTTCCAGCTCTCACAATGGAGCTCCAGAGCACAAAATGTTTCAGCAGTCTCAGATAGCAAACATCAAGTTTTAGTGTCCTGCAGAATCAGATAGCGAGGGCTTATCTCCAGAGCTGCTACTTTACACCAACCTCCAACAATCCATCCATAGAAGAGGCAGCAGGAAACAGAGCAGGGTGCAATCTGAGAGAGGGACGATGAGCAGCCTGGGAAACGTGGGAAATCATGAAGTGAAGTCGAACTAGAGAGTGCAGCTTCTCTTCTCTAAATGTAGTTGAAATAACTTAACATTTAAATAAAGACGGCGTCGTTTCCGTTCTGCAGATTAATTGATATGAAAATTTAAAAAAAAGATGCAGCCCTGATCAAAATTGTTCTAGACTGACTAACAGATTAATTATTTAGTGATTCTACATCCCTGTATCCTCAGAGGAATCTCCTAATAATCCAAGTTTCTCTCCCTCTACTGTTGCAGCGCGGCTGCTTGGAGGTCCGGCATCAGCCTGTAGTGGGATGGATCCTCTGGGTGCTCGCTCCCAGTTCGTGGACATCCAGACTCTCTCCACGTGGCAGCAGCAGCTGGATGAGGATGGCGAGGAGAAGCCACTGGACCAGATCGACAGCCTGCTAAACCAGCAGGCCTTCCCCTCGCCCTTCCCCTTCAGACCAGAAATCAACCGCAAGATCATCCTCTTGTGAGTCAAACGTGTTTCCTTTGATGTCGTGTGGTGTGAAAATCAGGTTTCGATTTGACAGAGATTGATAGATGTTGACAGGAGTCGGATTTTCTCCGCCAGTGGAGGATCATATAATCTTTTGAACTGAGATACGACATATGAACGACCAGAACTTGAGTTACAGTGATTTCACCAGGCTTCAACAGGTCAAAACAATAAACTGTAAAAAACAATATCTTGAGTTTGGCATTTTGGCCGTCGCCATCTTGGTTTTTTGGAGCCAGAAGTGACCATATTTGGATTAGAGGGTGGAGATAACCCTAACACTAACTGCTAGCATGGTTAGCACGGTGCAGTTGCAGCTATAGTTAACTGTAATAATGCTATTTTTGTTAGCAAAAAAAAAAAGCTCAAAACCATAAAACAAAATGCACAAAAACTGAACATCCAGCTCCTCAGAGGGTCTTTCACTACAACCAAATGCTGAACAAGACTTATTTAGGCGACCAAATATTACACTTAACTTTCATGACCTGAAAACACACTGAAATAGTGACAGATACACCTACACTCTGTGAATCCGGGGTTACACCAGGGGTGTCAAACTCATTTTAGTTCATGGGCCACATACAGTCTGATTTGATCACAGGTGGCCTGGACCAGTAAAACCATTCCATAATATCCTATAGATAAGAAACACCTCCAAGTACATTTTAAAACATTTATCCGTTCACAAAACAGATGACAGAAAGCCTGTGATGACTCCAAAAGAGAAAATGCAATGTTAAAAATATGTCTTCCACATTCAGTCAGTCGACTATTCGCTGTCATTACATGTGCATTTATCTGTACATTCTGCTCCTGTGTAGTCATCCTGACATCACACCAAACTAGAGTGAAAGAAAAGAACTGTATTCTGGTGGAAAAGCTTCTGAAGCAGCGTTATGACGTAAAGCAGTCTACTCAGTGTTTAACTCATTCTCTTATCCTTCATAAGTGCATCACTATTAGGCATGCAAAGTCATCCAGTGGGCCCGATTGTACCCTTTGGCGGGCCAGTACTGGCCCCCGGGCCGTATGTTTGACACCCCTGGGTTACACCATGGTTACGTTACCTAAACAACGTTGTTGCGGTGGTGGCCACGCCCTTAATTATGCTTGGTATGTTTGGTATAAGAAAATAGTTCCTACATGAAACTGCTCACGAGCACCACAAGCTGAGGGCCATCTAGTTCCATTGTAGTGGAGAGAAGACAGACATCTCTAAGGCTGATATCTCGACACCGTACCTAAGGCGCAGTGGCTGACACCATTATGAGTATTTATACTTATGCGTTGGTGTTTCAGCGTCGTACTGTGATTACACCGCTGAACGTTGCAGCAGGGTTTATATGTGTTAAACATGTCTGTATCCTTCATCCTAAAACATGGAGACCAAGACTGAGCAGATTGTGAAGGCGTCGGAGGAGATGGTGTGTACGACTGCTGAACGGATTGGTCCCTCAGCCTTTCACTGATATCATCAGAATTTTACTTTTACAAATGTTTTTATTAATTTTACCAGAGTCTCCAAGGGAATCTTTTCAAGTTTGAGATGGTTTAGGATCTCCTTAAACCAGCTACTGTGTGAGGGTGAAAGAGTGTGCTTCCACTTGAAGATGAGGCGCCTGGCAAATAGATTTGTGAAAGCCAAAACATGCTGTTTTGTCAATGGGAAGTTTGGTGCTGTTGGTGGCGTGACTCCAAACAGGGCCATAAGAGGATCAGGGATAAGGTTCATGTCCAAAAACTGTCCCAAGTGTGTTAATCAGAATTAAACTGTGTGAAGTTCACACTCTTCAGATGATCACACAGTCATCCTTTTATAATGTGAATTAAATGTGTGACAAACTAATGACACGTCCTAATCATTGGGACATTTGATTTCCCAGTGATTGTCACACTCCTCACTTGGCTGTGAAATGGTCGATCACAATCAAGTGTAGATCTTGTAGTCTGAATGGATTCAGATGAGTTACAGATGCTGCAGAAGAAATTATGATGATTAACATGATTTATTTTTATGCCCAGTATTAATCGAAGCTTTTTCTGCGTTCATACTTTTTGGAAATCTCTCTGGATCGATGTGGCGTGAGCTGAAGCATGATGTTTGACTGAAGTTGGATTTTTTTTTTAATTGCGTTTGATGAAGCCACAAATCGTCTTTTCATACTGAGTAAAGAATTAGATTTTCCACGTACTGAAGAGCCCGGCAGCGTGTCTGTGGATAATCTCAGTCAACTGGACCTGTTGTGTCGTCTTTTGATAAACACGTCAAGTCTTCAATACGTCTTTATGTTTCAATCTTTGAGCCAGATGTTTACAAATTACTCTCACGCTGTGGTCATGCTCCTCTAAATACATGTATTCACTTACATCAGAAAACTATTTGAAAGTCCTGGTATCTGTCTGGGAAATTATGTATTTTAAATATTGAATCCTGGGAATTAAGAAAAAGTTGGGAGTGCTGCACTGGGTTAAGGCTCTGTGTCGTTAGTTGTAAAGAGAGATGGGGCAAAGAGTCACTTTAAGATAAAAAACAACAAAGATATTTAGGTTTTATCTCTAATGTCAAACCCTTTTGTTAGTTATAAGTCATACACTTTATAAATATTTCAACTATATCCTCAGTTTTTGCCAGTTTATGTGCAGGTTTGTCACAATATATGATAATTCTTATTTTATTTCACTGTTGTTTTCTTTCTGTTTATTTGGCATTGAGCCTTTTTTCTTGTTACTAAATGTGTCAATTATTTAAAGTATACATTTACGTAATTTTCATTTTCAATTTCTGTCAATGTGTTTTTTTGTCTAGTAGGGTTATACCAATATATCACGTGACCTGTGTCACATGGCCGTCACATGAGCTCTTAAATTGTACACCTGTTTCTAATTCATTTTACACGATGATGAAGACTCTTCTTTATAGTCAGAGTGCCTCGGATGCATTTTTGGACTGCCTGCTTGTACTATGGACTTTTACACCTAGTGAGCGTGAATTGAATCATGTGATTCCATTGAATTCAGCCTACTATTTGGGGATTTTTTAATTTTATTTTATTATTTTTTTTATTCATTGTAGAATGATCCAGCTTGGACATTAATATTTCACTGATTAAACTTCATTTTTATTATTTTTTAAATTTAGAATCTGGTTAAAAGTCACATTGGAGCTGACCACATCATACACATCGTTTTTTGTTTTGTTTTTCTTGTCATGCCCTTTGCACTCTCCCAATCAGTGTTTATACTGCAGCACTGAAGTCTCCAAAATCCTGCTCTCGAGACATTCAACCTACATGCAGGCTTCAGGTAGAATTTACCAGCTTTTACTATAAATAAAAATATTGTAAATATTTTAAGTTCACCTGAAAACCAGAATTTGACAAACTTTTTAACAGTTTGTTTGTGCAGTAAAGTCAAGAAGGAGAAGCACAGATACAAACGAGGTTTCGGCAGTGTTTATTGTCACTCTTCACTCTCAGTTAATCAGACGTGAGTTACATCCTAGAAAGTACAGGAACAGTAATACAAACCGTTTTGGGTCTGTAGCGTGGACGTTGCCTGTGTCACTCCACATGCATGCTCAGACCAGTTCAGAGTCCACACCACCTCATAAATCCTCTTTGTGGAGGAACACATGACCACCCAGAGTCTGACTTGGCAGCAGCCTCTCTGTAAGAGCCTTGTTGTTGTTGTAGTGGCCGTCCTCATGCTCAGTCATCAGGACCAAGCACATTCCTGCTGCGCTAACGTGACCACAGCTCCTCCAGCAGTGGCACCTTGTTTAGCTTGTGACCACTTCATCACAGGTCCTGTAAGTGGTGAACAGTTTCACCGTAGATATATTTTCCTTGTTAGATTGTAGCATTTTAGAAGAGACGACACATTTAGTGTTCATCAGGTAAAGCTGTAGTTGGTAACTTGGGTAACTGCACTCAAGATTCTGTTACTGCATTGCCCTTTTCTCATCTCAAATGTTTTTAGAAACATATTTTAGTGTACTGTTTAGCTGTGAAGTGAGAATGTTTGTGACCCGACTGCCACGTTGGATACAGACGAGCCAAAATTAAGCACCAACCACCGGTCGTCTCTTAGGTGCAGTTGCACTGCAATGTAAAAACAACAACCTACAAGGAACGGATCTACACCATGATAGTAATGGGACTTAAATACAGTGTTTGTACAAGACACAAAAAACAACACACACACCAAGAAACGGTAAATACTGGGTGCTGGACAGAAGAACAAATACATAGAAAAATAAAATACAAAATACAAAAAATACATTTACAAAAAGTATATTTACAAAAACTTTGTGTAGTAGTAGAGATGCCTCTATTAAAAAAAATCCCATTAAAAAAAAAATATATTTATGAATTATAAAAATATCTTCTACAATTTCAACTTGAATTTGCATGTTTTTATTACATTTTTTTAACCTGATGTTTCAGTCATGTGATATTCGAGGTGATACTCCAGGCACTGCTGGCCTTTTTGTAAATGTAATTAATCTTACTAACTTTTCCTCCTTTTTAGCACAATGCTATGACATGTAGTCGCAAATTTTGTCCACTTGCATCGTAGCAGTGCTCAAACATAGTTAAAAATTCAGTCAGCACTAAGTTTGAGAGAGAGACTATCAAATCAGATTTAAATGAGCGAGAGTTAAGTGGAATTGCCTCACTCTTTTTCCAATTTATCTCACACCCAGAAAAACGAACTAACTAACGAATTAATCAAATTGACACAGCAGGAACTGAGGATGCTGGCTTGGTTATGGTGAGCAAAATATCATCAGCATAAATATTCAATTTAAAATTGTGACCATAAATAAGTGTTCAACCGTGTATATCATCACTAGAGCCGATAAGGAAGGGTTAACACCCTGATGTAAAAGAAAGGGTTCTGAAATTAACCCATTGGGTTCTAACAGAGGAAAGTGGGGCACTATAGAGAGCTTTTACCCAGATAGTGAAATTAGGACCAAAACCAAAGTTTTTAAATGTATAAAAAAAAGGGCAATTCTGTTGTCAATGTTCAAAGGCTGTCTTAGCGTCTCATGATGCTGCAGTGGCTGTAGACTTACTGGACCTGGCTTCTAGCATAATCTGGAAATAATCTGAATAATCAAGAGATAAAAAAAGAAGTAACAACTTTAACATTTTCAGTGGCTTCCATGCTGCTTTCTACTGTTTACTAAGCTGTTTTGCTGCCTTGTCGTGATATCAAATAACTCCTCAAGTCTGCTCACAGTGGTAAAGCAGTTTATCATGTATTTTTAAAGGGTTTTCCAGCGTTTAAAAATCATCCACGCACTCCGTAATTTTGGTGGAAAAGAGGGTGTAACATATCCTCAAGCATCAGACACTGTGGATCCCACTATATTGCTCTTTTGGTCAGCTGGCTCACCCTCTTGCCTCTGCAATGAGCATCCATGAATTTGGTTAGCAGCCTCTGAAGGAGTACATGTTTGTTTGGGTTTTCAGTTTGATTATCAACAGTCTGTCTCCAGAATCATAAACTCCACCTTTAATCGTGGCACATAATTATAAGTTGTACTCAAGCAGCATGCAAAGAATCTTGTTCCTGTGAGAAACGGGTGGAGGAGGGTGAGACAGGAATGTTTTTGTTGACGTAGCTCAGTGTATATAAAGCTGCTAATCTGGCCTGGTACATACTCAGTGACATTTAGATTGAAAAGGAGGATTTGTAACCGTATAATTTAGACAGATGAAGATGAGAGTCAGTAAAGGCTGTGGCTGCCAACAAGGTCCGTTTCTCAGTGAGAGTTTGTATCTGGCAGCACTGTGACTCATGTTTTATTAACCTAAAGGGATGATGTAGAAAAAACCTCTTCCTTCTCGATCCTGGAGGCTCAACTGGTCTTGTGACCAAATGCTTTCAACACATGCTTCAGCAGTTCCTCATTGTTCTTTCCAAACAAACCCCAGAGGGCTTCAGAGTGAAGAAATTACTTTACTGAAGCAATAAAATAAGCTCCTCACTTTGGCTAAACGGCTAAATCGTCAAGGTTATTTGGAGAAATGTGAGCAGACTAATATGTACGTGTGTGGTCACACAGTCACTGGTCCAGTGTTTTGAGGAAATATACAACTTAATGACCCTTGTGCTGATATTTGGGGCTTCATGGCAATAAATAGTGAAGTAGCTATAAAACATTAATATGATTATGGCACAAGGAGAGTGTGTCTGACCACGAAAACCACAGAAATAGTGACTAAAGAAGTTTTACAAAAACATACCAAACACAATGACAATAAATGACTTTGAGTACATTTTTGAGTAAAATAAAATCTTTAAAATATAGTTGTATTTTGTAGAAGGATAACATGTACAGAGCTGTTTGTGCTGACATATTTATGTTCATACACTGAACAAAAATTTAAACTTAAAACTTGTTTTCGATCCTGTTTTTCGCAGGTTTAAGTTAAAGATCTAAAGGTGCTTTCACACCTGTAGTTCAGCTCATTCGGTCTGGACCAAGGGAAAAACTGTTCAAACTGACTTTTTACAAACCAACCAAGAGGTGCATAAGGAAGGGCTCCATGAGAAAATTTTGCATGATGTGGGATGCCTTTTTTGAGTATACACAAAAGCTGGACTTTCCAGATATTCCTGAATGAATGATCATCTATTTTAGAGACATTAAATTGTGATGTGACAGGCAGCTGTCCGACCAACAACCATTATATTATGCTTCAGTTTTAAATATATATATGCATGTATATGTGTGTGTGTGTGTATATATATATATATATATATATGTGTGTGTGTGTGTGTGTGTGTGTGTGTGTGTGTGTGTGTGTATATGTATATATATATATTTTTTTATTTTTTTTTACATGCATATCTACATGTTTTTATATTTTAATTTTATTGCTATATTTTCTTCTTTGTCTTGTTCTGGATACTGATTTGGTTTGTAGTATTTGTCCTGTCTTAGTCCTGTCTTGGTTTTGTTTTGTGTCACTATTGGATTGACCAAATATTTCTGTTTTCTATCTGTTCTATTTGAAAATTTTCAATTAACAAATTGTGGAGAAAAAAATCATGTCTGCTATCATAAAATTCTGTGTTTGGTTCGATATGTTTTACATCACCAACGGGCTGCACCAGAGTCTGTTTAGGCGGTCTCGGTGCGGTTGTTTGCGCCACGCCAGGAGTTTGATTTGCATCTTTCACACCTGCCCAAACGAACCGCACCAACCAGGCAAACAGACCTTTGTTTTAACTGAACCACACAGATGAGGTGTGAAAGCATCTTAAGACATTTTTTATGCACACAGAAGACGTATTTTCCTCAAATTCTGGTCGCAGATTTTTCCGAGATTATCCTCCCACCTTACAGATGTGGCATACGGAGATGCCGATTAAGCAGCGCCATTACTCATGACGTTGACACGCTGATTGCAGCAATGTCCACCAGAGCTGTAGCACATGAACCGAATGTTCATTTCATTACCATAAGCCATCTCCAGTGTTGTTGCAGTGAATTTGACCGTACATCCAACCGGCCTCACAACTACAGACCACCTGTAACGACACCAGCTGAGGACCTCCACATTCAGTGTCTTCACCTGCAGGATCATCTGAGGCCAGCCTCTCAAATAGCTGATGCAGTGATTGTTTTGCACAACCTAAGAATTGTTGCACAAACCATTAGAAACCGTCTCAGGGAAACTCCTCTGTGTGTGTTTGTCGTCCTCATAAGGTCTTGACCTGACTGCAGTTTGTTGTCGTAATCGACTTGATCGAGCAACAGCTCACCTTCGATGGCGTGTGTAACTTTGGAGAAGTGTCCTCCTCACAGATGAATCCTGGTTTACACTCGTCATGTGGGCGAGCAGTTTGTTAATGCCCACGTTATGATCTTAACTTAAACCTGTCAAAAAAGGCATCAAAACAAGTGTTGTGTGTAAAGTTCAGTGTACACATCATATCATTCATGCAAGTCTGTGACAATTTTTCTCTCCACAACAGCAATGGTGACATCGCCCTGCTGAACTGCACTGCCATCGTGAACACCAGCAACGAGTCGCTGAACGACAAAAACCCAGTGTCTGACAGCATCCATCAGCTGGCCGGGCCCGAGCTGCGAGACGAGCTGCTCAAACTCAAAGGTACAAACTGGAAACATGAGCTGCAGCTGTGGAGAACAGTTTGATGTGAGCTCAGTGATGCTGCAGGCAAGAGACATAAACATCAGGGGGAAATGAACGTGACTTTACTGCTGGTTGTACATACAGACAGAAACAGGCACATGATGCTCAGCTGAATTTAATAAAGGAAGGGTTGTAGCTGCCATCACTGCTCTGATATACAGTATGTTATCTGTAGGAAAGGCTCCACAGCTGCTCTCCTGAAGAAATATAAAGCTCTGAGAAAAATAAAAATGTCTCTAAAAGAAACATCATGTTATCTTTAGCAGAGTGTCGTCAGTGGATGTAGATGTTCAGTTGTCATGAATAAAAATGTTTATGTTTCCACTTACTTCAAGTGGTATCAAGGCATCCAGATAGTTTTGTTTTACCTGCTGAGGTTTGAGATATTTGTCTTTAAGGTTTCTGTTTTCACCCATATACAAAGAGATAAAAGCTGTTTGTTTGTGAGGTTTAAAGCATCGAAACAATAAAGCACCAAATATGTATTTCCAGAAACACTTAAGATAATTCACAGAACACTGTGAACAATTTATGGGTGAAATAGTCCTGTTGTGTTATTCTGAGTAACCAGGACATTTCTTAAATGGAACGAGCTGCAGCTGTTGGACATTGTATTGCTGTTAGCACCGAATATATCAAATAGTCTTCATTTAGGGCCATTAATCGACTAGTCACCTGCATGTTTGTGATATTAATGTAATTATTAAATGATATATTTTGGTGGTTTGAGTTGAAGGTGTGAGAAAGAATAGTCTCAGTAACATTGTTAACACTGTGCTACATTACAGAGAAATACAAACCGTACTAATGAACCTTCATTAATATAGGCCTATATTTTATCTACAAGTGCACGTCACACACTGAGCGAGCCGCCTGTTAATGACGCTGTGGGCTAATGGGCATGTAGCTACTTCCATGTTTCACATGATACGTCATGTTTGTAGTGGACCAATGAAGATGAGTTTACATATCACCTTGGGTTGGTCCTTCACCTTCTCAAAATGATCCCACACTTTGGATATCCTGCCCGACATGTTATTAACTAGCCTGTGGAATAACTGCAGGTACCAGCCCTGGAAATTAACCTGACTCCTGTCTGACTGCTGAGCGTGGACACTTCCTGTGTCTGTCCTTTCAAATTAAATTCCCACATGGTCCAGTCATATAGGTTTGGATTTATTTAAGGCACAGCTCCTGATAGAGTTTCATGTTTGTTTTTGTTGTGTTTTTTTTTTTTTTTTCTGTGACTAAGTGACCAATGAAATCTTGCCGACTAATGACCTTTCTCGTCGATTATTAGGGGGCAGTACTAGGTGGCAACATGTCGCAAGTTTTAACAGCAAATATCTCAAGAGCTTGGCATTCAAAACAGAAAATATCTGCAGGGCTACACTCCGAATAAATTCTTGGATCTTCAAAAGTCCAGCATCTATACCTGAAAGTTCTAATTTGAAAAAAATAAAATAAAAATAGCTGTAACACAAAATATAGATGGGTCAGTGTTTGGTCAACAGTCTTTGCAGCCTAAGCCATCTCTTACTTATTCCAATCAGCATCATACTCAGCAGTAAATCAGTTTTATTTGCGTGTTTGTGTGCAGGATGTCGGACGGGAGAGGCAAAGCTGACCAAAGGCTTCAACCTGGCAGCGAGGTTCATCATCCACACAGTGGGACCAAAGTACAAAGCCAAATACAGGACAGCGGCGGAGAGCTCGCTGTACAGCTGCTACAGGAACACCATGCAACTGGCTGCGTAAGAACCATCTCATCTACCAGTCATTTCACCAGCCAGTCTTTAACCAGGCAGTATTAATGTAATCAAAGGTCTTATGTTTTCACTGTGAAAGAGGGTTGTTTCATCAATTTGCACAGTTGCATTTGTGCTCTCAGTGTTGGTATCTGCCCAGGATTTCACAATCAGCACACTCCCAGTATAAACACACATCACTTGTCATCACTTCTGTGAGTTCATCTGGGAAAACCACATGTTACAGAAGTTACATGACAGCCATTAATTTCTTGTAGAGCTGAACTGTCATGACAGACATGTTGTCTTCTTTTCCCTCAGATATGATTAGTTTGATTAACAATATTTGTGCCTGACAGGTGGAAATAAACAGTAATTTGAGGAAAGCCTCTCAGCCCTGGTTCTTCTCCAAAAAACATGCATTTGAATGACTTGAGGAATAAACATCTCAGAAACACTGTTTGGAGAAAAGTTGCATGAAACCCAGCTAAACATATTAACTCATGAAAGTAACAATATAAGAGGCAGTAATGCTGAAAAATAAAAGTGCAGGATTTGCTCATGCAAAACTTTAAAGCCTCAGATTACAATGTAAAAGCTACCGAAGCCTCTCAGACCAGCTGTGACTTGTTTGCATCTTGTGTTTTAATAGACGTGGATGTAAACAAAATCTAAATGAATTTCTCATGGGAATAATGTAATAAAATAGTATTTTACATATATAAAATGTGAATAAGAATCATGTTAAATATATTAAAACAAACATAAGTCATGATGATGGTCAACTCTTAACAGATGACTTTTAAAATTGGTATTTTGTGACGTCTTGGTTTGGAGGAGTGACAGGAGGTTTTTGTGTATGGGTTTTTTATTTCTTTCGTGCGTGTGTGTGTGTGTGTGTGTGTGTGTGTGTGTGTGTGTGTGTGTGTGTGTGTGTGTGTGTGTGGGTGTGAGAGAGAGAGGAAACCATCTAATCAGTCTCTGGTGTGTACTGTTAACATTGTGTACTGTATGTGAGGTTGTTTGTTCTTGTGGTCACAGAGAGCAGTCAATGGCATCTGTTGGTTTCTGTGTGGTGAACACGACCAAAAGAGGTTACCCACTGGAGGATGCTACACACATCGCTTTCAGTAAGACACACACACACACACACAGTTTTTTATCAGCTTGTGGTAAAGAAAAAAAAAATCATGTTCTTTATCACACTTTCCTTTCCTGTCACACATACTTAACCTCATCCGATAAGACACACACATTCGACTCATACTTCAAAATAAGTTCAACAAATTAAACATGCAGACACACACACACATTTAATTGTAACACACACTGCCTTCCTTTTTGTCTGGCTGGCATTCAGCTGAAATGATAGGTTCACTAAAGCACACATGATGGTCTGATAAGATCAGAATCTAATTATGGGAGGAAAACATCCATGTTTCAGACGCACACAAACACATCACAGAGACAGTGACCTGAAAGTGAACGGAGTTATTGCAGGACTGCTGTGAGGTAGTTTAGCAAACATATGTGTTTATTATTTGCTAGTGTTGTCAAAGTATTTGTCCACGTAATACTGACGAGATGAGTCGATAACTTGAACCACAGAAAAAGACAAATGTGATAATTTGTAATTGTTTATGCCACTTATAAATCAGAAATGCTAAACATTCACTGTCTGTTTTCTCTAAAGTGCAGATTTGATGTTTTATACCTGCCAGGATTTTTAGGTTTTGGACTGTTGGCCAGGCAAAACACGAAATTTAGAGACATTGGAAACTTGAGATGGACATTTTTTAGACAGTTTAACTCAGCTCCACTCAGCTTTATTTATGCAGCACCTTTCACACAAACATGCAGCCCAAAGTGCTTCACATTGCAAAATTGGAAACAATAAAACGTTAAAAAAGCAAACAGAACAAACTAACAAAAAGATGATTAAAACTCCATAAAATAAAAAGAGAGTAAATAAATGAATACAATAGAATAAAAATGAATAGGAGAGATAGAAGAAGGTAAAAACCAATGGTTAAAACATAAAAATCCATACTTCCTTTAATTGTTAAATTGATGGCACGTCTTTATTATGTAAGGTAACAGGAGTGTGTGTTTACAGGGACAGTGCGCAGGTTCCTGGAGAATCATGGAAACTGCCTGGAGACAGTGGTGTTTGCTGTGTCGGACACGGAGGAGGTTTGTATGACTGTCAGTCTGTCCCATTTTCATAAAAACTACATCCCACAGTCGTCACAGTATCAGTGGCTAATGTCTGCACTTAGTTAAATTTCGGACATCATATGCCATCAAAGGGGAAATGTGACTTGAAAACATGTCAAAATGTGACACTGTTATGCACAAATCTGCAGTATCAATGTTACATTAGCTGTTTAGCTAGTTAGCTACCAAGACATCAGCGTACTGCTAGTGTTTTTTTTTTTTTTTTTTGTAATGCTTGTCATAAGGAAAAGGATCATAGTACATTGAACCGACATTAAACTAGGATAACATAATGGTTAATGTAATTTTTAAATCTTTATTAATGTAGGAAATACCTTTCTTATGTTGCTTGTGTTGCCATCTCGTAGATAATTTCTCATAACACTCGATTTGGAGTGCGCCTTTGAAAAACCTTAATTTGAAGGGCGATATGTAGCACTTAGACCCCGTCCTCTATTCCAACAAGAATTAGGACACCCTACCCCTAGACATGAACGTGCAAAACAGAAAGGTAAATGGCAGGGTCAAGGGTGTATTGGGACTGAGCGTCTAAGTTGATGAGAAGCGCCCAAACGCACCATTACTTTTAGTCAGCTTTGTCTTTGGGTCATCTGAAGGATCCACATTCCTTAGTTGAGTCCTTCAGATGATTCAGCCCCGATTACCGAAAATGTGGCGGGGGGTTTGTCACATTCTGTTTGACCATCTGACAAGCACTGGGTTGTGCTGTCTAATATACCTGTTTGTATATTTTAGGGCATTAATTTGCATGTAATAATCTATAGGTGTGTGTGTGTGTTCTTTTAGCCGGTGTACAAGAAGTTACTGCCTCTGTACTATCCTCGCTCTGAGGAAGAGGAGAAGGCCTGCCTGCCTCTCATCCCAGCTGACATCGGAAACTCTGAGGGTGAACCTGTCGTCCCGGAGAGACAGATCCGCATCACAGAGAAACCAGGAACCCTGGAAGGTACATCTATTTTATGTAATGTGACAAAAGCCCCGTTTCCACTAAACACTTTCAGTACAGTACCTTTGGAACCAACAGTAACCCTTCAGACATGGTACCTAGACCCTAGTGTTTCCACTGCAAACAGTACTCTTAAATGTGGGCGGGGTTGTTGTCACTCACTGCTCCGTCCAGCACTCACTGTATTTCCTCCTTTATCAGTCTGCACCAGGTTTATCGTCCACAGAACGAGGCTGCACGCTGACATTTTCAGAACAAAATAGAACAGGCTGCAGTGAGAGTCTCTCTCCATGGGATATTTAAAAATAGCAGCTTTGTGCATTTAGTCCTTCTCAGGCAAGCTCAGGGGTTTAGTGTTGCTGTAGCCCACAGGAACAATGCTCCACGACACTTTCTTTTTTTTTCCAAGTGAGGATTAGAATATATGCAGTTCACATAACCCAGTCAAAATTAATATATATAAACACTTGCAGACCCACTCATTACTAAAAGTGTCTGTCATATAAAAACTAAAGTGATGGTCAAAGTTGTCACAGTGAAATTTAAGGTGTGCTGATGGATTCACGTCGTCACCTCGTGCATTGAGTAACATTACAAGTTAACGTTCCACCTTAAAAGTTGCCGGCAGTCGGCCCAGTGAATGAAGTGATTTTTTCTCCGACTCCAGCTGCTGTGAGAGGCAGCAAAACATCCTTTCATTTTATAGTTCCAGTTTACTAATAAAACTCTCCACAGTATGAACAGTGGTTACATGAGCCTCAAAACCAGACACAACTCAGCCCTGAGCAGAGTGACCGTCCTCTACTGACCAATCAGACTGCAGTGTTCACAGCTCCACCTTTTAGTACCAGATCTGTGTGCTAGGTACCCCAACAGAGGGGGGACCAAACATGGGGACGGTACAGAACAGTTCACAGAGGTTGGTGACACTAATTTTGGGTGTCCACCTTGAAACTTTGCTGATAGTGTCGATCATCTGTGCTGCCGGGGAAGATGTGCATGAAGAGCTTCTTTGCAACAACATCTGCATTTGAAGCTCTGCCTACCGTCATTGCTAACAATGAGTCTGACAGACATGGATGTTCACAGCATGTGTAATTTGACTGGCTGGCGAACGCACACCAGTGCGAGGCGGTTTTTCTAGTTTTTGTTTGTCCTCCGTCTATATGTAGACTCAACAGTTTTGCCGCAGTCATGAAGGAACTGAGAAAGGGCCAACGCTTCTATGACTGCATGTGCAGTATTTGGCTCTGTTACATAGAAAATAAAACAGACAACGAACAAAAGGTTTTAAATAGGAGATCTAGAATATTGGCAGCTTCAGTTCCCTTTCAGGTCGTAAACTCTTTTATAAACTGTATTTTCTATGACCTCTTTAGGTTAGGAGCCTCAGCTTTTGCTTGCACGTTGTCTCTTAATGTTGGTTTTTGGTAAAGAGGATTGTGAAAGTAACACCATCCCATGTGTTAGCAAGTGTTTGCGGTTTCAGCGTTGAGACTGTAGCCTCTTTTGACCTCCAGTCCGAACGTCAGCTGACGTGGCACTTCAAAGGTGGTGAGATGTGGCTTCGGGGTCTCGATCCAAAGCAAGCAGGCCGCCTGCGAGTGAAACCCAATAACAACAGGCTGATGCTCACACTGACAGAGGCACATGCCCATTTGGATGTCGATAAAATGCGTGGACATGCGTAAGTGGTTTTTAGAAAAACAAGCAGAGAAACAGACTTGAACCCGACCCTGAATTGTGTCCTCTGAGTTCATGACCTCTGTCAGCTTTTGCACAAACACACACAAACAGTGTCAGGCGTGCTGATAAATTAGGAACAGTGAAATAAGAAATAGATCGACAGGGAAGGACAAAGATCTTTTTGGTGGAAAAAATAAAGCCAGATTCACTGGTTTCTCTCTGTAAGAATTATCGGAGGGTCTCATTTGTGTGTGCGTCGCATGTGTTTCGTTGACTGTGCTGCTATATCTGTCCCGTTTGTTTGTTTGTGTAGATGATTCTGAAGAGGAGAGTCTGGATTTAGATCTGGGCCAGGTGGGAAATCACGCTTTTGCCCGGATGGAGGGTGATGTGGACAAACAGCGGAAACAGATCCTGCAGGGCCAGATGTCAGAGGCGGCCATCCAGAAACAACACCAGAGAAAGTAAGAGTCCAAAACCAAAGTCTAAAAGTAACCGGAATATTCTTGAAGTGACACTAAGATTTATGATAAAATGTGTCACTCCAAGTCTCAGTTGAACACTAACACCAGCAACACATTGCCTTTATTCAGTAGTTGACAGCAGGGACAGGAAACATGGGAGGAACTAAGGAACCCAGCTGGAGCTGAACTTCAGACATTGGGCCTCACTCACAAGGAGTGTGTACGCATAAATCTGTGCTGAAACCACGTGTATGAAGGGTTTATTGCACAAAGCTGGGATTCATCAGTGTTTTCTTACCTGAATTTGTCAGCCTCAGACCATGCGTACGCAAAAATGAAGAAGATCTGATATCTAACCTTGCTGGAACAAGAGAGAGCGCATCTTTAGAGACTGATGTAAACCTGACAATCTTTAGTCTCTTGCATCTTCTGAAAGTTACAGAGCAAATTGGGAAATAGAAATAGGTATTCAAATATCAGATGACATATGGGAAGAAAAGTCTCAAACACATACACAAAAGCTCAAACAATGCCAGACGCTGTTGTATACAATTTAAAACACGACACAGACTCCACTACGTCAAGGCCAAAATACACGACATATATCCAAATGAGTCAAACCTCAGCGGTGACCCTCTCTCACAGCTCTGTCTTGTGCCCTAAAGTTGCATCTTTTTGGTCCGATGTCTTCAACAGCATCTCAGACATAATTGATATTTCACTAGAACCAGAACCTATATTAATCATTCTGGGTGTATCTGAAGCATTAAGACAACTCTCCATTGCTCAACAAAAAATCCTCTCCTACTGTATCATTACGGCAGGAAAGCTATCACTAATTTCATCTTTGGCTCAATAAAAATACTTTGGAAAAACACAAAATACAGACTGTTATAACATGTTTGAGGAAGGTGATGAATGGCTTGTTTTCTGACTGCCAAGGCAAGTTTTGCTGCAGCTATGTAAATCCCTTAAACAACATATAAGTCGTCAGACTCACTGCTCTGACCTGATACCTTCTCAGGTTCAACTCCTGTCCACCAATGGTTCCTGGCTACAGAGACATTTCAGAGGGAAACAGAAGATGGGGCAGGGACGTAGGGCTGTGCCATATCATCTCGTTCACGATAATACCGGGCGGGATCATATTTAATATATATGAAATATCATGATACTTTCAGTATTTTGACGTGTTGACATATGACGTCATGCTCTTACCCACAGCAACAACAAGCATGGCTGGAAAAAAAACTATTACTGACTCCACGGTGGTTCCAAAAAGAGGAGCAGCTTCAGTAGTGTGGAATAAACTGTGGCGTCCTGAATGTTTTACTTCTCAAACTCTTTTAGTGACTTACCGAACTCATTCAGCGGCTCCTCTGGCAGCAGCACAGTGTCTCTCCCTCTCCTCTCTCTCTCTCTCTCTCTCTCTATCTCTGTAAACTACTAATTACTACTTTGTCATATCCTCAACAATATTGTTGTCACAAAAATACCCTGAAATTTTGTGATATTATTTTAGGGCCATATCGTCCACCCATACTGGGAGGTATTTCCTTATATAGATAAATGGGTGCATTGCAAATAGGCAAGCAACTGTCAGTTTAGAATGATTCGGATTCACTTACACACAGTGGTAAGAACACGTTTGGACAGTGTGTACGTGTTGTGAATCCCATGGCAATTGTGCACGCACACTTACTGTGTGGGCAAAGAAAGAACATTTCTGAGCACATACTAGTGGATGAGGCCCGTTGTGTGTACATCCACGCATCGTTGACTGCTTGGCAATAATAACCCGTGTTAACGTCTTCACGCACAATATCAGGTGCATGAACATAGAAAACAAGAAAGGCTGGAAACATATCAAAGGTTTGACACCACAGTTTGCCTAGCAGTGAGCCTGTGTGATACCTGAGCAACGCTGCAAGTTATAACAGAGGATATTTACACATGAATCCCTAACTTATGAGCAGCCTTCCTGCCTTTAAACTTAACCAAATAAACAGTAGTATTTCAGACCCATGTCCAGTCTGTATCATAGGCTGCATATTGCAGAGACGTAACCATGAACCATAAACTAAATCCACTTCTGTGTGTGTGTGTGTGTGTGTGTGTGTGTTTCTCTCCTGCAGTTACAATCGCTGGCTGTGTCGAGCGAGAGCAGAGGACCTGTCAGACATCGCCGCACTGAAAGCCTTATATCAAACTGGTACGTGTGAAAAGCTCCTTGTATTTTTCATTGTGAATCTGTCACCTGTGTAATGTAAATGTGAAACAAAACAGAAAGGAAAGAAGTGTGTGTTGTGTGCGAGGCGCGTGTGTTCATCTGGTAAAGTTTTCCATCCACCTCATTGAACACAGCACTGGTTGGCCACAGTCATCTGTTTCCCCAGCCTGTGATTTTAGGATTTTTTTTTTAAAGGTCAGTAAATAAAATACAACGTCTCCATCTCCTCTCAGCTGATGTACGATGCAGTTTAACCTCATCACCAGTAGGAGGCAGTGTTGTTGTACAGTTTAGCCCCAGTGTTGTCTGAGTTGGTTATGGGGGTCAAAGGTGAAGTTGCCCATGTGCTCAGATTTAAAATGACATTTGAAAACAGCCAAGGCTTTGTTTAGCTTGTCTTCTCTTTAAACAGGGAAATAATTAAACCCATATTTTGAATTCACTGAACCTCTGATTTAAATCTTTGGGATACTTGAAAGTCCACACAATAACATCAAACTTATGAGGACGATCATGAATAGAAGCCTCAGTTTTTATTTACAAGTACATCACTGTCTCCTCACTTGACAAAAAAAGAATATTTATTCCAGGACCCCACATCAGAAAATAAGTTTTCTGTTTTGATATCAGGTGATGTAGGATGATTGCCACTTATGTTAAAAAAAAAACATTATTTCAAAGTGCCTGCGTTTGCAGAAAATTTCAAGATTAAAGATATAATATGAAACTTTTCTGCATTAAATGTCTGAAAACAACTTTGAGTTGTGCACTTACATCATAAACGTTTCCAACAATGTTCCAACCCAGAGAAATCTGTGATTTTAATCAAGAACATGACCCATGTCATTTGGTTGTCATCGCCTTTTGGGCTTGTCAGTATATCGATATTTATATTAATGTCATGATATGAGATTTGATATCATCTTAGATTTTGGAATCATAAATGTCGTCCTTTTCTGGTTTTAAAGGAAGCGATACAGTGAAGTGAAACTTAGTCATTATAAATAGAAAGTACTCTATTGATCCCAAACAGATCCCAGCAGCAAGTAATCAAACAGTATGTGGACAGTAATGTACTGTAAATACAAGGAGACAAAAACAGATAAAAAATAAAATATATGAGAATATGGAAATATAAAATATGTACAAAAATAAGTAGTACTAAAAATTAAGATAAATACAATTAATTATGACCAGCAGTGCAAACAGACTGGTATGAATGTAACTATTAAGCTTTAGATGAGCGACTGTAGAGAGCTCTGATCTCCACATTACAAATGATTATTCATCAAAAAAGCCCATTGTGTAAATACGTTGTGGAAGTACGGATAATCAGTCCTCCAATGTCCTACAGAAGTATTTTTTCAAAATATCGTGATATCTGATTGCCCTAATCACCTGTCAGTGGCTTCATATCCTCTCTGCACATGCGTCAGGTTTTTGGTTGTCTGCAGCCATAAACTGACTTTTTACCCGCTTTTAAGCCACATTTTTATGATACACTTTTAAGCTCTTGATCATTTTTAACTATATATTTATGCGGATGAAGGATGTTAGGTCATCACACGTCTGGACCTTAAGTCAGCAGAGAACAAAGCTGGACAAATGCTAGTGGAAACTCGACTCCAGCCCCTGCCATGCCAACAGCACCTGAGAAACACAGATTTTAAAGTGAAACTACTTTATTCAGCGTTTTTACCAGTTTACATCACCGGGTTCATTTGTTTTGGAGAAGAGGAGATCTCTGCAGATGCTTCGGCTCCCGATAAAAACCTCCTCAACGTCTGGATCTGAAGTTACCAGAATAAAAGTTGAGCCTATTAGCAGGAGCTGAACTAACAGCTCCTCTGCACTGAGCAGAAGAGCATCGCTGAAACACTGATTTTAAAATGAATCTGCTTTATTCAGTGTTTTTACCTGGTCCATTTGTTTAGGGGAGGAAGAGACCTCTGCAGGTAATTCGGCTCCTGGTAAAAACCTCGTGAACAATAGACACTAAAGCAGTTTTAACCAGGAGGACCTGACTACAGTGCTGGCTTTGTTCCGGCTTTTGTTATTTGATTTAGAGACCCCGACTGCAAAAAATTACATATTGTACCTTTAAGCTTATTTTTCAGTTCAGATGAAATGAATTTTTTCTTTAGAGAGTCAGTGCCCCTGCTCCAACTCCCGACCTCTTGGATCCTCAGAACAGTCTTTTAACTGTCCCACAGTCGAGGCTGGTGGGTAAAGGAGATCGAGCCTTTGCGGTAACTGCTCCAAAGCTCTGGAATAGCCTTCTGCTCTCAATCAAATGCTCCCCCTCCACTGACACTTTTAGGACAGATCTTCAAACGTACATATTTTCAGTGGCCTTTGGTTGTTTTAGTGGTTTTAATATTTTAGTATTTTATAATCTTTTTCACATATGTAGTTGTTCTTACTGCTGTTATTCTCTCTTATGTTCGTGTACATGTTATAATGCTACATATTTGTGTGTAATTCTTTGAATTTGTACAGCACTTTGGTCAGCTGCGTTTGTTTTTAAATGTACTCTATAAATAAACTTGATTTGATAAAACTGACACAAAATGTTAGACGAAAGCATCAAGACAAAAAAGTTATCTAACGTCAGAGTGCAGTGCAGTAAAAGACCTGAATATGTTATAATATGTTATATAAGTGAAGTGCACGTAGTGGAGTAAAAAGATAATTAATGACATGAGGAAGACTTTTTTGTTTTTCACTAATGAAAGGATTGTACACTGCTGAGGAAAAGGACAAACATGAGGTTATAAAACAGTAACTCGGGTACATTGGACACAGAGAACACACATAAAAGAAAAGGTTTAAACACAACACAGCCCGCAGAAGAATTCACATGAGCACAAAAACAAAATCAAGAACATCATCACACACACATGCGACGGGGCGAAGCTGCTGTAATGCCGACTGCTTTTCAGTCTCATCCAAAGAAATGTTGTCACTTTCTTTGTGGGGACAGGTTTTAATTTGCATCAGGAGGCAGGAAACCAAGTGCTGGAGAGGCAGAGCGAGCTCCGAGCAGAGCCCTCCTCAGAGGGGGCTTCACAGGCAGTTAAATATGCACTATTACTAACATTTTGGAATACAGCAAAGTGATAACTGAGATAGTGAAGGGCTGTGTCATTACATCACTGTGAGTGAGTCAAGGCTGCAACTATTTTATTTTCTATTAAATTCTATTATATTTTATGTTCCCAGATTTAAGATGATGCGTTTTAAAATGACTTGTTTTGTGTGTCCAAAAACACAAGATACTCAATTTCATATAAAACAGAGAAAAGCAGAAAGTTCTGACAGATGTGAGAAGCATTAACCAGGTTAATGTTTGGCCATTTTGCTTCATAAACGACACAAGTGATTAACTGATCCTGAAAATTGTTGCCAGTTATTTTTCAGATGAAGGACTCGTTACAGCCCTAATTAAATGTATGACTATGTTGCACATGCAGACAACTGACATCTCAACATTGCCAGATACATAGCAGTCCAATTTTGATGCAACATTTCGGGGACTTATCCTCCATTAAACTGTATTTCCATTTTCTGGTGTAAATTTTATTTTTGCTTCTCAATTACAAGCCTGAAGGACACAGCGTCCATGATATATAAACACAATTTGAAGTGTGGACTCCTCAGACCACAGCACACTTTTCCACTTTGTGTCATTCCGTCTCAGATGAGCTCAGGTCCAGAGAAGTTGGCGGCGTTTCTGGATGTTGTTGATATATGGCTCTCACTTTGCGTGGTAGAGTGTAAACTTGCATTAGTAGATGCAGCGATGACCTGTGCTTTCCGACAGTGGTTTTCCGAAGTGTTCCTGAGCCCATTTAGTGATATCCTTTACACAATCATGTTGGTTTTTAACGCAGTGCCGCTGAATGTCGTGAAATCTGTGAACTTGCAACTGTGCATTGAGGAGGGTTCTTCTTAAACTATTGGACTATTTGCCCACACAGTTTCCTTGCCTGTGAACAGCAGAACCTTTGCAGGATGTCCCTTCTACACCCAGTTATGACACTGTCACCTGTTACCAATTCACAGCACGGTGGTGCAGTGGTTAGCATTGTCGCCTCACAGCTAGAGGGTTCCTGGTTCGAACCCAGGATGGGGGATTTGAATCCCGGGATGGAGCCCTTCTGTGCGGAGTTTGCATGTTCTCCCCATGTCAGTGTAGGTTTTCTCTGGGTACTCCAGCTTCCTCCCACAGTCCAAAGACATGCAGGTTAATTGGTGACTCTAAATTGTCCGTAGGTGTGAATGGTTGTCTGTCTCTATGTGTCAGCCCTGTGATAGTCTGGTGACCTGTGCAGGGTGTCAGCTGGGATAGGTTCCAGCACCCCCACGACCCCTAACAGGGTAAGCGGCGACAGAAAATGAATGAATGTTCCAACCACACTTTTCGGGGCTTTCCACAACTTCCCCAGTTTTTTCTTGTCCCTGTTCCAACTATTGTGAAACTTGTTGCAGGCATCAAGTTCAGAATGAGTATATTTACCAAAAACAATAAAGTTTTATCAGTTTGAACAGTAAATGACTTGTGATTATACTGTGTTCAGCTGATTACAGGTTGGAAAGGTGTTGCAGTTCATTGCATTTTGTTTTTATGTATGTTTTCCACAGAGTCCCTTTTTGGTCTAGTTTCTAATTTAGTCTAAAGAATGTCAGAACAATGAAGTTAAAGTCTGTCAGACGTTCTGAGAGGCCACAGTAACATCTCAAAATTTGATGGGCAACCAACTGCCCAATAACTTCATGAAGTATTTTACATTATTAAGTGTTGTCTTAATTAACTACTGTTTCTGTGCTTGGAAAACAAACAAACATTTGATTGTTGAAACTTAATCAGAACATTGTTTCCATAAGCAGCGATGATCATGATCATGGCTGAACAGAGAAAGAACAGAGTGACACCGACAGACAGTCAAACTGCACACTGGTAGAGAGGGAGAACAGTCGTAGTTAATCTGCCCGTGTTTGAACCTGTGTGTTTGTGTTTAACTTTTAATACTGTGTGTGTGTCTCCAGGTGTGGACATGTGTGGCAGGACGGTGATGGTTTTAGTGGGACGAAACATTCCAGTGACTCTCATTGACATCGAAAAGGTAACAAAATAAGAGAAGTAATTCAAATTAAAATGCTTTTTATTTATTTTTTTCTTTTAATTACTTTGTTTGTGGGCACCAAATCATTCTCATTCCCAGGTCATCAAATAGCTACACTTGGTCATGCCCCTCGGCGTCTCATTGTGATACACAGGGGTCGTACACGTCGCGTCTATAGCCACATGGAAAATGCGAGGTCCGGCGCTGGGCACTACTCTTGTGTGTTTGCTGTGCCAGCTTTCAAGAGCGCAGCTGCAGGTTGCATCTGAGGCTCCTAAGCAACCTTAACAAGCATCAAACAGCCTATTTGCCTGAAATCCTGAGTGCAGAGCTGATCTTCTTCCAGGAGCTGTTTATAAGTGTGTAGGCCTATCGTCTGTGGGACAGATGTAAAGCTCTGGGTAGCCCTGCACTAACATGATCAACTTTTCCATATTTATCAGACTGAATATTTACAGAAGAAGAGAAAGATATCTGACAGCTGAGATTGGTTGTTCCTCGTCACATGACATCCATTGCACGCTGCTGTGTTCCAAAAGTTGAACTCTGTTTATGTTGGGGCGCAGCTGTCACACCCTGAATAACAGGCGTTCAGGAGCAGGTGCGCATTGGGACGGCGTTTGAGCGCGCCTGCTGTGCATTTACATTGAAAACAATGAATCTGAAGGTGCAAAAAACACGTATGTGTACAGCCCCTTAGCGTATACATGAGATGCACAGCTGTTTCCTGAGTGAAACATGTGGTCAACGTTGTCAAACAGTCATGTTTTGGTTTAAACAACAAACTACTTGGTAAGGTTATGGAAAGACAACATGTTTTGGGTTAATGTAAGAACATAACATCCTTACACAACTTTCGTAATGCAACGTTAAAGCAACATTGACTTGTAGTTTCACACGGAACACAAACAACTGTCTCATGGGAAAGAGTACATTTTTTTTGACTCATCCACCTCCCCTCTGGCCCGCTCGCCCTTGGCAGAGCTTCTTGGTCTTTGTACTACCTCTGTTGCTGTCAGCATCAAATATTGCCACGGATGGATTTACATTAGAGATAGTTGAAAGCCTGATGCATCTGATAGAGATGCCAAAGTGTGCCCTCTGTGTCTGAATGACACGCTGACGGGGTGTGACAAGGTGTTAGTATGTGACGACCTGAGAATAAGAACCGGCCAGGTTCATATATGTTTGTATTCCACAATACCTGTCGGACGAAAATACTGTATAGACCTATTCCAAAGTTCTGTTATTGTACCTTAACATTCACTTCGAACTACCAAAAACACACAACTTAAACAAAAAGAAACTTAAGTTTTGTGTAAAATAATTATAAAAGTGACCAAACCTGCTGTTAAACCAAAAACCAGCAACTGGAAATTTAAATAAAACGTAACACCGTAAAGATCTATGTAGAAAACTGTGGAGAGTCCCGTACTGTAAAGTGTGTGCACACTGAGTTAATGTGTGTTTTCCTGTGCAGGCGCTGCTGTATTTCATCCACGTGATGGACCACATCACAGTAAAGGAATATGTGATGGTTTACTTCCACACGCTGACCGGCGAGCACAACCACCTGGACTCCGACTTCCTCAAGAACCTCTACGACATCGTGGACGCCAAGTTAGTCTGACATTTTACACTCCTCATTAAACTGATCCGCTTCTCTGAGTAACTTCCTCTGGGAGGGGTGCATAGATGGGACAGAGAGTCAAGTGAACATAATCTAAACCTTACACCGAACTCATTTCACGGATGTGTGACGTTTTGTACCAATGTTTTTTACATTTTCCAGTTATTGGACTCGTCATTTCTGATCAAAGCTCCTTATGTATGTTAAATGTGATTACTTTGAAGTCGAACAGAAAGCAAATTAGATCAGACATTAGCTTAGTTCCCATTGTTTTAGTCTCTCTCCTCTGAGTTTCGCCTCATCCTTCTGCCACACACAATGATTGAATGAGAAAACTCTGAAGTTCTTATTGATTTAACCTTCCACCCACACAAGGGCACGACTTTAATGTTCTGTGCTGTATGTTCTGGGTTTGCAGTCATTTGACTAACTCCGCTGGCCAGCCACGTCTCCGGTCTTAAACAGCCAGAACTGCGTATCAAACATAAAGCGTCAGGGTTTTTTTTCTTTTAAGAAATGATACGAAAAGTCTCAGAAACATCCTCCAGATGGAACAATGGCCTGACAGGCTTTGACGGCTCCTCAGGGCTTTTTTTTGTGTTTACAGACGAGGTGCGGTATCTTAATGAAATGCAAAAGTGCAATTTGAAAACTCTCCTTTGCCTTCTAAGAGTCAAACCTTCGAGCTGGATATGATAATTGCAACATCTTCTGCGAGGCTCGACTGTTATTTGACCGTCGTTTGGCCTTCCTCTGGCTCTCGCTCAGTCTTCCTCTGTCTTTGCTGACTTCTGCAGCTGCACTGAAGTTCAGATACATTGTTCATGCTACAGTATGACACGGCCAAGGTTACAGTGTTTAGACTTTTGGAAAAGCAAAACGAGCTTTGAAACGCTTTTGTTTCGCTGTGGGTTTTTGGAAATCTGGCGGCCATATTTGGAACAGGAAACCCAAACTTGGAGCGTGTCTTTGGGGTGATGTATTGGCTGTGACTCAGCCTTAATCAGAGGGTTCAAAGTTTTGAAGCAGATTATTGTTCTCAACTACCTCAGCAAAGACGATCCATAAGATTAACATACAAAACTAACTGTTACACAATGTGTTTATGTAGAAGTACAGGCCTTCAGTGGCTCATCACAATGAAGAACTGCTGATGATGACATAGGACTTAATTTATCCTTTTAAAGCTGTTGTGCAGCAGCTGCAATTAAGTTTATCAGCAAGGTGCAAAAATTGTGGCTATCATAAAGGTTAATGGTGAGGTGTACATCCAAAATAAAGACTAAAGAATATAGAAACTAAAGAAGCAATACCCCGCTCACTTTAGACTCACTCACGCCTGCTTATCTTAAGATCAAAATATGGATCATAATTGGTCTCTGAAATGTCATCAGTGCAAGACAGATGCAGCCCAGAAGTCAGAACTGGTTTTAATGAGAAACTTCAAAGATTGTTTGTATTAATTTTATTCCAGATTTTAAATTTGCTGTCATCACATACACAGCGTTATCACATCAGACACTCTGCACATGTACTTAGATGTTGTGTCACTCTGTTTGCAGCCTGCAGTGAGGGTCATCTTTGGTCATTATTGTTATTAAAGGTTCTGTAGGAGATGTTCAGAGCATTAACGTAGCAGCAAACCACTGTTTGCTATGTAAAGATATAGTGGAGTAATGGCGTCCTGAGTGGAGATTGAAGTCACGCTCCCTCTGTGTGTTTTGGAATCTGAGCTCCTCTGTGGTTTGTTGTGGTAAGCCGGTCCGTCCACGCTAGTTAATGCATGTGTGTATTCCACTGATTAGTTCATCACCACTGCTTTGCACTGCACTGTCAAGGCGGTTACCGCTGATATCGGGACAGCATCATTGCGGCAGTGTTGCATCCATCCTCTTGTTGCCCCTCCGTTAACACTGTTAGCCAGCTCAGCCAAATTAATATTACGAACTGTGTCCAGACCACTTACACACACACTGAATTTTGCAAAGAGCCCCTCTCAGCTAAACAGGAGGCACATCCTCCAAATGAAAACCAGAATTGTTTACAGGACCATCAGAGGAGAACCACAGCTCTGTGTTATCCACTGTAAAATAATAATTGTGTTCTTCCACCCACTGTGTTTAAAGTTTTCTTAACCCCTAAAACTCATCTCTGTTCATCATTTCACTTTTCCATGGAAAAAAGATCCCTTCCTGCCTTTAATTGGCTTAGATGTAACTCTACATCTTTGCCGTATTTAGAATGTGCAGATCTATAAATACATAAATTAGCTCCGCCCATCAGATGCTAGCATACATCTTGACGTACCTGCTGACCTTTGACTCTGCTCATCAAACACCAATAGATAACATGAGCTCTTGGCTTGACCGCATTAGTGAACAGCTAATAGGGCTGCCCCCGACTAAGAATTTTCCTAGTCGACCAATAGCTGTCATTTAGGGCCATTAGTCGACTATTCGCCCACATGTTTACGACATTAATGTAATGATGAAATGATATATTTTGGTGGTTTGAGTTGAAGGTGTGAGAAAGAATAGTCTCAGTAACATTGTTAACACTGTGCTACATTACAGAGAAATACAAACCGTACTAATGAACCTTCATTAATATAGGCCTATGTTTTATCTACAAGTGCACGTCACACACTGAGCGAGCCGCCTGTTAATGACGCTGTGGGCTAATGGGCATGTAGCTACTTCCATGTTTCACATGATACGTCATGTTTGTAGTGGACCAATGAAGATGAGTTTACATATCACCTTGGGTTGGTCCTTCACCTTCTCAAAATGATCCCACACTTTGGATTTCCTGCCCCACATGTTATTAACTAGCCTGTGGAATAACCGCAGGTACCAGCCCTGGAGATTAACCTGACTCCTGTCTGACTGCTGAGCGTGGACACTTCCTGTGTCTGTCCTTTCAAATTAAATTCACACATGGTCCAGTCATATAGGTTTGGATTTATTTTGATGAGGCACAGCTCCTAATAGAGTTTGTTTTTTGCGACAAAGCGGCCAATGAAATCTTGCCAACTAATGATGTTTCCGGTCGACTAATGTTTGGTCGACTATTGGGGGGCAGCTCTAGCTGCTAATGTCGGATAAATCTTGTTTCCGATCCCCAGCTCAAGCAAGTTAGGATGGAAGCTTGTGCTTCTCCGCTCCTTTCATAGTATTATTACAGGATTGGTTCCTGAGGTTTGTGATGTAAGAATCTGTGTTTTTGAGACTGTCATTGGAAAACTGCAGGTCCAAGGTGGAAACACTCAGTTATGGCGTTGACTGCTTATTTCAATCATATGTCTTGTGGTATATAAAAACATCATATGGACATGTTAGTATGGTAAAAACTTTTTCACAGGAGGGGGTCTTTAATACTGTGTGTGAGGGCCCAGAATGTTCACAGATACCAGAAATGTTTGTCTGAACTACAGAAAAATGTGTCAAACTGATGCTTGAGATGTTTTCGTTTGATGTAACAATGCAGTCATGGAAAAATGGCATTTCAGGCAACAAACACAAGCAGTCGAATGATCAGACTGGTTCAAACAAACTTGGGTCAGGAAGAGAAAACAGAAGTGAGTTATGAGCCAGCCTGTCGTAAACATCCATCACAGTTTACACACTGACTTCCTAGCTCAGCTTTCATCTACACACAGTGCAAACATTTTTCCTGTGCAACAAGGCATCGCTCTCTCATAACAAAGAGATTATATATGGTATATAGCATCCCAGGTCGCTCTTTTTCCTTCAGATAAAGTGGTTTAAATAACCTGGCTGAAGTCGATTCAAGTGGTAATAAACAGAGGAGTTATCCTTTAGTGTTAAATTCACTGCGAACTGAAGAAAGTTTATTGTACAGCCACCTTCAACATCAACACAAATTAACACAGGGGAAATAAAAATAGAATATACTATCATAGCTTTTATCATAGTTGTATTTTTCTAGAGAGAAACTCCAGGGCACCATGGGTTAATTTAACCTTTGTAGTTCTGGTCTTTTTCTAGTAATGATGACCGAACAAGCTTCTTGTGTCTTCCTGTGTCAAGTAAGATTACTCATTTGACGTGCCACGTTTACGCCACAAATATGTTTCATTCTCATGTCTAAGCTCTTCCTAAAATACGTCAAGACTCCCAGATAAGGCCACAAATTTGTTGTCTGTCATCTCTCAAATGATCCACATTTTCATAGAAATAAAAGTTAGTTTTTTGCTTCTTTAACTGAAGGATTTGAGTCATCAGTCAGTACGTTTACACGCACGCAGTAGTCAAGCTAAGCTCATAGCTCGGCTAATCAGTCAAGTCGGACTTCTTGTCTTGTGTGAGTATACATGCAGAAGAGAAAATCTAATTTCTGACCAAGAACGTCTGACTCCACCTCGATAGGCGGCGCTATGTTTTTTTTAAATATAGTGCGTATCGAAGTAGTTCCTGTTGACCTGAAGAGGAATAATAAATTAAATTAAATAAATCTGCGTTTCGTGTTTTCCTACCATCCATAAATTTCAAAATGTTTAGCTCCTTTAGCTGTCGGAGCATGAATGTAGTTTCCTTGTCCGTCCAGAAGTGAGTCTTCTGCTTCTCGGCCCCATGGTGTTTGTTTGTTTGTTTGTTTTTCCGGGAGTGAACTGCTGCTACGTCATCTCCTTCTTCTGGGTGAAAGGCCGCAAAAGAAAAAGTGGTGCATGCGCAGAACTCCGAGTCCGACTCCAGTCAGACTAAGTTGATACATTCAGCAATAGTTCGATTTTCTATGGAATTATCTAGGTGTGTTAGTCGAGCTACGGATAGTCCAGTTTCAGTCAGACTAAGCTGTTAATATGCATATAAAAGTCCGGTTCCAGTTGGACTAAGCCAGTAATTAGATTTTCTCAAGCTGCATGTAAACGTACTGAGTGATTCAGCTGTTATCTAACTCATTCATTTTTAAGAGCAGGTCACTAATGTATGGTTATTTTTTAAAGAAGGCTTAATCATTTCCTAAAGCAGCTGGGAACTGTAGTTTTTTAGCAAATGTTGCTTAAACAGGAGGAAACGTGACATCAACACAAAGACTTTAAGGCACTAAACAGAAAATAAAAATAGAATACACTAAAATAGCTTTGAATGAATGTATTGTATTTTTCTAGAGAGACACTCCAGAGCTCAGTGGGTTAATAAACCTTTCGTAGTTCTGATCTTTTCCAAGTCATCACAACCAAACGAGCTTCTTGTGTCTTCCTGTGTCACGTAAGATTACTCACTTGTCGTGTCACCTTTATGCTGCCAATACGTTTCATTCTCATGTCTAAGCTTCCTCTAAAATTCGTCAAGATTCCTAAATAAGGCCACAAATTTGTTGTCTGTCACCTCTCTAATGATCCACATATAAGGTCAGTTTTGTGCTTCTTGAACTGAATGATTTGAGTCATCGGTGATTCACCTGGTATCTAACGCATTCATTTTTAAGAACAGATCACCAATGCAAGGCTCCAGACTGCAACTAAATGGTCGCATTTTGTGACCATTTTTGGAGTCAGTATGAGTGTTTTTTTCAATGACTTGCTCATGTGTGACTCGCAAATTTGCAGGTCACGCCAGTGTAGGCCAGTGTGTGTGAGAGGAGGAGGGTCCAGGAGTGAGTGATTAGTGAACTGCGAGGATCATGTCATCTACACTAGAGGAAACATTTGCTGGCCACTAGGCTAATTTATACAATGTAAAATGCCATAGGCTTGTGCTAATAACATTAGCATGTTGTATTTGTGGGGAAAATGTGTCCAGATAAAGACAAGTGTTTGTCTGTGAATGCTGCGAGTTATAGTGAAGCTGATTTGTGTACTTGTGTTTGACATAACCTCTATTAAGCCATGTTTAATGTGTGTTTAATGTGTGTTTAATGTGTGTTTAATGTGTGTTTTGAATCAACGAAACTTCACAGCACTTCACAGAAACCCCGCTGCCGACTAGTTTTTGGAGGTGTAACTGCAGAGTGACACAGACACACCACCGCACAAGTATAAATGCTCACAACGACGTAGGCCGCGTGTGTAGGGTCTGCCGCACAAGTATAAATCCAGCTTAATGAAACACAATAATAATTTAAAACATAAAATGTGCCAAGACAGGTTTACAAATGAAACACAATCCCCACTTCCAGCAGCTACATACTTGACTTACATACTTTGTATATACTCATGATAGTGCAATTTTTGTTCAATTTGTGACGTTGTAAACTTAAACTAGACCAGCACTTTGTAATTTCTGTAAGTTGTCTATTTATTACCAAAGCATTTATCAGTAAAACAGTTAAAATGGCCAAAAATGTGAATAATTACATCGCAGGACAATTTAAGGTGTGCCCCTAAGCTTTCTGCTTGTGCCCCTAAAATTTTCAGTGAGGGGCGACAGTGCTCCTGCTAAACAAGATAGTCTGGAGCCCTGAAATGTTCAGTTTCATTTTTTAAAAAAGACTCAATCATTTCCTGAAGCAGCTGGGAACTTTGGCTTTTTAGCAAATGTTGCTCAAACAGGAGGAAATGATGCATTTGTGGGTGACGGTTAAAGAATAACTCACTTTGTGTTTTCTTATTTGAAAGCAACTTAAAGAAAAACTCCAGGTCTCTGTGGGTACGTTAAACATGTCTAGTGTCTGTCTCTCTCTAGTTTCTAGTAACCACAACCAAACAAGCTTCCTGTGTGAGTGGGAAACTCCATGCAGTCATTATGCACCTTTTAACCCCCGTGTTTCTCCAGTCATTACGCTCTGAGACTGGTCATTCAGTTGGTTTCACCACACCTATCTTAACCTTCTTCTGTCTGGAACATTCAGTCAGTGAAGCCCTTAAGACTTTAAAATGTCACAACATATTCCTGAAGTTTGCCCTTTTGTTTTTCATGATTAATTTGTCACCCGAAGGCTGTAGAAGTCGTGTGCTGCTTATTTCAGTCACACAGTGGAGAACTGTGAACGCTAACAAAAAGAGTGCCAGAAAAAAATACAAAAATATGAATGAAGACACCTTCATTCAGTTTCCCCTTTCAACGGAAACAGGGAAACCCCATTCAGCCAATAACTGTGACTGCTTCAGTGCATGTTGCTGATTCATCACGCAGAGTTGCAGCTCGGGGTGTGATGCTAATCACCTTCAAATGTCAGGGTAATTTAAAGTCACACAAACTCTGCAAACTTTACCTTTGGCTTGTGGAGCCTTTTTATGAGAAGGTGGACTGATTAGACTGAAATTAGAAACAGTTTGACGGCCACCAACTAACTGAATTTACATGTTTTAAAGCTGATGATGTTTTGTTTGTACAAATTTTGACTTAGATGAACTTTGGCTTCATGTAGAGAACAATGTGACTGGAGAAAAAAAACACAGAACCTTCCTTTTCTTCCAAAAGGTTTGGCATTTAGCAGTGAAGTTAGGCTCAGTAGCTCCTTATGATTCAGTGGAAGGCCAGCTTTTTTTATGCCTTTGTGCCGCTGATAGCCGTGGCCAAAGGCATCATGTTGTCAGGTTGCCCGTCCCTACACCTGTCCCATTCTTGTGAGCACAGTGTCTCGGTAACGCCTTGAGAAAATTTCTGCGAATTTGGCACAAACTTCCACTTAGACTCATGAATGAACTCAGTAGATGTTGGTGCTCAAACAGCAAAGGTCAAGGTCAAGGTCACTGTCAAGACTTCACATGCTAATTATGACAAAATTTCACACAAATGTCTAATAGGGTAAAAGGTCAACATCACTGTGGCATCCCTTATGTTCTGCATTTTTGGTCATTATTCCGAGAAGGTACATCTGCAGCTGGAGCAGCCACATGACCCACCATACCTATGTGTCAGTCCACGATCAGCCCCCTTTGCTCCTTGGTGAAGCACTTACGCTAGCTAGCAAGTAGCTATGAATTCGTGGCTAAAAGAAAGGTACAGCTGGGAACTGTAGTTTTGATACAGAATTGAGGACTCTAATCTTTGGTGTCCACCTTGTAACTTTGTTCACTCTATAGATCTTCATTGCTGCTGAGTTAAAGATGTGTGTGTAGCACTCACATTTTGCCAAAAATACCACTTAATATTGAAATTAAATACCTTCAAAGTATTTACCACATATTTTAAATGAGTCTGGACAGACATTGTAAACTGAAACTTGACTGGTTGACAGAGGCATACAGCTACGAGTAATTCTGTGAATTTGCAAATCTGTGATTAGTATTTGTTGATAGTTTTTCCAATGGATAATTGTATATAATGAATCTTATAGCACTGTGTGTTTCTATTTCAGTTTCAAAAACCTATACTGGCATGGAAACATTTACATTAACACTGCCGAAGCAAATGTGAAATAAAACCAAAAAAATATAGGTACAATTAGAGGTGTTTGGATAACAGTATCAGGAATACTTCCGTTACTACCTAAAATGCAGGATTGGGTATCATGTGAGTTAATGCACTGATAATTTATTATTAAACTTTAAAAGTACACCCAAATGAAACAAGTTTTCCAGGAAATCATTTCTCCTTCACTCTAAAACAGAAGCCGACACAGCAAATAATGCTGTGCAGCCACTGGTAACTGCTGTTTAGAGCAGCGAAGAAGAAATTATTTCTAGTCAATAGTGTAATGTTAGCAGTTAGCAAATGTCAGATTAGATAATATGTATTTGTTCATGTTTTTCAAAGGGTGTAACCTGACCCATGCCATATAACACATGGCAATCATTTCACATCCATTTATACAGATGAGTAAAATAAATAGATAAAAATGAAAACTATTAACACTGCAGTTAAAAACACAAATGTGTGTATGTGGAGATGAGCACAGTTCAAACGGTCACAGATGGTTAATAGTCTTTATGGTGGTTTAGTTCCATCTGACGCCTGTTTCCTGTCACAGCAGCCCACTCATCTTGCCGCTGCATTTGCACATCGTTGTATTTCGCCCAGCAGGTGTGGGAGTTTTTGTCATTAGTCATGTTTTCAGAATCTTTTTTTGGTGTTTGTTATCTGTGGGGAGTATTCGTCTCTGATGTCTTGGTGTAGGTGACAAATGGTTAAAAAGTGCAGCTGGGTTTCCACCTCATGTTGTGGTGTACAGTCCGTCCTCTTTAGGAAGCCAGGTTTGCCTGTGGCGCCTCGCTGGATGGCGAGGCTGTGCTCACTCTACATATCCAAAGATTTCCTTTGGATCAGTCACAGTGGTCAGGTATTCTGCTGACCTGTTTAGAGCCAAGTAGCATTCCAGTTTGCTCTGGTTTATGGTTGAGTCTTTCCAATGTGTCAAGTAGTTCTCTTTTGTTTACTTATAATTACGTTTAGTCTAATGGGGTTTCAGTGTGGGGCTCTGCTTGCGTTTTTGAACTGAGTCCCAGAACCAGCTGGCTGAGGCTGCGTGTCTCCAGGGTCTCTCTGTAGGTGAGGGCTTTGTTACGGAGCATGTCAGGGTCACTTTTTTATTGGCCTCGTGTCCATCAAAGTGGTTTTCTCAGCTTAAAACTACAGGCTCTCTTCCTCAGGAAACGCTTGAGCATGCTTTGGAGCGCAGCATCTTTTCAGCTGAGACAGTTTGGTTGCATCTAGTTGCTGCAATATGGAATATCTGCGTGAGTAAAAGTGACACACAAGGTGGAGTATGTGCTCTGGATGAGGGGAACCTGAAGCATGTAGGGAGAGAGGGCAGACCCGCTAATCTTTGGGGCTTCATAAGAGGAAACCTATATTAATATATATTAACATATCTCTCCTCCATTGTTGTTGTTGTTGTTGTTCAGCACTTTTACATGTAAGATGTGAGGGTTGGTCTTTGTGGTATTTGCCCCTCCCCCTCCTGCACTGTGACTGAACGGCTGGGTTAAAAGTCAGTATGTTTACATGTCGAGCTAAGCTCATAGCTCAGCTAATCAGTCAAGTCAGACTTGTCATCTTGTGTGAGTATACATGCAGAAGAGAAAATTGAACTTCTGACCAAGTACGTCTGACTCCGCCTCGATGGGCGGCGCTGTGTCCTTTTTAATATAGTGCGTATTGAACTAGTTCTGGTTGACTCGAAGAGGAAGCTAACGAAGCTAGCTCCTTTAGCTGTCCGAGCATGAATGTAGTTTCCTCGTCTGTCCAGAAATGCGTCTTCTGCTTTTCGGATGCCATTGTGTTTGTTTGTTTTTTCAGGAGTTACTGCACTGCTATATACTGAACTGCTGCTACGTCATCTCCTTCTTCTTCTGGGTGAAAGCCTGTGAAAGAAAAAGTGGTGCATGCGCAGAACACCGAGTCTGACTCAAGTCGGACAAAGTGGATACATGCAGCAATAGTTTGAGCTGCATGTAAATGTACTGAGTGACAGTGACAGGTACAGTGTTGTACCTAAAGCTGAACATTTATCAACTCTCTGCGCTCAGAAAAGAACCTTGTCATACTGCGAGCATTTGTACCATAGCGTCAATATGCATCATTTCTATTGCAAAGAAAAGAAGAAAAAAAACGCTGGCTTCAGGAAAAAACACTTTGGTGGACACAGCTCGTTAGAAAATTTAAATACTCTCTTTTTAACTTTAGAAATTAGAGGGTATCGTCCTAAATTTGATCTGCATGCATTTTTTGGTGTCATGTGTTGGATGCAGGAAACACATTTGCAAAATTCTCCATGCAGAGTATGGATTTGGTGTTTCTGCCATTTTTTAAAACTTGATTGGTGAGCAGAACTCAGACCTCACAACCATAAAGACAATTAAGTTCTATAACTGAGTCCAATATTTTGAACCAGATTTTAAATAAGAAGTCCAATTTGATTTTCCCGTTGATGGCGTTAAAAGCCCTTTTTGTTTTGTCTTGTCTCTCAGGTCGTTCACAGGTGTGTTGAAGTTACCTGTGGTGCTGATGGTTAGGCTGAGGAAGATGTAGTTCTTTGTGTGTTCTGAGCAGTGGTTCCCAACTGGTCCAGATTTGTCCGCAGTCATTAGTTCAAAGTCACACAGTTTAATATATTCAGCGTCATACTTCATACGCTCACTCTACAGTAGGAAATTCACTGTTCTTTAGAATATAGTGTTTTTTTCCAACTTGACACATTTGCAAGTCACTTGTGGTCCACTCAGAATGGACCCGCGACCCACTTTTGGACCTTGACCCACCAGTTGGGAACCACTGTCACAGGGCAACCATGTTTAGAAAGATTTGTATTTGTGTTGTTGGAGGCTGAATCTTTTTTGGAATATCTGTCTTGGTTAGATTCACTGTCAAGGCCCAGGTCTGGGAGAAATTTAGCAGAAGATCATTCTCAGTTGCAATCAAACCCTTTCCTCTGGTACTTGGTGTGCTTATTCTACACTGCGGGGCAGACAGCACAAAAGCCTTTGTGTTTCAGATCATGTTTAGGGATCACATTTCACATAAACACAAACTTAAGTCTGAAAATGTTATTAAAGGCTTACAGTTTCTACTTATGCCCCGACTTCTAAGTCTCATCTCGAGCAGTGACTTCTCTTTTGGCTTGGCAGGGCAGTGCTGATCTACACAGTCAGTGGAACCACTAACCCTGGCCTGGCATGTCCAGCATGTTCAACCCATCAAGCTATTGATTTGCTGCAGATGCATTTTGGCTCCAGACAACCTAACCAGCAGACTGAAGCCAAACATGAACACAAAAGCTTCCAAAACTGTCTGGCTAAGTGGGGAGACGTTGATTACTTTCTCCAGGAGACAGATGAGGTTGATCATTATTTTTGTCCCCTCAGGGTCCCGCGTTGGACCAGAGCAGAAGCTCCACGTCATGGTTTAGTCCTGCCGATTCCCCTCTGAGTTAGTTTATCAACTGAAAGATTGAGTTCCTCCCTCTTTTGAACGCCTGTTTTGTGTTATATGAACAGATGCAGCTTACCCAAGGCCGGACCACCACTGTGTGTGTGTTGAATGACAACGCAAACTGTCACAAATGTGGCGTGTTATTGTCAGTGTACTGCCATGAAATTAACTGCCAAGTCTCCACTACCCGTGCTGAGTAGATTAAAGATGACCTGTCTGTCACTGAAATTAGAAAATAACTGCCGATATGTGGTTTGTCGCTGCAGTTTGGGTTACTTCAGCTTGTCAGAGATTCATTCAGATTGTCTGGGTGTTTTTGGAGCTGCCATATCGGGGACGGTGACTTTCGACAGGCAGACTGCAGCTCACATCTTTAAAAACAAAGACGCTGAGAGTGTGTTCTCAATTATTAGGGAATCACCGAGATAACTGGCTTGTACTGGTTTGGTGACCTCAGGATTGCATTTCTGCCTTTTGCCAACGATGTGGTTTTCTTGCTTCATTGGACCATGACCTTCAGCGCGCACTGTGGCGGTTTGCAGCCGAGGGTAAAGTGGCTGGGACGAGGGTCAGCATCTCCAGTTCTGAGTTCATGACACCCTGCCAGGTAACGGACGATTGAGACTGAGTTGCTGCCCCCAAATGAAGGAGTTCAAGTGTCCTGAGGTACTTTTCGTGATGTGATGGTGACGTGTGTGAGATTGACAGGCTTGATTGGTGAACCATGTGTGGTTTTGGCTGCACTGAGCCAGCCTGTCACGGTGTGAAGAGTTTTGTGTGAAGGTGAAGCTCTCCATTTACAAGTGTATTCCAATCCTCACCTCTGGTAATGAGCTCAGGAGATGAGATCATGGAGACAAGTTACTAAAATGGGTTTCCTTTGCACGCTCTTTTGGCTCACACTCAGGGACAAGTTTGACTTTAGTTAAAGGTACAGTAGAGCTGCACCTGACGCAGAATTATGACTGTTAAATCAGATTTGGCTGTTCAATACAAATATTTGACTTAAGGCTGAGCAGTATGGCAAAAAATATTATCACGATAATTTTCCCCATATTGATCAATATCGATATATATCACGCTATATAATTTGATAATGCTGTGAGTTTGAAAAGTATCCTGATAACATCTGACACCTGAAGAAACTAAATGATTTCAGCTTCCCACAGCACTCGTTCCTGCCTGGGAGATCGTACCTGCAGTCTAGCACTTAAATTTCTTAAACCCGTCTTTCTCCACGGTGCTCATGGGCATCAAGTCTCTGGCTAGAAAGTCTGACACTGCGTCTGACAAATCTCTGCTCCTTTTCGATCACTCCTCATACGGGATTATGGCGGCAAAAGAGCACACTATTGATTGCTGTTTTGGTGCAGTGCTTGCTGGTGGACTTACTGCAGTTTTGGCCATGATTTTTATGCTCAGTGTAGTCGCTGGGATGACACCTTTTCAGGTGATGCAACAGATTTGTTGTGTTTCCCGTCCTGGTTGGCGACATATTTTACACACCGTCTTTGTCCGTGCGTCGTCACCTTTCACGCTGTCAAACCACTTCCAAATTTTTGACACTGTGAAACCTTTTTTATCCACATTAAGAGTTCTTCTTCAGCTTCACTGCCACTTTGCTCCTGACTCCCACTCAGTTTCCCCTCTTTTCATTATGTCCACGCTACTTTCAGGTCCTCCTCACCTCGGCTCACTTACCCTGACAAACTTTGCAGTGACAAATTGGCGTGTACAACAACACGCATCCCCATCACTGCAGACTGACAGACAGCTGTCTGTTAACTTCTGCTACATGACATGCTGTTTGGATCTATCTAGGCCGATCCATATCGAGTAAAAATAACTAGTCTATCATCGTCATCGACATACATTTTATTGCGATCCCGTTTCGAGATCGTTTTATCCCCCAGCCCTAATTTGACTATTGGTTCCTTATCTTCCATATAGACAACAACATTCACGATATATAGCAAAGAAGCTAAGTTAGCCCTTCAAGCTAATGTGGCTAACTACGCTAACAGCAGATTGAGTTCATTTATTTTGTGACACCACTGCAGCACCTTGATGGTAAAGTTAGCCCACCAACTTCAGCTGACGTACTTGTGTCACTATCATTTTTTTTCTCCAAAAGTGGAAGTTAACTACTTCTGTTCAAGCAGCTGAGAACTGCACAGATTCTTCCCAATATTGCCAAAAGTAACGTTACATAGAAAGTCCAGGTAAAAGTAGAAAACTGTACACTTCTTTTATACTTAACAGCTTGGATTTAAATGCACATGTATCGTAGGGGGACACCACCACAGTAATGGCGACTTGTTTACTTCCAGTACCTCTCTGAATCCGTCAACCTTTTCTAGGTCGCTCTGACGTCTGATTAGCTCAGATCAGTCCTAATGTACTGCCACAGTCCATTAACACATCTGTCCAATACAGAGTATTACAGAGAACTCAGACACTGACATTTAAAGAAGGACATGCTCAATCGAGTAGTCAATATTTGGAGATATCTTGTGTACAAAGTTGACAGTCTGGTTTTTGATGCTGGAAGAGATTCACATAAATCCAACTATTACTTACAGTGCTCCGTCAAGAACCAAAATGTTGGACGAATGTTGGCAAATTGCGACATCATGGCAGCAACAGAGGGAAAGTCAGAATAACCATGAAACCTCAGATAATTTAGAATTAATCCTCTGACGGCCGTTAATGTCTTTACCAATTTTAAAAGCAATCCATCCAAGGTATACAACTGTGGATGAACCCCCTGCTAGTGTTCATAAAAACACTCCATCTAGCTGCAGTAACAAAGTCATTAATCATGAGTTTGTTGAATAATAGCACCGTTTGGTTCACTGACGTGTTGCGTTTAGGTGCAGAGTGTTCACTGTGACTGATCGTCAACAGAATGGACGGTCATTTTCAGATATAAAGGTCAATATTGCTCTTCTCTAACTGAATGATGTGACACAGCAGTGAATCAGCTTGTATCCACTTAAGAGATTTTTTAAAAACTGATTACAAATGTGTAGTTTCATTTTATAAGAAGGCTAGGAATTGTAGTTTTTTAGGAAATGTTATTTAAACAGGAGGAAACTGTGTGTTTGTGGAGGACTATTTCCAGCTGTGGATTAATACGTGTGTTGCTCTACAGTGCAGCAGGACAGTGTGTGTTGGACTGATTCAAAATAAACCACAGTGCCTTTGTTGATGGTAACGGAGCATATCACCCAGTGCAACAGTGTGGCTCAGTGATGGGGTTTTAATAGTTTTTGGACAACAGTGGAGCTCTATGGCACAGAGGAATTAAACTCTCACACGTATATTGCAACGTGTTATTTTAGGATTAATTTTTTTTTGCTGGTTTTGGTGTTTCCATTGGATTTATTGACAAGAAAAATAAATGATTTACAGAGAATACCTTTAAACATTCAGGGTCTGATAGCTCTTGCCTGGGAATTGATGTGCCGTCACTTTTTTATTTATTTTGGAACAAACATAAGCGCAGGATGATTAGCATTAGCAGCGTCTTCATTGTTGAGCAGATGAGAGGAAGAAGTAAATATAAAAAGTCAGTATAATAGTGACTATTTCAAAAGATGATTTTCTGTATATAATTCCGTGCTGCAGATTTTTGTGTGTGGTAAACGTTACCTGGGCTGGAGCTATCACTTGAGTTTTTTGGGACAGCGTCTCGCATCTTTGGACACAACTACTGTGACATCACACATCCTTTCTTCTCTGACACGTCAGCTTTGTCATAGTCTTTATTATACACATAATTTTTCTTTCTTCTGTTGTATTTAAGGAATAGTGAGTCATTAGTTTCTCTAAAGTTTTCTGTTTTTATGTGTTCCAGGTTTAAAAAGAATCTAAAGGCCTTCTACTTTGTACATCCAACATTTCGCTCGAAGGTAAGAGTACGACTCGTCATTTATTTATGTTTGTAGTGTCAACAGAGCTGACTGTATATTCAGGCCTTGTTACCAAGCACTAGAAATTAAAAGATTCAGTAGTAGAAGGAGTTGTAGAAGTGTTATTTCCTTTCCATTTATCACATTTATCTTTTTTAACCAGGGCTGCCCCCGACTAAGAATTTTCCTAGTCGACCAATAGTCATCATTTAGGGCCATTAGTCGACTAGTCGCCCACATGTTTATGATATTAATGTAATGATGAAATGATATATTTTGGTGGTTTGAGTTGAAGGTGTGAGAAAGAATAGTCTCAGTAACATTGTTAACACTGTGCTACATTACAGAGAAATACAAACCGTACTAATGAACCTTCATTAATATAGGCCTATATTTTATCTACAAGTGCACGTCACACACTGAGCGAGCCGCCTGTTAATGACGCTGTGGGCTAATGGGCATGTAGCTACTTCCATGTTTCACATGATACGTCATGTTTGTAGTGGACCAATGAAGATGAGTTTACATATCACCTTGGGTTGGTCCTTCACCTTCTCAAAATGATCCCACACTTTGGATTTCCTGCCCCACATGTTAAGCCCCACAATTAACTAGGCTGTGGAATAACCGCAGGTACCAGCCCTGGAAATTAACCTGACTCCTGTCTGACTGCTGAGCGTGGACACTTCCTGTGTCTGTCCTTTCAAATTAAAGTCCCACATGGTCCAGTCACATAGGTTTTTATTTATTTTGACAAAGCGCAGCTCCTGATAGAGTCTCATGTTATTTTCTTCGACTAAGCGACCAATGAAATCTTGCTGACTAATGACCTTTCTGGTCGACTTACAGTTGATCGACTTTTAGGGGGCAGTCTTAATTTCAACTGACTTAATCACTGAATGTTTTGGCTCATAATCATTCCTTATATCTCTGAGAGACACAGCATGTTCCACCATTACAAATCTTTGCAGAACCTTTCATCTCTTTTGCCACGTGTGATCATTGGCAGTTCTTACTAATTACGTCCTTCCTCACATAACCTGCCACGACTCTTACAGTAAATGCGTTGTGCAACAGCAACATATCAGCCCTTCAAATTAGTCCTCTACAGTAACATGATCATTTAAATAGCTCGGTGGTTTTGTGTCTGCCTCACTTGAAATTGTGAATAATTTTGCTCTTGGATAAAACCCTGACATTTCCAACGTGAAGTATTATCCAAAAATCAGCATGGTTGTCTATCACACTGTGGATTTCGGTGCTAATCCTGATCCAGATTCAAAATAAAAGCTTATAAATATTTTTCTTTTATTAAAATAACATAACTAGAGACTTGTGCAGCTCTGGTGGAGATGTGAGCTCGCAGAGTGCTTTCTGGTTTATATCCGTTTCTTTGTTGTTTACTGGAATTGCAGTTCTTTTAGCTTCATTTGCCAAACGTCTCCTCGGGGATCATTAAAGCTTCATTAGACTTAATCTACTTCTGTTGTTTGCTTATAAAGTAGTGTTCAGTTTTGTCTTTGGCGAGATTAATATATTGGTAAATCAAGATCAAATGCCATCTATAACTGATGAAGTGTCCTCTTAATACTTGCTCTCTTTCCTCCTCTTCTTCTTTCACCGGATCATTCCAGGTCTCGACGTGGTTCTTCACCACCTTCAGCGTGTCAGGGATGAAGGACAAGGTTCGCTACCTGGACAACCTGCAGCAGCTCTTCACCTGCATCAAACCTGAGCAGATCGACATCCCTCCGTTTGTCCTGGAGTACGACGCACGGGTAAGCAGCAGAACACTCAAATACACACAGGTAGATAATCTATAACACACACACACACAGATGTTATTGGCACATCATCTAAAACCATCTCACTTAGGTCTTATAAAACATTGCAAAACTCAGTTGAGTAATTCCTGAAATCGTCGAAGTACTCATTTGGGACAAGCTATTATTCTCCTGACAGCAACTAGGGATGGGTGATTTATTGATTATACTCAATGTATCCGCCTTGTTCCACGTGGGATTTATAAAATTACTATATCGTGAACATCAAATATAAATTGTCATGTCCTTTTTTTTTTTAAGCCATTGGCAGTTCGGTTCTTTCCCCCTCATAGACACAAAAAAAAGACTCAAACCTGATTCGTCACATGTATTACCCCGCCCATCGATGGAGCTAGTGTGTGTGCTGATGAGGCGTGTGTTTGTGTATCTGCAGGGCGCCAGACCGCAACAATTCAGATACATTTTGCAAACATGGAGCACCAGTATAACTTGTAAATATTATTAATATATGAACTGCAGAGCTGTTGGTTTGTATGTTTGTACATTTAACGGCGCTGCTGTAACAGTTTAATGTTCGTGAGGATTCCCAGTCATCCAGGTCATGGTAATTATACGTGCTGTATCTTAGGCAACATGAGTTTCTTGAAGACGTTTCGCCTCTCATCCAAGATGCTTTTTCAGTTCTAACAGACTGGTGCAGAGTCGCAGGCTTTAAAGTCTGTGTCGGTGTGAACCCTTACAAAGACATTGAGGTCATCTACGTCAAACTAGTACGACCATCGTTAAACAGAGGAGGTGCCCTACGACACCACTTATCACCCTACAATACAGTCTTGGGATCCGTCCCCACACAACTTAACACCCATTCTCACCTGGACCCATCTAACCCTAACGACACACAAGATGGCCGGTTTAGTCAACGACTCACATGTGACCTCAACGACTCTGTAAGAGTTCACACCCACACGAGTTTAAAGCCTGTGACTCCACACCAGTCCGTTAGAATTGAAGAAGCTTCTTGAAAACACTGGACTACCGACAAGTCTTGTCGGAAAGCTGCGGTTCCGCTGTTTCATGTGATATGAGTGGCTTTTCGCTATGATGAACGGAAAATCCATAGAAAAGAACAGGTGTGAATTTGGACGCACTTTGCGTTGTTCGGGCCCAAAGGGTTAACTGCACTGTATCAGTAGTTTATTTAGTAGTGTAGTATTTTAGTTGTCTATAGTAGTTTAGAGGAGACTTCAAAATCAAAAACTTGAGATACATATCGTGATATAATTTATAGGCCATATCACCCAGCCCAAACAGCAAGTATACACTCGTATTGCATGATCTGGAAGAAGGTGTTGGGTAATACTTGTCAGCCTATAGGTGGTGCAGCACACAGTTAAGCTTGGGATATGGAAACATATCTAATAACAGTCTCGAAAACATCTTTCATTCGAAACCAATGATCCTGATTGCCGTGTTTTAACTTGGAAAAAGCTGCATATTGCAGCTTTAAGCCCCGATCACAGAAAGCCCTTAGCAGGTTACAAAATGCAAGGTGCACTTCACTGCCTTTTGTTTTTTTTAAATTGAATGCCGATAGTGAAAAAAAAACACTTGCTGCGCCTTTATATTGTTGCCAGGCAACCACGGACTCACCTCCTTATTCTAACCTTCCCCTGTAATCTATGTACAGTTAATTTATTGTAGTTATTTGACAGTAATTAGTATCTAGTTCCTAAAATGTTCAGGCAGAGGGTGCTGTCTGTAGCTCTGGTTGGAAAGGCTGTTGGCGAATAGTTAGTTGGGCACAGGGAAACAGAGATCTGCGTGGGTACATGAGACCCTAAAAAAGAGGGTGGATCATGGAGAGCACCACCAGTTGGTCCAGGAGCTTCTCCTCCATGATGGACGTTTCCAGGCATATTTTAGGATGACTCAGGGGCAGTTTGACAACCTGCTGTCTATCATCGGGCCGTATAGCTCTGGGTATCCAGCAACCACTACCACCAGTTTCTCCTCCATTGTTTACCAACTGTAAACTTGTTGTCAGACCACCACAGAAGGCCCGCCTCTCAAATCACCTGATTGGACAATGGGAAAAAAGATGACCAAAAAAGAGATGACTTGGGACATTCATCCGCTCTGAGTTGAAGTTTTTTCAACTCAAGGAGTTCAAAGCGCTCTGGCACAAAAACGTCAGGCGTCTAGAGCGCAGAAATGCGAGGCACATCACAACGCAAAAACCACGAGCAAAAAGCTTCATTCTCATTAAAAACAATTACAAAAGGCACCTCCACCTGCTTAAACGCTTTCTGTGTGATCGGGGGCCTTAAAGAGCTCTAACTTACAGTCAGGGACTGACCTCTCTATACGCGCATGTGTGTGTGTGTGTGTGTGTGTGTGTGTGTGTGTGTGTGTGTGTGTGTGTGTGTGTGTGTGTGTGTGTCTCTGCAGCCCCCTTTTAGTATTTCCGATAAGTCTTAAGCATTCACATGTGGCGAGAGAGGCAAGCCTGTGTTTCAAGTTACACACTGTATGGCCTCACATCAGCTCTCCAGCTTACTGCACTTTAATGGAAACTTTCCGCGTGTCCTCACATAACATCGAAACACTGAGACATGTTTACATCCATGTGTGCGTTATCACGGCCACTATTCATCAGCTGTTTTTTGAAGATAGAAAAGTCTGAAGTGTGCTCGTTTAGCTCCATTTGATGTTTGCCATTTCACTGATGTAAACCAGAGAGGGGGGAAACGGAGCAACAATCAGCTAACGGTTTGTTTATTGTGTGTATGTGTGTGTGCATTTCCAGAAATGACACCTATTAATCAGTTAGCCTACAAACTCAATTAAAGTGAGATTGTCCAGGATGATCTGGGTTGATTTGCCTTTGAAACTCAGGTTCTAATGTGAAGATAATTGATTGAAGTCGCTGGTATCAATAGCTTTGATTTCACAAGGCTCTGGTGCCGTAACGATGAGGTAACTCTGGACTTCAACTGCTATAAAACTTTTTTTTAATCCCTCACACTGGCCTGTTGGAGAGTGTTGCAGTGTGACTGTTCTGAGTTGGAGCCAGATGTTTAGAAGAAATGTCAAATTAGAGCATCAGAACAGTTTTCATGTCCAGTTCCTTTGACGCATAAAAAAGATTGATTGAGCCTGTTTGTGTTCGCTGTGATCCGTGATTGGCTGGCATCTGATTTGTAGTTTGTTTTGGCTGATAAAAGGTATAAATGTGTGTCTTTTCCTTTGCTGAGTCTTGGATTCTGGATGAGGATTTAGAAATGTTCGGTCCAGTTGGGCTGTGACCTTTAGCTCATTTAATGTTTTGGATTCTTCCGTCAGAATTCACACGAGTTTCCATGAAATGACTTTGACGTTGTAATTCTCTTCTGTAGTGACAGGCGAACATACGAAACAACATGTCCGGGCACGATTTAACATCAGGAGTGACCTACTTTCAATATCAATGACAGTTGGAAAGTAGTGTAACCGTAGAAACCACCAAGTTAGCGTGTCTGCTCTGTTTCAGTTAGGGAGAAAATGCACCACAGTCTCGTACCAGACTCTTTGAAAGTAATCAGTTCGAGTCACTTTGACTGCACATGGGTCCAAATGGAAACAACATTTTAGACATCTTGGATCCATCTTACTGCTGCTAGTGTCAGCTAGCTTTAGGACGAAGGTAGAACTGCAGGTTTTATGTAAACAAATAAACAGATTAGCTCTGTGTGCTCCAGCAGCACAACTTTTTACTGCCACATTAACACTGATTACAGAAGCAGCACTGGTGTAATTTAAATGGGAGACACTCAGTACGTTTACATGACAGAGAAATTGATTTATTGTGTTAGTTTGACTTAAACCGGACTTTTAAAATACACGTGAGCATGTTAGTCTGACTGAAATTGTACGAAATCGAATTTCTTGAAGACTGACTAACACACCCAGATAATGCCATTGGGAGTCAAATAACTCCTGCGTGTATACAGCCAGTTGGACCCAAACAAGTCGAGGTGCCCGGTGCACGCTCCACAGTTTCCAACTTTGGCCTGGAAGTCCATCCATCCGTTTTCATCCGCTTATCCGGGGCTGGGTCACGGAGGCAGCAGGCCAAGCAAAGCATCCCTCTCCCTAGCCATGCTTTCCAGCTCCTCCTGGAGGACCCCAAGGTGTTCCCAGGCCAGATGAGATATGTAATCCCTCCAGCATGTTCTGGGCCTGCCCCAGGGCCTCCTACCAGTGGGACGTGCCTGAAACACCTCCAACGCGAGGTGCCCAGGAGGATCCTGATCAGTGTCCGAACCACCTCAACTGACCCCTTTCAAGGCGAAGGAGCAGCGGCTCTAAACCGAGCTCCCTCCAGATGTCCGAGCTCTTCACCCTATCTCTAAGGCTGAGCCCAGACACCCCACAGAGGAAACTCATTTCGGCTGCTTGTATCCGCGATCTCATTCTTTCGGTCACTACCCAGAGCTCATGACCATAGGTGAGGGTTGGAACGTAGATGGACCAGTAAATCGTAAGCTTTGCCTTCCAGCGCAGTGCCCACATCACTACAGAAGCTGCACCAAACCGCCGATCCATCTCACGCTCCTTTCTACCCTCACTCGCGAACAAGACCCCGAGATACTTGAACTCCTTCGCTTGGGGCAGTAACTCTTCCCCAACCCGGAAAGGGCAATCCACCGGTTTCCGACAGAGAACCACGGCCTCAGACCTGGAAGTCGAAAGCACTAAATGCAAAACAGAATAGGAAGCCAGTAACAACATGGTGAAATCTACATCCAGAACCTTGCATTTTTGGGTGGACAAAATGTACAGAGCTGTAAAGTTGTCCACCATGGTACTAGTTTGCCGCTAGCTAACTGTAGGTAACTTGTTTTGTCAGTTGTTTGGTCTGTGACGTAAATAGGTCAACCAGAAATGGGTGCAATACCAACAAGTTGAAAGGGGGCATATCGCCACCTATTGTACCACAGTCGGACTTACTACGGTCAATAAATCGATTTCCCTCCCATGCTTGTGTATGGCCTTGCTGACCTATAATGGTAGCTTGATTTTGACAGTAGGGGCAGACTGACAGTACATGTATCGTTGCATGGCTGACACTGGATCGTTGATCATTGAATCGATATCTCGATCCAGGTTGATGGATCCGTACACCACTAGAGCAGAGCCAAGATAAGACTGTCCTAATACCTACAGACTGTGCTGTGTCTGATTAGTTTTATTTTACAATTTCTTATGAACTCACTTTACCTGTCGTAAGTGTTGAAGTCAGATGCTGCTTGGTTTCTGTCTCAGTAGTCTTGATATGCCTCACTCTCACTGACAGTGTTCTACTTCTCTGTGGCTTCTCTTACTCATCAGGAACTTATTTTTAGGTCAACCTCTGTCTGTAGGAGGGAATTCAACCGTCTGTTAGTGAACTTGATGAGCTGGCCTCCCACGGCTGTAGTACGGTGCATTTCCCCCCGTCAGCGCTGAAGCCAGCTAATGAACTGAGCAATAACACTGATATCAACACGTGTGTGTTTCTGTTGCACAGAAATAGTTCGCTCTGCTGGGTTGAATTACAAAGCTGCTGCTGGAGTCCAATGATTGTCTTTGTTCACTAAAAATGTAGCTGGTCAGAGAAATCCTTCCATCCACTCAGCTGTATCTCCTGTCTCAGATCCCTCTGGTACACCATACACACACAGGGTGTTTTTTCTCATGAAGTTTTCTAGGTTCCCACAGTTTTCTTCCATCTGACGGTCTCTGCATGAGGTAGCGGAGGAGCCAGTCTGCGTGGTTGCCTCTGTCCTTTACGGCGCCGACACAGTTTTTCGCATCTGTCATTCTGTCTCCAGACCCTGAACCATCTGCTCTAAAGAGGATCATGTAGATTGTGTCCTCTCGAAGCCATCTTTCACCTCATTCCTGAAGTGTCTAATTTCTGTCCTGCCAGTTTTATTCTTGACCTGGCTGCACTGCTGGGCTAGCATTAGCTTGTTTGCTAGCTATGCTAGTGATGTTAGCCTCCTTATGTTGTGAGGGGCTTCAACTTGCCTTATCCATTTTGTCCTGCCAAGTTTGGCCACGGTTATTCTTGTTTCTAGACTCATGCTGTTTTAGAATATTTTGGGGTTAAAGCTTAAAGGCAGGAGATAGATTCCTATCAAGGGTGGTAGGAGCAGATCTAGCATGCAGCCATTTGGTTGGTGACGTCACCCAACTCCCAAAATGTAGCTGGTTAGGAAAAACAGATCATCAGTTACCTGAGAAAATAGAGGATTCAGATGATTTATTTGACCATCTTTACAGAACTTTAGGGCAACTTTCAGCTTATTATTTAGGGTGCTTTCACACCTGCCCTGTTTGGTTTGGTTCAATCGAACTCAAGTTCGTTTGCCTGCCAAATGCGTTTGTTTGGGCAGGTGTGAACACAGCAATCACACTTGAGTGTGCACCAAAACAACCAGACCGAGACCTTCTTGTTGAGGTGAAAACATTGTTTTCTAGTTGGAGCCGCGCCTCGTTTTCAAACTGTATGCTTTGACTCAAATGAACAATGACAGCAATATAGTCCACGATGAGCAGCGCTAAAATCAACCTGCGTAGTTGTCCCTCCATTGTGACATTAGAAAGTGTCACATTTATCTTGACAGTGTACTCTTCTTCAACATTTTGTTTACTTCCTGGATTTTTCCCACATGGAAATTCTGACCAATCAAGAGCAGCTTTCTCACACAAGGCATTTGATCTGGTCCGCTTGTAAATGCTGCCGTGAGAACACGAACCAACTCTAGGCAATTATACAACTTTGGAGCAACATGAGTCCCTGATTCAGACCAAAGGAGACAACTCTAGGTCTGAAAGCAACCTTAGCTGTTCACCTTTACTGTTTCAGTTCACTGTTATCGCGCTCAGCATTGTTGTCGGCTGCATCAGGCTGCTGGTTTCAGTGAAAAGGCTTTAAAAATCCACCATACTCTACCTGCTCAGCATCAACAGCAGACAGACACAGTTAGAGAGCAGCAGGTGAACAAAGCAGTAAACATTAACAGCTAAAGAGACAGATATTTCTCCCTAACCTCCCTCAGGGTCAGCCACCACAAATTAATTTGTCAGCCTGTTGGAGACTAATCATGTCACTGCTGTGACAGTTTTGTTACTGATTGGCCGAGAAGGGAGCTGTGTCCTTTCTAAAGGGCCAACATGTTCACTGATATTCATTTTTCTTGAACCGTTGATGTTGTTATCCACTGGTGGAAGAAGTATTCAGATCCATTACTGAAATTAAAGTATTAATACCGCACTGTGAAAAATATCAAATCAGAAGTTGAAATCCTGCATTCAAACCTTATTTAAGTAAAAGTATGTGAGTATTATCAGTAAAATGTATTTTGTGTCCAAAGTAAAAGTACTCATTGTGCAGTAAATTGTTCCCTTTCAGTGATTCACTATTACATATGATGTGACTGGATTAGTATTACTGCTGCATTGATGTGTATGTTGCCTTTACTGCTGTAGATGTTTGAGGTTGAGCCACTGTTTGTTTGAAAGGCACCTGGCGAGTCTTGCAGGAATTATGCTCTGTGATTAATGATAGTCCTGTTAGCTAATTCAATGGAAAATGCAGTCTCTCCTAAAAGCATACCTCTATTGGACAGCATATCCTGATTTTATCTGAGCTGTCTGTTTTATTGATATTGTACTGACTTTAATTCTAATTAATTATCTTGATTTTAATTTTGGCCTTCTTTTAAAATATCAAAGTATAGTATGCCATCAAAATATGCCAAAAATGTTGTAGTATAGTATGCCATCAAAATATGCTTAAAAACATGGTAGTGTAGTATGATATCATAAATTCTAAAAAAAAAACATAGTATACTATGTCACAACATCTTAAAAAAGTCACAGTAAAGTATGTCATCCTAAAAAATGTTACTGTATTGCATACCATAAAAATTGACTTAAAGTCATAGAATGGATTCATGAAAAATGAATTTAAAAAGTTACAGTATGTTATTAAAATAGTCATAATATATAGAATATAATAAAAAAAATAATAGTCAAGCCATAAAGAAATTTAATCATAAAGTCACAGTATAGTATGTCAAAAAACAATTCATTAAAATAATCATACTGTAGTATTTCATACAAACTAATGAAGTAATGAAGGTGTAGTTTAGTCCTAAAAAAGTCATAGTATAGATGACTTTTTTTAAATTCATAGTATAGTGTGAAGTCATTGTGTAGTATGCCATAAAAACAGGACCCTAATTTGCACCTAAACAATGACTAAATTATAAAATAGTAACAATTATAATACATAAATTCAAGCAAACTTTAGCATACAACCTCTTTGCACAAATTAATATATTGAAAACAAGCTACAAACTTCAATACCTCAGAAAATACTGTTGAGACTCTTAATAACTTTAAAGACTGCACTTGGAGATGTAATTTATTAGTTGATTAAATAGTTCATTTTAATAATCTGAAACTTTGAAGTAGCATAAAATGAAAATATTTAAGGTCAAGTACTTGTACTGATATAATATGAATGATCCTCTGTGTCTGTCTGACAGAAACACAGTATAGTGCAATAAAAATATAGTAAAGGATAACATTGTACAGAACGCATTCTGTGTTGACCTGGACTTTTGTTCTCGTCCATCTCAGGTGAACGGACCGTACCATTCCTCCAACTCCTCCGGTCTGTGACAGCAGGCCCACCAGACCTCCCTGCCGTGGTGACGAGGTGGTGTCAGCCTGACAAGTGGAAGCCATGTACGGACATCATGTCGTCCGTGTGGTCTGAACTCCTAACCTCACCCCTAAGGTTTTGAGCCATAGTGGGGAAACTCTCTTTTGTTTAGTTGCTGCCAGAGGGACAAAATTAACGGTGGCGGCCCACATTCAGCAGCATGTGGCCTGGTGAGCGGTCATTCTCTCTCACCACAGACTATTTGTGGAACTGGTAATGGTTTCTGGATTATGCCTTACACCAAGAATTCTGATTCAGCAGTTTCCTCAAGCATCCCTAAATATGAAGTTTCATGTCAAGCCTGACAGTTTGCTCACAGCGTTTTCCAGCGTGTGGTCGTATCAGACGTCCTCGCCCAAGTCTCAAGAATTATTGTCAGACTTTTAAAATGCTGGAGAAGATGACGTCGGTCTGGATTTCCACACCGTCTCATTCTGTACCCGACAGACGCTGGACAGCAGACGCTCTGGGTGAAGTCAAGACTCAGTTTCACTCAGGCAGATGCTGGAAGTTCCCCCCGACACCCTGTAATAACCTCTGTGTTCTCCTGAGGTCACAATCAGACAAACATCCTATCGATCCAGCTGAGATAGGTAACACAAACTTTATATCACTAAGTTTTTAAAGGAGCAGTTTGGCATTTTGGAAGATATGCTTGTTTGCTTTCTTGCCCGGAGGTAGATGCGAAGATTGATACCACTCTTATATTTCTACGCTAAATCTGAAAGTACAGCCTTAAGTCTTGGAGCAGGGGGAAACAGCCGACTACCTGCACGTCCACAACCTTTAATTTTTACACTTTCCTTCAGACAGTCCATTAAGTTTGCTGTCTATGTTCTCGTCAGAGCCACCAGACCCCATTGACAAAAACAGTGATTTACCAACACTGAAAACAGGAGCTGCTGGTCTACCGCTGCCTTGATTGGTGTCAATGTGTAACTTTAGCAAACTTGAATGAACCCTTTTAGACACAACAACACACACAAACTAACTGATCGAGGCAGCGGTAGACCATTAGCTCCTGTTTTCAGTGACGGTAAATGACTGTTTTTCTCAATGGAGTCTGGCTTTGAAGAGAGCGATACAATGGCGGTTACATACAGCAGATGTCCGTTAGCACGCTCCCATTTTTGTGAAGCAGGCTGGGGTCCAAACAAAAGCGAAACAATGTGCTGCTGTGGACGGGGGGCATCAGAAAAATGTTATAGCCACCTAAAAAAATCAGTATCATTTTAAAAGTACATTATATTTAGAATATTTTTTTTGCTTTACCTCAACGTCAGACAGTTCCCTGTTGGAAATCACTGTCTGAAGTTAAGGTAAAGCAGTGAAAACACTTTAAATATAGTGCACTTAGATTTTTTTGGAGGTAGCTAAAACATTTTTGCTGCTTCCCCTCATTCACAGCGGCACATTGGACTACAGTGTGTGTCACAAAAATGGGAGTGTGCTAGTATGTTTGAACTGTCCCTTTAAATGTGCTGGTAGACGAATTTTCTAACCTTTAAACAGAGCCAGGCTAACAGGAGCTTCATGTTTAATTCACAGATGTACGAGTGGTATCCTTCTTTTTATCTGACTATTAACAGGAGGGCAACAAAGTATATTTCACAAAATACTAGCCTGTTCCTTTAAGTCTTAACTCCACACAGAATGTTGGGATGGATTTACGGTGACGTGTTGACAAACTGCTGCTCAGCATGACGTCAGACATTTGCATCACAAAAATCTTGTTGATTGAACTCCACTGGCCTTTCTGTCCAACTCTCCTCACAGGAAGTTTGTGTTTTCTTCACTTTGTGGTGTCTGTAAAGCAGCAGGGCGTAATCGTGTGTCTCTACCAGCTCTCTTCGTCACTAGCCCTGTTAAAGTAGCACTGAAACTAATCGTGAATGACCAGAATAGTAATATGCAACAATTTTTACAACAGATTGATCATTCTCTGGTTTCAGTTTGAGGATTTGCTGCTTGCGAGTACCTGTTGGTTTGGGACTTTTGGTTGCACAAAGTGGGCATAATCTAAGACGTCACCTGGGCCTTTGAAACTTTCACTATTCCTTGACACTTTATAGATGAAATAATAAATTGATTGGTTAAAGAAAACAATGTTAAATCAGCCTGCTCGTTAAGCTGACGGTTCTTCCTGTCAGCGGTACTCCAGCTGGACGTCAGGAGAAGATTTATAGACTCAGGGCCTTTGCACGCTAAGTCCGTTTTTTTTTTTCATCTCAAATTGTTGTTCGTCTAAAAATAAATACAACTTCACGTTTGCACTCTGAAACTTTCGTCAGTCATTAAGCTTTTCGGAACAGGTTTGATTTTCTGCGTCAGAGCCATTTGATCAAGAATTAGTGAAGAAAATGTGGCGGCGGGACACAGCCGTGACAAGAGAGAAACAGGACGCACAGAATCATTTCATAACTCAGACAGCTACTTTCAACAGGTCAGATAGTCATATTCAGGTGGATGATGATGAAGAGGAGGAGGATGTGGACCACACACACAATGTGGAGGACAGCTCCGCCCCTTCATGCAGCTGTGGTGCCAAATGAAAGACAGAGAGGGAGTGATGACAGTCAGATAGGTAACTCCAGTGGAGAGAGGCAAAGGAGGAAATGTGTCTTTTCATTTTGTCACGAGTTGCGAATTTTCACAAAGAATAGAACGATAAAACAAGTTGGAATCAAAGTTTCTGTGCGTTACGTTTTCTTTTGGATAACAGATTAAAAAAACGGACTCAGTGTGCAGAGGCCTTTACACATGATATTCTCTCATGACACTGACTTGTTCGTCTCGTGTAGAGCACTTTTCCCACTATGACCCGTCAAATGTCTGCTGTGGAAAACGTGAAACGCCAGCAAGTTTTCAGATGCTCTGATGCTCACTCTGGTTGATGAGCAGGCGTCGCTTTGTTTTAGGAAGCATGAGAGTTTCTGTCTTAAAGGCGTTCTCACCCCTGCAGGACGATGGGAAGTACAAACAGCTGATATTATTTCTCCTCTTACCGACGGAGTGCACACGTTTGTTTGTGCCTGTTTGTTTTATTTGCACAGTTAGCGCTTCTTTACTTGGTGTTTTCACAACACACAAGTCGTTTCATTTCACTCGGACTACCTGAACGGAGGTAATTACAAATCTTTGAAAACATTCCTAAACTTCAGTCATGATGTAGCAGCCCTGATCTGTCCGGTAGCCCCCGAGCTAACACTATCATTATAACTGTACGCTCTGTTTGACCTTGGTATGTCACTGTTTGGAGGGATCTCACATGCATGCAGCTCTGCACTCACCCGCTCCTATAATCGTCTCCACACAACGTCTGGAATCTGCACATCTTTAAGTCGTTTCAGCTGCGCTGGCAGGCCTCGCTCTGCTCTTCATGGTAAAGCTCGTGTCCTTAAATGTTCTGTACTCTGACACAGAAGCGTGTCGGCACAGTGTGAGATCATCATCATCACAGAGTTCAGCTTCAAACTTGTTTCTCTGTAACTTACATGTTGTTGGGACACGTGCGGCGTCTGTTGCTCGAGGACATTTCATGTGTTTGCTGTACTCTGGTTTAAACCAAACAATCAATCGCCCTGTAACGAGAAACGTAAACAGTCAGAACTGAAGTAGAGTTTAACAACTTTAATCAACTGTTTGTCTTTAAATCTTGTTTTTCTAAAAACAACAGGAGGGGTGTTGGAAACTAGCAACTGTCCTTATCTCAGACTTTAACGAAAATGAAGATTTAGAGACTTAATCTGACAGCGAGTTGTTAAAAATGTCAAAGATATGAATCTGGACTGTTTTCAGTCGTCTCTATTATGAAGAAACACCCAGAAAATTGGCCTCTGATAGCGTAAACTTCATCTTCAGAACTGTGATTATGTCAGAATGTATATAAATGATGAGCCAAACTTTGACTTCCTGGAACTGTATATTATCTTTGTTTTTTTAATGATTCAAACGTGAAGAGCGGGGTTGACTGTCCACAACTTCTGAGATTTACAGTACAGTACTGTTTTTGTTTTTATATATATACAAACTGATTAAAATGATTTTCCTCTGTAAAAGCTGTTTGCTGTTTTTTTTTTAATGCTCTGTGCTTTGAAGGAGACTTTGCTCAGTTCTGTTGTGAAAAGATCTTAAATTTGGGGTCATGAATGAAACTATAAAGTTGAGAAAGCTCATCGATCTGCTGCGTGGTCAGGTTTGTTACACTGGAGCTGCAGCTGGACTCAAAGTTTATTTTTGCGTTTAATTGTGACTGACATTCACAAATTGGTGCCGTTCTGTTAAAGAGGTTGAAATCTCCCTGATGTTTAACATTTGGACCCAACAAGACATTTGCAACTGCAACAGAAACCTGTGAATTCGTCACAGAGACGACACTAAGACGAATGACAGAGTCATATGTTGTGCATTACAAGATGTGATGTGCAAGTGTGTCTATATGTGCTGCATCGAGGGACTGTGCCGTGAATTCAGGCCAGCCACCAAGGGAAAATCAAATCCATCACCTGCAGCTGATGAGAAGGAACTGAAAATATTTCTGGTGAAATGCTGAAGATGAAAACTGAGCTGAAAGACGATCATCTGCTACGAGTTATTGGAGGGCTTTAATCCTGTGCTGTAGCCAAACTTCTGTGTGGTGAAAATCTTTCTTCATACAGGGTCAAAGAACTTCTTGCAGCCTGGAGTTCAGACACTCGAGCGTTTCAAGGTGAGTGTCTTCCAGGGAGAAAAGAAGTGTGAATGTCATATGGATGTTCCTCACTGCACATGACCATTAAATCTTCCACTGCTGAAGGAAGTACCATGTCATGGTGTTTTTAGAGCTCACTGTACTCTGATATTTCTGACTTAGTATACAATGACTTTAATGACAAATCGTATAACTTACAATGTTACTCTTTTTTTTTTAATGTCATACCATACTAAGACTTTTTTTTATTATTTAAGACGACATACTACACTATGACTTTTTTTCATGATTTCAGACGACATACTATACTATGACTTTTTTCATGATTTCAGACGACATACTATACTATGACTTTTTTTTCATGATTTCAGACGACATACTATACTAAGACTTTTTTCATGGTTTTGGACGACATACTATACTATGACTTTTTTTTCATGATTTCAGACGACATACTATACTATGACTTTTTTCATGATTTCGGACGACATACTATACTATGACTTTTTTTCATGATTTTGGAGGACATACTATACTATGACTTTTTCTCATTATTTTAGACGACATGCTATACTATGACTTTTTTTCATGGTTTCTGACGACATACTATACTATGACTTTTTTTTCATGATTTCAGACGACATACTATACTATGACTTTTTTCATGGTTTTGGACGACATACTATACTATGACTTTTTTTTCATGATTTCAGACGACATAATACACTATGACTTTTTTTTCATGATTTCAGACGACATACTATATGACTTTTTCTCATGATTTCAGACGACATACTACACTATGACTTTATTTTCATGATTTCAGACGACATACTATACTATGACTTTTTTCATGATTTCAGACGACATGCTATACTATGACTTTATTTTCATGATTTCAGACGACATACTATACTATGACTTTTTTCATGATTTCAGACGACATACTATACTATGACTTTTTTTTCATGATTTCAGACGACATACTATACTATGACTTTATTTTCATGATTTTGGAGGACATACTATACTATGACTTTTTTCATGGTTTTGGACGACATACTATACTATGACTTTTTTTTCATGATTTCAGACGACATACTATACTATGACTTTATTTTCATGATTTTGGACGACATACTATACTATGACTTTTTTCATGATTTCAGACGACATACTATACTATGACTTTTTCCTCATGATTTCAGACGACATACTATACTATGACTTTTTTTTCATGATTTCAGACGACATACTATACTATGACTTTATTTTCATGATTTTGGACGACATACTATACTATGACTTTTTTCATGATTTCAGACGACATACTATACTATGACTTTTTTTCATGATTTCGGACGACATACTATGCTATGACTTTTTTTCATGATTTCGGACGACATACTATGCTATGACTTTTTTTCATGATTTCAGACGACATACTACACTATGACTTTATTTTCATGATTTTTGACGACATACTATACTATGACTTTATTTTCATGATTTCGGACGACATACTATACTATGACTTTTTTTCATGATTTCGGACGACATACTATACTATGACTTTTTTCATGGTTTTGGACGACATACTATACTATGACTTTTTTTCATGGTTTCTGACGACATACTATACTATGACTTTTTTTTCATGATTTCAGACGACATACTATACTATGACTTTTTTCATGGTTTTGGACGACATACTATACTATGACTTTTTTTTCATGATTTCAGACGACATACTATACTATGACTTTTTTTCATGATTTTGGAGGACATACTATACTATGACTTTTTCTCATTATTTTAGACGACATGCTATACTATGACTTTTTTTCATGGTTTCTGACGACATACTATACTATGACTTTTTTTTCATGATTTCAGACGACATACTATACTATGACTTTTTTCATGGTTTTGGACGACATACTATATGACTTTTTCTCATGATTACAGACGACATACTACACTATGACTTTTTTCATGATTTCAGACGACATGCTATACTATGACTTTATTTTCATGATTTCAGACGACATACTATACTATGACTTTTTTCATGATTTCAGACGACATACTATACTATGACTTTTTTTTCATGATTTCAGACGACATACTATACTATGACTTTATTTTCATGATTTTGGAGGACATACTATACTATGACTTTTTTCATGGTTTTGGACGACATACTATACTATGACTTTTTTCATGATTTCAGACGACATACTATACTATGACTTTTTCCTCATGATTTCAGACGACATACTATACTATGACTTTTTCCTCATGATTTCAGACGACATACTATACTATGACTTTTTTTTCATGATTTCAGACGACATACTATACTATGACTTTATTTTCATGATTTTGGACGACATACTATACTATGACTTTTTTCATGATTTCAGACGACATACTATACTATGACTTTTTCCTCATGATTTCAGACGACATACTATACTATGACTTTTTTTCATGGTTTCTGACGACATACTATACTATGACTTTTTTTTCATGATTTCAGACGACATACTATACTATGACTTTTTTCATGGTTTTGGACGACATACTATACTATGACTTTTTTTTCATGATTTCAGACGACATACTATACTATGACTTTTTTTCATGATTTTGGAGGACATACTATACTATGACTTTTTCTCATTATTTTAGACGACATGCTATACTATGACTTTTTTTCATGGTTTCTGACGACATACTATACTATGACTTTTTTTTCATGATTTCAGACGACATACTATACTATGACTTTTTTCATGATTTCAGACGACATACTACACTATGACTTTATTTTCATGATTTCAGACGACATACTATACTATGACTTTTTTTCATGGTTTCTGACGACATACTATACTATGACTTTTTTTTCATGATTTCAGACGACATACTATACTATGACTTTTTTCATGGTTTTGGACGACATACTATACTATGACTTTTTTTTCATGATTTCAGACGACATACTATACTATGACTTTTTTTCATGATTTTGGAGGACATACTATACTATGACTTTTTCTCATTATTTTAGACGACATGCTATACTATGACTTTTTTTCATGGTTTCTGACGACATACTATACTATGACTTTTTTTTCATGATTTCAGACGACATACTATACTATGACTTTTTTCATGATTTCAGACGACATACTACACTATGACTTTATTTTCATGATTTCAGACGACATACTATACTGTGACTTTTTTTTTCATGATTTCTGACGACATACTATACTATGACTTTTTTTTCATGATTTCGGACGACATACTATACTATGACTTTTTCCAAATGATTTCAGACGACATACTATACTATGACTTTTTTTTCATGATTTCGGACGACATGCTATACTATGACTTTTTTTTCATGATTTCGGACGACATGCTATACTATGACTTTTTTCATGATTTCGGACGACATACTATACTATGACTTTTTTTCATGATTTTGGACGACATACTATACTATGACTTTTTCTCATTATTTTAGACGACATACTATACTATGACTTTTTTTCATGGTTTCTGACGACATACTATACTATGACTTTTTTTTCATGATTTCAGACGACATACTATACTATGACTTTTTTTCATGGTTTCTGACGACATACTATACTATGACTTTATTTTCATGATTTCAGACGACATACTATACTATGACTTTTTTCATGATTTCAGACGACATACTATACTATGACTTTTTTTTTAATGATTTTGGATGACATACTATACTATGACTTTATTTTCATGATTTCAGACGACATACTATACTATGACTTTTTTCATGATTTCAGACGACATACTATACTATGACTTTTTTTTTAATGATTTTGGACGACATACTACACTATGACTTTTTTTTCATGATTTCAGACGACATACTATACTATGACTTTTTTTTCATGATTTCAGACGACATACTACACTATGACTTTATTTTCATGATTTCAGACGACATACTATGCTATGACTTTTTTCATGATTTCAGACGACATACTATACTATGACTTTTTTTTTAATGATTTTGGACGACATACTATACTATGACTTTTTTTTCATGATTTCAGACGACATACTATACTATGACTTTATTTTCATGATTTCAGACGACATACTATACTATGACTTTTTTCATGGTTTTGGAGGACATACTATACTATGACTTTTTTTTCATGATTTCAGACGACATAATACACTATGACTTTTTTTTCATGATTTCAGACGACATACTATATGACTTTTTCTCATGATTTCAGACGACATACTACACTATGACTTTATTTTCATGATTTCAAACGACATACTATACTATGACTTTTTTCATGATTTCAGACGACATGCTATACTATGACTTTATTTTCATGATTTCAGACGACATACTATACTATGACTTTTTTCATGATTTCAGACGACATACTATACTATGACTTTTTTTTCATGATTTCAGACGACATACTATACTATGACTTTATTTTCATGATTTTGGAGGACATACTATACTATGACTTTTTTCATGATTTCAGACGACATGCTATACTATGACTTTATTTTCATGATTTCAGACGACATACTATACTATGACTTTTTTCATGATTTCAGACGACATACTATACTATGACTTTTTATTCATGATTTCAGACGACATACTATACTATGACTTTATTTTCATGATTTTGGAGGACATACTATACTATGACTTTTTTCATGGTTTTGGACGACATACTATACTATGACTTTATTTTCATGATTTTGGACGACATACTATACTATGACTTTTTTCATGATTTCAGACGACATACTATACTATGACTTTTTCCTCATGATTTCAGACGACATACTATACTATGACTTTTTTTTCATGATTTCAGACGACATACTATACTATGACTTTATTTTCATGATTTTGGACGACATACTATACTATGACTTTTTTCATGATTTCAGACGACATACTATACTATGACTTTTTCCTCATGATTTCAGACGACATACTATACTATGACTTTTTTTTCATGATTTCAGACGACATACTATACTATGACTTTATTTTCATGATTTTGGACGACATACTATACTATGACTTTTTTCATGATTTCAGACGACATACTATACTATGACTTTTTTTCATGATTTCGGACGACATACTATGCTATGACTTTTTTTCATGATTTCTGACGACATACTATACTACGACCTTTTTTTCATGATTTCGGACGACATACTATACTATGACTTTTTTTCATGATTTCAGACGACATACTACACTATGACTTTATTTTCATGATTTCTGACGACATACTATACTATGACTTTATTTTCATGATTTCAGACGACATACTATACTATGACTTTTTTTTTCATGATTTCGGACGACATACTATACTATGACTTTATTTTCATGATTTTGGAGGACATACTATACTATGACTTTTTCCTAATGATTTCAGACGACATACTACACTATGACTTTATTTTCATGATTTCAGACGACATACTATACTATGACTTTTTCTCATGATTTCAGACGACATACTACACTATGACTTTATTTTCATGATTTCAGACGACATACTATACTGTGACTTTTTTTTTCATGATTTCTGACGACATACTATACTATGACTTTTTTTTTAATGATTTCGGACGACATACTATACTATGACTTTTTTTTCATGATTTCGGACGACATACTATACTATGACTTTTTCCAAATGATTTCAGACGACATACTATACTATGACTTTTTTTTCATGATTTCGGACGACATACTATACTATGACTTTTTTTTCATGATTTCAGACGACATGCTATACTATGACTTTTTTCATGATTTCGGACGACATACTATACTATGACTTTTTTTCATGATTTTGGACGACATACTATACTATGACTTTTTCTCATTATTTTAGACGACATACTATACTATGACTTTTTTTCATGGTTTCTGACGACATACTATACTATGACTTTTTTTTCATGATTTCAGACGACATACTATACTATGACTTTATTTTCATGATTTCAGACGACATACTATACTATGACTTTTTTCATGATTTCAGACGACATACTATACTATGACTTTTTTTTTAATGATTTTGGATGACATACTATACTATGACTTTATTTTCATGATTTCAGACGACATACTATACGATGACTTTTTTTCATGATTTTGGACGACATACTATACTATGACTTTTTCTCATTATTTTAGACGACATACTATACTATGACTTTTTTTCATGGTTTCTGACGACATACTATACTATGACTTTTTTTTCATGATTTCAGACGACATACTATACTATGACTTTATTTTCATGATTTCAGACGACATACTATACTATGACTTTTTTCATGATTTCAGACGACATACTATACTATGACTTTTTTTTTAATGATTTTGGATGACATACTATACTATGACTTTATTTTCATGATTTCAGACGACATACTATACGATGACTTTTTTCATGATTTCAGACGACATACTATACTATGACTTTTTTTTTAATGATTTTGGACGACATACTACACTATGACTTTTTTTTCATGATTTCAGACGACATACTATACTATGACTTTTTTTTCATGATTTCAGACGACATACTACACTATGACTTTATTTTCATGATTTCAGACGACATACTATGCTATGACTTTTTTCATGATTTCAGACGACATACTATACTATGACTTTTTTTTTAATGATTTTGGACGACATACTATACTATGACTTTTTTTTCATGATTTCAGACGACATACTATACTATGACTTTATTTTCATGATTTCAGACGACATACTATACTATGACTTTTTTCATGGTTTTGGAGGACATACTATACTATGACTTTTTTTTCATGATTTCAGACGACATAATACACTATGACTTTTTTTTCATGATTTCAGACGACATACTATATGACTTTTTCTCATGATTTCAGACGACATACTACACTATGACTTTATTTTCATGATTTCAAACGACATACTATACTATGACTTTTTTCATGATTTCAGACGACATGCTATACTATGACTTTATTTTCATGATTTCAGACGACATACTATACTATGACTTTTTTCATGATTTCAGACGACATACTATACTATGACTTTTTTTTCATGATTTCAGACGACATACTATACTATGACTTTATTTTCATGATTTTGGAGGACATACTATACTATGACTTTTTTCATGGTTTTGGACGACATACTATACTATGACTTTTTTTTCATGATTTCAGACGACATACTATACTATGACTTTATTTTCATGATTTTGGACGACATACTATGACTTTTTTCATGATTTCAGACGACATACTATACTATGACTTTTTCCTCATGATTTCAGACGACATACTATACTATGACATTTTTCTTTCATGATTTCAGACGACATACTATACTATGACTTTATTTTCATGATTTTGGACGACATACTATACTATGACTTTTTTCATGATTTCAGACGACATACTATACTATGACTTTTTTTCATGATTTCGGACGACATACTATGCTATGACTTTTTTTCATGATTTCAGACGACATACTATACTATGACTTTTTTTCATGATTTCAGACGACATACTACACTATGACTTCATTTTCATGATTTTTGACGACATACTATACTATGACTTTATTTTCATGATTTCGGACGACATACTATACTATGACTTTTTTTCATGATTTCAGACGACATACTATACTATGACTTTTTTCATGGTTTTGGACGACATACTATACTATGACTTTTTTTCATGGTTTCTGACGACATACTATACTATGACTTTTTTTTCATGATTTCAGACGACATACTATACTATGACTTTTTTCATGGTTTTGGACGACATACTATACTATGACTTTTTTTTCATGATTTCAGACGACATACTATACTATGACTTTTTTTCATGATTTTGGAGGACATACTATACTATGACTTTTTCTCATTATTTTAGACGACATGCTATACTATGACTTTTTTTCATGGTTTCTGACGACATACTATACTATGACTTTTTTTTCATGATTTCAGACGACATACTATACTATGACTTTTTTCATGGTTTTGGACGACATACTATATGACTTTTTCTCATGATTTCAGACGACATACTACACTATGACTTTATTTTCATGATTACAGACGACATACTATACTATGACTTTTTTCATGATTTCAGACGACATGCTATACTATGACTTTATTTTCATGATTTCAGACGACATACTATACTATGACTTTTTTCATGATTTCAGACGACATACTATACTATGACTTTATTTTCATGATTTCAGACGACATACTATACTATGACTTTTTTCATGATTTCAGACGACATACTATACTATGACTTTTTTTTCATGATTTCAGACGACATACTATACTATGACTTTATTTTCATGATTTTGGAGGACATACTATACTATGACTTTTTTCATGGTTTTGGACGACATACTATACTATGACTTTATTTTCATGATTTTGGACGACATACTATACTATGACTTTTTTCATGATTTCAGACGACATACTATACTATGACTTTTTCCTCATGATTTCAGACGACATACTATACTATGACTTTTTTTTCATGATTTCAGACGACATACTATACTATGACTTTATTTTCATGATTTTGGACGACATACTATACTATGACTTTTTTCATGATTTCAGACGACATACTATACTATGACTTTTTCCTCATGATTTCAGACGACATACTATACTATGACTTTTTTTTCATGATTTCAGACGACATACTATACTATGACTTTATTTTCATGATTTTGGACGACATACTATACTATGACTTTTTTCATGATTTCAGACGACATACTATACTATGACTTTTTTTCATGATTTCGGACGACATACTATGCTATGACTTTTTTTCATGATTTCTGACGACATACTATACTACGACCTTTTTTTCATGATTTCGGACGACATACTATACTATGACTTTTTTTCATGATTTCAGACGACATACTACACTATGACTTTATTTTCATGATTTCTGACGACATACTATACTATGACTTTATTTTCATGATTTCAGACGACATACTATACTATGACTTTTTTTTTCATGATTTCGGACGACATACTATACTATGACTTTATTTTCATGATTTTGGAGGACATACTATACTATGACTTTTTCCTAATGATTTCAGACGACATACTACACTATGACTTTATTTTCATGATTTCAGACGACATACTATACTATGACTTTTTCTCATGATTTCAGACGACATACTACACTATGACTTTATTTTCATGATTTCAGACGACATACTATACTGTGACTTTTTTTTTCATGATTTCTGACGACATACTATACTATGACTTTTTTTTTAATGATTTCGGACGACATACTATACTATGACTTTTTTTTCATGATTTCGGACGACATACTATACTATGACTTTTTCCAAATGATTTCAGACGACATACTATACTATGACTTTTTTTTCATGATTTCGGACGACATACTATACTATGACTTTTTTTTCATGATTTCAGACGACATGCTATACTATGACTTTTTTCATGATTTCGGACGACATACTATACTATGACTTTTTTTCATGATTTTGGACGACATACTATACTATGACTTTTTCTCATTATTTTAGACGACATACTATACTATGACTTTTTTTCATGGTTTCTGACGACATACTATACTATGACTTTTTTTTCATGATTTCAGACGACATACTATACTATGACTTTATTTTCATGATTTCAGACGACATACTATACTATGACTTTTTTCATGATTTCAGACGACATACTATACTATGACTTTTTTTTTAATGATTTTGGATGACATACTATACTATGACTTTATTTTCATGATTTCAGACGACATACTATACGATGACTTTTTTTCATGATTTTGGACGACATACTATACTATGACTTTTTCTCATTATTTTAGACGACATACTATACTATGACTTTTTTTCATGGTTTCTGACGACATACTATACTATGACTTTTTTTTCATGATTTCAGACGACATACTATACTATGACTTTATTTTCATGATTTCAGACGACATACTATACTATGACTTTTTTCATGATTTCAGACGACATACTATACTATGACTTTTTTTTTAATGATTTTGGATGACATACTATACTATGACTTTATTTTCATGATTTCAGACGACATACTATACGATGACTTTTTTCATGATTTCAGACGACATACTATACTATGACTTTTTTTTCATGATTTCAGACGACATACTACACTATGACTTTATTTTCATGATTTCAGACGACATACTATGCTATGACTTTTTTCATGATTTCAGACGACATACTATACTATGACTTTTTTTTTAATGATTTTGGACGACATACTATACTATGACTTTTTTTTCATGATTTCAGACGACATACTATACTATGACTTTATTTTCATGATTTCAGACGACATACTATACTATGACTTTTTTCATGGTTTTGGAGGACATACTATACTATGACTTTTTTTTCATGATTTCAGACGACATAATACACTATGACTTTTTTTTCATGATTTCAGACGACATACTATATGACTTTTTCTCATGATTTCAGACGACATACTACACTATGACTTTATTTTCATGATTTCAAACGACATACTATACTATGACTTTTTTCATGATTTCAGACGACATGCTATACTATGACTTTATTTTCATGATTTCAGACGACATACTATACTATGACTTTTTTCATGATTTCAGACGACATACTATACTATGACTTTTTTTTCATGATTTCAGACGACATACTATACTATGACTTTATTTTCATGATTTTGGAGGACATACTATACTATGACTTTTTTCATGGTTTTGGACGACATACTATACTATGACTTTTTTTTCATGATTTCAGACGACATACTATACTATGACTTTATTTTCATGATTTTGGACGACATACTATGACTTTTTTCATGATTTCAGACGACATACTATACTATGACTTTTTCCTCATGATTTCAGACGACATACTATACTATGACATTTTTCTTTCATGATTTCAGACGACATACTATACTATGACTTTATTTTCATGATTTTGGACGACATACTATACTATGACTTTTTTCATGATTTCAGACGACATACTATACTATGACTTTTTTTCATGATTTCGGACGACATACTATGCTATGACTTTTTTTCATGATTTCAGACGACATACTATACTATGACTTTTTTTCATGATTTCAGACGACATACTACACTATGACTTCATTTTCATGATTTTTGACGACATACTATACTATGACTTTATTTTCATGATTTCGGACGACATACTATACTATGACTTTTTTTCATGATTTCAGACGACATACTATACTATGACTTTTTTCATGGTTTTGGACGACATACTATACTATGACTTTTTTTCATGGTTTCTGACGACATACTATACTATGACTTTTTTTTCATGATTTCAGACGACATACTATACTATGACTTTTTTCATGGTTTTGGACGACATACTATACTATGACTTTTTTTTCATGATTTCAGACGACATACTATACTATGACTTTTTTTCATGATTTTGGAGGACATACTATACTATGACTTTTTCTCATTATTTTAGACGACATGCTATACTATGACTTTTTTTCATGGTTTCTGACGACATACTATACTATGACTTTTTTTTCATGATTTCAGACGACATACTATACTATGACTTTTTTCATGGTTTTGGAGGACATACTATATGACTTTTTCTCATGATTTCAGACGACATACTACACTATGACTTTATTTTCATGATTACAGACGACATACTATACTATGACTTTTTTCATGATTTCAGACGACATGCTATACTATGACTTTATTTTCATGATTTCAGACGACATACTATACTATGACTTTTTTCATGATTTCAGACGACATACTATACTATGACTTTTTTTTCATGATTTCAGACGACATACTATACTATGACTTTATTTTCATGATTTTGGAGGACATACTATACTATGACTTTTTTCATGGTTTCGGACGACATACTATACTATGACTTTATTTTCATGATTTTGGACGACATACTATACTATGACTTTTTTCATGATTTCAGACGACATACTATACTATGACTTTTTCCTCATGATTTCAGACGACATACTATACTATGACTTTTTTTCATGATTTCAGACGACATACTATACTATGACTTTATTTTCATGATTTTGGACGACATACTATACTATGACTTTTTTCATGATTTCAGACGACATACTATACTATGACTTTTTCCTCATGATTTCAGACGACATACTATACTATGACTTTTTTTTCATGATTTCAGACGACATACTATACTATGACTTTATTTTCATGATTTTGGACGACATACTATACTATGACTTTTTTCATGATTTCAGACGACATACTATACTATGACTTTTTTTCATGATTTCGGACGACATACTATGCTATGACTTTTTTTCATGATTTCTGACGACATACTATACTATGACTTTTTTTCATGATTTCAGACGACATACTACACTATGACTTTATTTTCATGATTTCTGACGACATACTATACTATGACTTTATTTTCATGATTTCAGACGACATACTATACTATGACTTTTTTTTTCATGATTTCGGACGACATACTATACTATGACTTTATTTTCATGATTTTGGAGGACATACTATACTATGACTTTTTCCTAATGATTTCAGACGACATACTACACTATGACTTTATTTTCATGATTTCAGACGACATACTATACTATGACTTTTTCTCATGATTTCAGACGACATACTACACTATGACTTTATTTTCATGATTTCAGACGACATACTATACTGTGACTTTTTTTTTCATGATTTCTGACGACATACTATACTATGACTTTTTTTTTAATGATTTCGGACGACATACTATACTATGACTTTTTTTTCATGATTTCGGACGACATACTATACTATGACTTTTTCCAAATGATTTCAGACGACATACTATACTATGACGTTTTTTTCATGATTTCGGACGACATACTATACTATGACTTTTTTTTCATGATTTCAGACGACATGCTACACTATGACTTTTTTCATGATTTCGGACGACATACTATACTATGACTTTTTTTCATGATTTTGGACGACATACTATACTATGACTTTTTCTCATTATTTTAGACGACATACTATACTATGACTTTTTTTCATGGTTTCTGACGACATACTATACTATGACTTTTTTTTCATGATTTCAGACGACATACTATACTATGACTTTATTTTCATGATTTCAGACGACATACTATACTATGACTTTTTTCATGATTTCAGACGACATACTATACTATGACTTTATTTTCATGATTTTGGAGGACATACTATACTATGACTTTTTTCATGGTTTTGGACGACATACTATACTATGACTTTTTTTTCATGATTTCAGACGACATACTATACTATGACTTTATTTTCATGATTTTGGACGACATACTATACTATGACTTTTTTCATGATTTCAGACGACATACTATACTATGACTTTTTCCTCATGATTTCAGACGACATACTATACTATGACTTTTTTTTCATGATTTTTCAGACGACATACTATACTATGACTTTATTTTCATGATTTTGGACGACATACTATACTATGACTTTTTTCATGATTTCAGACGACATACTATACTATGACTTTTTTTCATGATTTCGGACGACATACTATGCTATGACTTTTTTTCATGATTTCAGACGACATACTATACTATGACTTTTTTTCATGATTTCAGACGACATACTACACTATGACTTTATTTTCATGATTTTTGACGACATACTATACTATGACTTTATTTTCATGATTTCGGACGACATACTATACTATGACTTTTTTTCATGATTTCAGACGACATACTATACTATGACTTTTTTCATGGTTTTGGACGACATACTATACTATGACTTTTTTTCATGGTTTCTGACGACATACTATACTATGACTTTTTTTTCATGATTTCAGACGACATACTATACTATGACTTTTTTCATGATTTCGGACGACATACTATACTATGACTTTTTTTCATGATTTTGGAGGACATACTATACTATGACTTTTTCTCATTATTTTAGACGACATGCTATACTATGACTTTTTTTCATGGTTTCTGACGACATACTATACTATGACTTTTTTTTCATGATTTCAGACGACATACTATACTATGACTTTTTTCATGGTTTTGGACGACATACTATATGACTTTTTCTCATGATTTCAGACGACATACTACACTATGACTTTATTTTCATGATTACAGACGACATACTATACTATGATTTTTTTCATGATTTCAGACGACATGCTATACTATGACTTTATTTTCATGATTTCAGACGACATACTATACTATGACTTTTTTCATGATTTCAGACGACATACTATACTATGACTTTTTTTTCATGATTTCAGACGACATACTATACTATGACTTTATTTTCATGATTTTGGAGGACATACTATACTATGACTTTTTTCATGGTTTTGGACGACATACTATACTATGACTTTTTTTCATGATTTCAGACGACATACTATACTATGACTTTATTTTCATGATTTTGGACGACATACTATACTATGACTTTTTTCATGATTTCAGACGACATACTATACTATGACTTTTTCCTCATGATTTCAGACGACATACTATACTATGACTTTTTTTTCATGATTTCAGACGACATACTATACTATGACTTTATTTTCATGATTTTGGACGACATACTATACTATGACTTTTTTCATGATTTCAGACGACATACTATACTATGACTTTTTCCTCATGATTTCAGACGACATACTATACTATGACTTTTTTTTCATGATTTCAGACGACATACTATACTATGACTTTATTTTCATGATTTTGGACGACATACTATACTATGACTTTTTTCATGGTTTCAGACGACATACTATACTATGACTTTTTTTCATGATTTCGGACGACATACTATGCTATGACTTTTTTTCATGATTTCTGACGACATACTATACTACGACCTTTTTTTCATGATTTCGGACGACATACTATACTATGACTTTTTTTCATGATTTCAGACGACATACTACACTATGACTTTATTTTCATGATTTCTGACGACATACTATACTATGACTTTATTTTCATGATTTCAGACGACATACTATACTATGACTTTTTTTTTCATGATTTCGGATGACATACTATACTATGACTTTATTTTCATGATTTTGGAGGACATACTATACTATGACTTTTTCCTAATGATTTCAGACGACATACTACACTATGACTTTATTTTCATGATTTCAGACGACATACTATACTATGACTTTTTCTCATGATTTCAGACGACATACTACACTATGACTTTATTTTCATGATTTCAGACGACATACTATACTGTGACTTTTTTTTTCATGATTTCTGACGACATACTATACTATGACTTTTTTTTTAATGATTTCGGACGACATACTATACTATGACTTTTTTTTCATGATTTCAGACGACATACTATACTATGACTTTTTCCAAATGATTTCAGACGACATACTATACTATGACTTTTTTTTCATGATTTCGGACGACATACTATACTATGACTTTTTTTTCATGATTTCAGACGACATGCTATACTATGACTTTTTTCATGATTTCGGACGACATACTATACTATGACTTTTTTTCATGATTTTGGAGGACATACTATACTATGACTTTTTCTCATTATTTTAGACGACATACTATACTATGACTTTTTTTCATGGTTTCTGACGACATACTATACTATGACTTTTTTTTCATGATTTCAGACGACATACTATACTATGACTTTATTTTCATGATTTCAGACGACATACTATACTATGACTTTTTTCATGATTTCAGACGACATACTATACTATGACTTTTTTTTTAATGATTTTGGATGACATACTATACTATGACTTTATTTTCATGATTTCAGACGACATACTATACTATGACTTTTTTTTCATGATTTCAGACGACATACTACACTATGACTTTATTTTCATGATTTCAGACGACAAACTATGCTATGACTTTTTTCATGATTTCAGACGACATACTATACTATGACTTTTTTTTTAATGATTTTGGACGACATACTATACTATGACTTTTTTTTCATGATTTCAGACGACATACTATACTATGACTTTATTTTCATGATTTCAGACGACATACTATACTATGACTTTTTTCATGGTTTTGGAGGACATACTATACTATGACTTTTTTTTCATGATTTCAGACGACATACTATACTATGACTTTATTTTCATGATTTTGGAGGACATACTATACTATGACTTTTTCCTCATGATTTCAGACGACATACTATACTATGACTTTTTTTTCATGATTTCAGACGACATACTATACTATGACTTTTTTTTCATGATTTCGGACGACATACTATACTATGACTTTTTCTCATTATTTTAGACGACATGCTATACTATGACTTTTTTTTCATGATTTCAGACGACATACTATACTATGACTTTTTTCATGGTTTTGGACGACATACTATACTATGACTTTTTTTTCATGATTTCAGACGACATACTATACTATGACTTTATTTTCATGATTTTGGACGACATACTATACTATGACTTTTTTCATGATTTCAGACGACATACTATACTATGACTTTTTCCTCATGATTTCAGACGACATACTATACTATGACTTTTTTTTCATAATTTCAGACGACATACTATACTATGACTTTATTTTCATGATTTTGGAGGACATACTATACTATGACTTTTTTTCATGATTTCGGACGACATACTATACTATGACTTTTTCCTAATGATTTCAGACGACATACTACACTATGACTTTTTTTTCATGATTTCAGACGACATACTATACTATGACTTTATTTTCATGATTTCAGACGACATACTATACTATGACTTTTTTCATGGTTTTGGAGGACATACTATACTATGACTTTTTTTTCATGATTTCAGACGACATAATACACTATGACTTTTTTTTCATGATTTCAGACGACATACTATATGACTTTTTCTCATGATTTCAGACGACATACTACACTATGACTTTATTTTCATGATTTCAAACGACATACTATACTATGACTTTTTTCATGATTTCAGACGACATGCTATACTATGACTTTATTTTCATGATTTCAGACGACATACTATACTATGACTTTTTTCATGATTTCAGACGACATACTATACTATGACTTTTTTTTCATGATTTCAGACGACATACTATACTATGACTTTATTTTCATGATTTTGGAGGACATACTATACTATGACTTTTTTCATGATTTCAGACGACATGCTATACTATGACTTTATTTTCATGATTTCAGACGACATACTATACTATGACTTTTTTCATGATTTCAGACGACATACTATACTATGACTTTTTATTCATGATTTCAGACGACATACTATACTATGACTTTATTTTCATGATTTTGGAGGACATACTATACTATGACTTTTTTCATGGTTTTGGACGACATACTATACTATGACTTTATTTTCATGATTTTGGACGACATACTATACTATGACTTTTTTCATGATTTCAGACGACATACTATACTATGACTTTTTCCTCATGATTTCAGACGACATACTATACTATGACTTTTTTTTCATGATTTCAGACGACATACTATACTATGACTTTATTTTCATGATTTTGGACGACATACTATACTATGACTTTTTTCATGATTTCAGACGACATACTATACTATGACTTTTTCCTCATGATTTCAGACGACATACTATACTATGACTTTTTTTTCATGATTTCAGACGACATACTATACTATGACTTTATTTTCATGATTTTGGACGACATACTATACTATGACTTTTTTCATGATTTCAGACGACATACTATACTATGACTTTTTTTCATGATTTCGGACGACATACTATGCTATGACTTTTTTTCATGATTTCTGACGACATACTATACTACGACCTTTTTTTCATGATTTCGGACGACATACTATACTATGACTTTTTTTCATGATTTCAGACGACATACTACACTATGACTTTATTTTCATGATTTCTGACGACATACTATACTATGACTTTATTTTCATGATTTCAGACGACATACTATACTATGACTTTTTTTTTCATGATTTCGGACGACATACTATACTATGACTTTATTTTCATGATTTTGGAGGACATACTATACTATGACTTTTTCCTAATGATTTCAGACGACATACTACACTATGACTTTATTTTCATGATTTCAGACGACATACTATACTATGACTTTTTCTCATGATTTCAGACGACATACTACACTATGACTTTATTTTCATGATTTCAGACGACATACTATACTGTGACTTTTTTTTTCATGATTTCTGACGACATACTATACTATGACTTTTTTTTTAATGATTTCGGACGACATACTATACTATGACTTTTTTTTCATGATTTCGGACGACATACTATACTATGACTTTTTCCAAATGATTTCAGACGACATACTATACTATGACTTTTTTTTCATGATTTCGGACGACATACTATACTATGACTTTTTTTTCATGATTTCAGACGACATGCTATACTATGACTTTTTTCATGATTTCGGACGACATACTATACTATGACTTTTTTTCATGATTTTGGACGACATACTATACTATGACTTTTTCTCATTATTTTAGACGACATACTATACTATGACTTTTTTTCATGGTTTCTGACGACATACTATACTATGACTTTTTTTTCATGATTTCAGACGACATACTATACTATGACTTTATTTTCATGATTTCAGACGACATACTATACTATGACTTTTTTCATGATTTCAGACGACATACTATACTATGACTTTTTTTTTAATGATTTTGGATGACATACTATACTATGACTTTATTTTCATGATTTCAGACGACATACTATACGATGACTTTTTTTCATGATTTTGGACGACATACTATACTATGACTTTTTCTCATTATTTTAGACGACATACTATACTATGACTTTTTTTCATGGTTTCTGACGACATACTATACTATGACTTTTTTTTCATGATTTCAGACGACATACTATACTATGACTTTATTTTCATGATTTCAGACGACATACTATACTATGACTTTTTTCATGATTTCAGACGACATACTATACTATGACTTTTTTTTTAATGATTTTGGATGACATACTATACTATGACTTTATTTTCATGATTTCAGACGACATACTATACGATGACTTTTTTCATGATTTCAGACGACATACTATACTATGACTTTTTTTTTAATGATTTTGGACGACATACTACACTATGACTTTTTTTTCATGATTTCAGACGACATACTATACTATGACTTTTTTTTCATGATTTCAGACGACATACTACACTATGACTTTATTTTCATGATTTCAGACGACATACTATGCTATGACTTTTTTCATGATTTCAGACGACATACTATACTATGACTTTTTTTTTAATGATTTTGGACGACATACTATACTATGACTTTTTTTTCATGATTTCAGACGACATACTATACTATGACTTTATTTTCATGATTTCAGACGACATACTATACTATGACTTTTTTCATGGTTTTGGAGGACATACTATACTATGACTTTTTTTTCATGATTTCAGACGACATAATACACTATGACTTTTTTTTCATGATTTCAGACGACATACTATATGACTTTTTCTCATGATTTCAGACGACATACTACACTATGACTTTATTTTCATGATTTCAAACGACATACTATACTATGACTTTTTTCATGATTTCAGACGACATGCTATACTATGACTTTATTTTCATGATTTCAGACGACATACTATACTATGACTTTTTTCATGATTTCAGACGACATACTATACTATGACTTTTTTTTCATGATTTCAGACGACATACTATACTATGACTTTATTTTCATGATTTTGGAGGACATACTATACTATGACTTTTTTCATGGTTTTGGACGACATACTATACTATGACTTTTTTTTCATGATTTCAGACGACATACTATACTATGACTTTATTTTCATGATTTTGGACGACATACTATGACTTTTTTCATGATTTCAGACGACATACTATACTATGACTTTTTCCTCATGATTTCAGACGACATACTATACTATGACATTTTTCTTTCATGATTTCAGACGACATACTATACTATGACTTTATTTTCATGATTTTGGACGACATACTATACTATGACTTTTTTCATGATTTCAGACGACATACTATACTATGACTTTTTTTCATGATTTCGGACGACATACTATGCTATGACTTTTTTTCATGATTTCAGACGACATACTATACTATGACTTTTTTTCATGATTTCAGACGACATACTACACTATGACTTCATTTTCATGATTTTTGACGACATACTATACTATGACTTTATTTTCATGATTTCGGACGACATACTATACTATGACTTTTTTTCATGATTTCAGACGACATACTATACTATGACTTTTTTCATGGTTTTGGACGACATACTATACTATGACTTTTTTTCATGGTTTCTGACGACATACTATACTATGACTTTTTTTTCATGATTTCAGACGACATACTATACTATGACTTTTTTCATGGTTTTGGACGACATACTATACTATGACTTTTTTTTCATGATTTCAGACGACATACTATACTATGACTTTTTTTCATGATTTTGGAGGACATACTATACTATGACTTTTTCTCATTATTTTAGACGACATGCTATACTATGACTTTTTTTCATGGTTTCTGACGACATACTATACTATGACTTTTTTTTCATGATTTCAGACGACATACTATACTATGACTTTTTTCATGGTTTTGGACGACATACTATATGACTTTTTCTCATGATTTCAGACGACATACTACACTATGACTTTATTTTCATGATTACAGACGACATACTATACTATGACTTTTTTCATGATTTCAGACGACATGCTATACTATGACTTTATTTTCATGATTTCAGACGACATACTATACTATGACTTTTTTCATGATTTCAGACGACATACTATACTATGACTTTATTTTCATGATTTCAGACGACATACTATACTATGACTTTTTTCATGATTTCAGACGACATACTATACTATGACTTTTTTTTCATGATTTCAGACGACATACTATACTATGACTTTATTTTCATGATTTTGGAGGACATACTATACTATGACTTTTTTCATGGTTTTGGACGACATACTATACTATGACTTTATTTTCATGATTTTGGACGACATACTATACTATGACTTTTTTCATGATTTCAGACGACATACTATACTATGACTTTTTCCTCATGATTTCAGACGACATACTATACTATGACTTTTTTTTCATGATTTCAGACGACATACTATACTATGACTTTATTTTCATGATTTTGGACGACATACTATACTATGACTTTTTTCATGATTTCAGACGACATACTATACTATGACTTTTTCCTCATGATTTCAGACGACATACTATACTATGACTTTTTTTTCATGATTTCAGACGACATACTATACTATGACTTTATTTTCATGATTTTGGACGACATACTATACTATGACTTTTTTCATGATTTCAGACGACATACTATACTATGACTTTTTTTCATGATTTCGGACGACATACTATGCTATGACTTTTTTTCATGATTTCTGACGACATACTATACTACGACCTTTTTTTCATGATTTCGGACGACATACTATACTATGACTTTTTTTCATGATTTCAGACGACATACTACACTATGACTTTATTTTCATGATTTCTGACGACATACTATACTATGACTTTATTTTCATGATTTCAGACGACATACTATACTATGACTTTTTTTTTCATGATTTCGGACGACATACTATACTATGACTTTATTTTCATGATTTTGGAGGACATACTATACTATGACTTTTTCCTAATGATTTCAGACGACATACTACACTATGACTTTATTTTCATGATTTCAGACGACATACTATACTATGACTTTTTCTCATGATTTCAGACGACATACTACACTATGACTTTATTTTCATGATTTCAGACGACATACTATACTGTGACTTTTTTTTTCATGATTTCTGACGACATACTATACTATGACTTTTTTTTTAATGATTTCGGACGACATACTATACTATGACTTTTTTTTCATGATTTCGGACGACATACTATACTATGACTTTTTCCAAATGATTTCAGACGACATACTATACTATGACTTTTTTTTCATGATTTCGGACGACATACTATACTATGACTTTTTTTTCATGATTTCAGACGACATGCTATACTATGACTTTTTTCATGATTTCGGACGACATACTATACTATGACTTTTTTTCATGATTTTGGACGACATACTATACTATGACTTTTTCTCATTATTTTAGACGACATACTATACTATGACTTTTTTTCATGGTTTCTGACGACATACTATACTATGACTTTTTTTTCATGATTTCAGACGACATACTATACTATGACTTTATTTTCATGATTTCAGACGACATACTATACTATGACTTTTTTCATGATTTCAGACGACATACTATACTATGACTTTTTTTTTAATGATTTTGGATGACATACTATACTATGACTTTATTTTCATGATTTCAGACGACATACTATACGATGACTTTTTTTCATGATTTTGGACGACATACTATACTATGACTTTTTCTCATTATTTTAGACGACATACTATACTATGACTTTTTTTCATGGTTTCTGACGACATACTATACTATGACTTTTTTTTCATGATTTCAGACGACATACTATACTATGACTTTATTTTCATGATTTCAGACGACATACTATACTATGACTTTTTTCATGATTTCAGACGACATACTATACTATGACTTTTTTTTTAATGATTTTGGATGACATACTATACTATGACTTTATTTTCATGATTTCAGACGACATACTATACGATGACTTTTTTCATGATTTCAGACGACATACTATACTATGACTTTTTTTTCATGATTTCAGACGACATACTACACTATGACTTTATTTTCATGATTTCAGACGACATACTATGCTATGACTTTTTTCATGATTTCAGACGACATACTATACTATGACTTTTTTTTTAATGATTTTGGACGACATACTATACTATGACTTTTTTTTCATGATTTCAGACGACATACTATACTATGACTTTATTTTCATGATTTCAGACGACATACTATACTATGACTTTTTTCATGGTTTTGGAGGACATACTATACTATGACTTTTTTTTCATGATTTCAGACGACATAATACACTATGACTTTTTTTTCATGATTTCAGACGACATACTATATGACTTTTTCTCATGATTTCAGACGACATACTACACTATGACTTTATTTTCATGATTTCAAACGACATACTATACTATGACTTTTTTCATGATTTCAGACGACATGCTATACTATGACTTTATTTTCATGATTTCAGACGACATACTATACTATGACTTTTTTCATGATTTCAGACGACATACTATACTATGACTTTTTTTTCATGATTTCAGACGACATACTATACTATGACTTTATTTTCATGATTTTGGAGGACATACTATACTATGACTTTTTTCATGGTTTTGGACGACATACTATACTATGACTTTTTTTTCATGATTTCAGACGACATACTATACTATGACTTTATTTTCATGATTTTGGACGACATACTATGACTTTTTTCATGATTTCAGACGACATACTATACTATGACTTTTTCCTCATGATTTCAGACGACATACTATACTATGACATTTTTCTTTCATGATTTCAGACGACATACTATACTATGACTTTATTTTCATGATTTTGGACGACATACTATACTATGACTTTTTTCATGATTTCAGACGACATACTATACTATGACTTTTTTTCATGATTTCGGACGACATACTATGCTATGACTTTTTTTCATGATTTCAGACGACATACTATACTATGACTTTTTTTCATGATTTCAGACGACATACTACACTATGACTTCATTTTCATGATTTTTGACGACATACTATACTATGACTTTATTTTCATGATTTCGGACGACATACTATACTATGACTTTTTTTCATGATTTCAGACGACATACTATACTATGACTTTTTTCATGGTTTTGGACGACATACTATACTATGACTTTTTTTCATGGTTTCTGACGACATACTATACTATGACTTTTTTTTCATGATTTCAGACGACATACTATACTATGACTTTTTTCATGGTTTTGGACGACATACTATACTATGACTTTTTTTTCATGATTTCAGACGACATACTATACTATGACTTTTTTTCATGATTTTGGAGGACATACTATACTATGACTTTTTCTCATTATTTTAGACGACATGCTATACTATGACTTTTTTTCATGGTTTCTGACGACATACTATACTATGACTTTTTTTTCATGATTTCAGACGACATACTATACTATGACTTTTTTCATGGTTTTGGAGGACATACTATATGACTTTTTCTCATGATTTCAGACGACATACTACACTATGACTTTATTTTCATGATTACAGACGACATACTATACTATGACTTTTTTCATGATTTCAGACGACATGCTATACTATGACTTTATTTTCATGATTTCAGACGACATACTATACTATGACTTTTTTCATGATTTCAGACGACATACTATACTATGACTTTTTTTTCATGATTTCAGACGACATACTATACTATGACTTTATTTTCATGATTTTGGAGGACATACTATACTATGACTTTTTTCATGGTTTCGGACGACATACTATACTATGACTTTATTTTCATGATTTTGGACGACATACTATACTATGACTTTTTTCATGATTTCAGACGACATACTATACTATGACTTTTTCCTCATGATTTCAGACGACATACTATACTATGACTTTTTTTCATGATTTCAGACGACATACTATACTATGACTTTATTTTCATGATTTTGGACGACATACTATACTATGACTTTTTTCATGATTTCAGACGACATACTATACTATGACTTTTTCCTCATGATTTCAGACGACATACTATACTATGACTTTTTTTTCATGATTTCAGACGACATACTATACTATGACTTTATTTTCATGATTTTGGACGACATACTATACTATGACTTTTTTCATGATTTCAGACGACATACTATACTATGACTTTTTTTCATGATTTCGGACGACATACTATGCTATGACTTTTTTTCATGATTTCTGACGACATACTATACTATGACTTTTTTTCATGATTTCAGACGACATACTACACTATGACTTTATTTTCATGATTTCTGACGACATACTATACTATGACTTTATTTTCATGATTTCAGACGACATACTATACTATGACTTTTTTTTTCATGATTTCGGACGACATACTATACTATGACTTTATTTTCATGATTTTGGAGGACATACTATACTATGACTTTTTCCTAATGATTTCAGACGACATACTACACTATGACTTTATTTTCATGATTTCAGACGACATACTATACTATGACTTTTTCTCATGATTTCAGACGACATACTACACTATGACTTTATTTTCATGATTTCAGACGACATACTATACTGTGACTTTTTTTTTCATGATTTCTGACGACATACTATACTATGACTTTTTTTTTAATGATTTCGGACGACATACTATACTATGACTTTTTTTTCATGATTTCGGACGACATACTATACTATGACTTTTTCCAAATGATTTCAGACGACATACTATACTATGACGTTTTTTTCATGATTTCGGACGACATACTATACTATGACTTTTTTTTCATGATTTCAGACGACATGCTACACTATGACTTTTTTCATGATTTCGGACGACATACTATACTATGACTTTTTTTCATGATTTTGGACGACATACTATACTATGACTTTTTCTCATTATTTTAGACGACATACTATACTATGACTTTTTTTCATGGTTTCTGACGACATACTATACTATGACTTTTTTTTCATGATTTCAGACGACATACTATACTATGACTTTATTTTCATGATTTCAGACGACATACTATACTATGACTTTTTTCATGATTTCAGACGACATACTATACTATGACTTTATTTTCATGATTTTGGAGGACATACTATACTATGACTTTTTTCATGGTTTTGGACGACATACTATACTATGACTTTTTTTTCATGATTTCAGACGACATACTATACTATGACTTTATTTTCATGATTTTGGACGACATACTATACTATGACTTTTTTCATGATTTCAGACGACATACTATACTATGACTTTTTCCTCATGATTTCAGACGACATACTATACTATGACTTTTTTTTCATGATTTCAGACGACATACTATACTATGACTTTATTTTCATGATTTTGGACGACATACTATACTATGACTTTTTTCATGATTTCAGACGACATACTATACTATGACTTTTTTTCATGATTTCGGACGACATACTATGCTATGACTTTTTTTCATGATTTCAGACGACATACTATACTATGACTTTTTTTCATGATTTCAGACGACATACTACACTATGACTTTATTTTCATGATTTTTGACGACATACTATACTATGACTTTATTTTCATGATTTCGGACGACATACTATACTATGACTTTTTTTCATGATTTCAGACGACATACTATACTATGACTTTTTTCATGGTTTTGGACGACATACTATACTATGACTTTTTTTCATGGTTTCTGACGACATACTATACTATGACTTTTTTTTCATGATTTCAGACGACATACTATACTATGACTTTTTTCATGATTTCGGACGACATACTATACTATGACTTTTTTTCATGATTTTGGAGGACATACTATACTATGACTTTTTCTCATTATTTTAGACGACATGCTATACTATGACTTTTTTTCATGGTTTCTGACGACATACTATACTATGACTTTTTTTTCATGATTTCAGACGACATACTATACTATGACTTTTTTCATGGTTTTGGACGACATACTATATGACTTTTTCTCATGATTTCAGACGACATACTACACTATGACTTTATTTTCATGATTACAGACGACATACTATACTATGATTTTTTTCATGATTTCAGACGACATGCTATACTATGACTTTATTTTCATGATTTCAGACGACATACTATACTATGACTTTTTTCATGATTTCAGACGACATACTATACTATGACTTTTTTTTCATGATTTCAGACGACATACTATACTATGACTTTATTTTCATGATTTTGGAGGACATACTATACTATGACTTTTTTCATGGTTTTGGACGACATACTATACTATGACTTTTTTTCATGATTTCAGACGACATACTATACTATGACTTTATTTTCATGATTTTGGACGACATACTATACTATGACTTTTTTCATGATTTCAGACGACATACTATACTATGACTTTTTCCTCATGATTTCAGACGACATACTATACTATGACTTTTTTTTCATGATTTCAGACGACATACTATACTATGACTTTATTTTCATGATTTTGGACGACATACTATACTATGACTTTTTTCATGATTTCAGACGACATACTATACTATGACTTTTTCCTCATGATTTCAGACGACATACTATACTATGACTTTTTTTTCATGATTTCAGACGACATACTATACTATGACTTTATTTTCATGATTTTGGACGACATACTATACTATGACTTTTTTCATGGTTTCAGACGACATACTATACTATGACTTTTTTTCATGATTTCGGACGACATACTATGCTATGACTTTTTTTCATGATTTCTGACGACATACTATACTACGACCTTTTTTTCATGATTTCGGACGACATACTATACTATGACTTTTTTTCATGATTTCAGACGACATACTACACTATGACTTTATTTTCATGATTTCTGACGACATACTATACTATGACTTTATTTTCATGATTTCAGACGACATACTATACTATGACTTTTTTTTTCATGATTTCGGACGACATACTATACTATGACTTTATTTTCATGATTTTGGAGGACATACTATACTATGACTTTTTCCTAATGATTTCAGACGACATACTACACTATGACTTTATTTTCATGATTTCAGACGACATACTATACTATGACTTTTTCTCATGATTTCAGACGACATACTACACTATGACTTTATTTTCATGATTTCAGACGACATACTATACTGTGACTTTTTTTTTCATGATTTCTGACGACATACTATACTATGACTTTTTTTTTAATGATTTCGGACGACATACTATACTATGACTTTTTTTTCATGATTTCAGACGACATACTATACTATGACTTTTTCCAAATGATTTCAGACGACATACTATACTATGACTTTTTTTTCATGATTTCGGACGACATACTATACTATGACTTTTTTTTCATGATTTCAGACGACATGCTATACTATGACTTTTTTCATGATTTCGGACGACATACTATACTATGACTTTTTTTCATGATTTTGGAGGACATACTATACTATGACTTTTTCTCATTATTTTAGACGACATACTATACTATGACTTTTTTTCATGGTTTCTGACGACATACTATACTATGACTTTTTTTTCATGATTTCAGACGACATACTATACTATGACTTTATTTTCATGATTTCAGACGACATACTATACTATGACTTTTTTCATGATTTCAGACGACATACTATACTATGACTTTTTTTTTAATGATTTTGGATGACATACTATACTATGACTTTATTTTCATGATTTCAGACGACATACTATACTATGACTTTTTTTTCATGATTTCAGACGACATACTACACTATGACTTTATTTTCATGATTTCAGACGACAAACTATGCTATGACTTTTTTCATGATTTCAGACGACATACTATACTATGACTTTTTTTTTAATGATTTTGGACGACATACTATACTATGACTTTTTTTTCATGATTTCAGACGACATACTATACTATGACTTTATTTTCATGATTTCAGACGACATACTATACTATGACTTTTTTCATGGTTTTGGAGGACATACTATACTATGACTTTTTTTTCATGATTTCAGACGACATACTATACTATGACTTTATTTTCATGATTTTGGAGGACATACTATACTATGACTTTTTCCTCATGATTTCAGACGACATACTATACTATGACTTTTTTTTCATGATTTCAGACGACATACTATACTATGACTTTTTTTTCATGATTTCGGACGACATACTATACTATGACTTTTTCTCATTATTTTAGACGACATGCTATACTATGACTTTTTTTTCATGATTTCAGACGACATACTATACTATGACTTTTTTCATGGTTTTGGACGACATACTATACTATGACTTTTTTTTCATGATTTCAGACGACATACTATACTATGACTTTATTTTCATGATTTTGGACAACATACTATACTATGACTTTTTTCATGATTTCAGACGACATACTATACTATGACTTTTTCCTCATGATTTCAGACGACATACTATACTATGACTTTTTTTTCATAATTTCAGACGACATACTATACTATGACTTTATTTTCATGATTTTGGAGGACATACTATACTATGACTTTTTTTCATGATTTCGGACGACATACTATACTATGACTTTTTCCTAATGATTTCAGACGACATACTACACTATGACTTTTTTTTCATGATTTCGGACGACATACTATACTATGACTTTATTTTCATGATTTTGGATGACATACTATACTATGACTTTTTTTACATGATTTCAGACGACATACTATACTATGACTTTTTTTACATGATTTCAGACGACATACTACACTATGACTTTATTTTCATGATTTCAGACGACATACTATACTATGACTTTTTTTTTAATGATTTTGGACGACATACTATACTATGACTTTTTTTTCAAGATTTCAGACGACATACTATACTATGACTTTTTTTTTAATGATTTTGGACGACATACTATACTATGACTTTTTTTCATGATTTGGAGGATATACTATACTATGACTTTTTCTCATTATTTTAGACGACATGCTATACTATGACTTTTTTTCATGGTTTCTGATGACATACTATACTATGACTTTTTTTTCATGATTTCAGACGACATACTATACTATGACTTTTTTCATGGTTTTGGACGACATACTATACTATGACTTTTTTTTCATGATTTCAGACGACATACTACACTATGACTTTTTTTTCATGATTTCAGACGACATACTATACTATGACTTTTTTTTCATGATTTCAGACGACATACTACACTATGACTTTTTTTTCATGATTTCGGACGACATACTATACTATGACTTTTTTTTCATGATTTCAGACGACATGCTATACTATGACTTTTTTCATGATTTCGGACGACATACTATACTATGACTTTTTTCATGGTTTTGGACGACATACTATACTATGACTTTTTTTTCATGATTTCAGACGACATACTATACTATGACTTTATTTTCATGATTTTGGACGACATACTATACTATGACTTTTTTCATGATTTCAGACGACATACTATACTATGACTTTTTCCTCATGATTTCAGACGACATACTATACTATGACTTTTTTCATGGTTTTGGACGACATACTATACTATGACTTTTTTTTCATGATTTCAGACGACATACTATACTATGACTTTATTTTCATGATTTTGGACGACATACTATACTATGACTTTTTTCATGATTTCAGACGACATACTATACTATGACTTTTTCCTCATGATTTCAGACGACATACTATACTATGACTTTTTTTTCATAATTTCAGACGACATACTATACTATGACTTTATTTTCATGATTTTGGAGGACATACTATACTATGACTTTTTTTCATGATTTCGGACGACATACTATACTATGACTTTTTTTTCATGATTTCGGACGACATACTATACTATGACTTTATTTTCATGATTTTGGATGACATACTATACTATGACTTTTTTTTACATGATTTCAGACGACATACTACACTATGACTTTATTTTCATGATTTCAGACGACATACTATACTATGACTTTTTTTTTAATGATTTTGGACGACATACTATACTATGACTTTTTTTTCATGATTTCAGACGACATACTATACTATGACTTTTTTCATGATTTCGGACGACATACTATACTATGACTTTTTTTCATGATTTGGAGGATATACTATACTATGACTTTTTCTCATTATTTTAGACGACATGCTATACTATGACTTTTTTTCATGGTTTCTGATGACATACTATACTATGACTTTTTTTTCATGATTTCAGACGACATACTATACTATGACTTTTTTCATGGTTTTGGACGACATACTATACTATGACTTTTTTTTCATGATTTCAGACGACATACTACACTATGACTTTTTTTTCATGATTTCGGACGACATACTATACTATGACTTTATTTTCATGAATTTGGAGGACATACTATACTATGACTTTTTTCATGATTCCGGACGACATACTATACTATGACTTTTTTTTCATGATTCCGGACGACATACTATACTATGACTTTTTCCTCATGATTTCAGACGACATACTATACTATGACTTTTTTCATGGTTTGGACGACATACTATACTATGACTTTTTTTTCATGATTTCAGACGACATACTATACTATGACTTTTTCCTCATGATTTTAGACAACATACTATACTATGACTTTTTTTCATGATTTCGGACGACATACTATACTATGACTTTTTTCATGATTTCAGACGACATACTATACTATGACTTTTTTTTTAATGATTTTGGACGACATACTATACTATGACTTTTTTCATGATTTCAGACGACATACTATACTATGACTTTTTTTTCATGATTTCAGACGACATACTATACTATGACTTTTTCTCATGATTTTGGAGGACATACTATACTATGACTTTTTTTCATGATTTCGGACGACATACTATCTATGACTTTTTTTTCATGATTTCAGACGACATACTATACTATGACTTTTTTTCATGATTTTGGACGACATACTATACTATGACTTTTTTTCATGATTTTGGACGACATACTATACTATGACTTTTTTTCATGATTTCGGACGACATACTATACTATGACTATTTTCATGATTTTGGAGGACATACTATACTATGACTTTTTCCTCATGATTTTAGACGACATACTATACTATGACTTTTTTTCATGATTTCGGACGACATACTATACTATGACTTTTTTTCATGATTTTGGACGACATACTATACTATGACTTTTTTTCATGATTTTGGACGACATACTATACTATGACTTTTTTTTTTAATGATTTCGGACGACATACTATACTATGACTTTTTTTTCATGATTTCAGACGACATACTATACTATGACTTTTTCTCATGATTTCAGACGACATACTATACTATGACTTTTTTTTCATGATTTCAGACGACATACTATACTATGACTTTTTTTTCATGATTTCAGACGACATACTATACTATGACTTTATTTTCATGATTTTGGAGGACATACTATACTATGACTTTTTCCTCATGATTTTAGACGACATACTATACTATGACTTTTTTTCATGATTTCGGACGACATACTATACTATGACTTTTTTTCATGATTTTGGACGACATACTATACTATGACTATTTTCATAATTTTGGACGACACGCTATACTATGACTTTTTTCATAATTTTGGACGACATACTATACTATGACTTTTTTTTCATGATTTCAGACGACATGCTATACTATGACTTTTTTTTCATGATTTCAGACGACATGCTATACTATGACTTTTTTTTCATGATCTCGGACGACATACTATACTATGACTTTTTTTTCATGATTTTAGACGACATACTATACTATGACTTTTTTCATGATTTTGGACGACATACTATACTATGAGTTTTTCCTCATGATTTTGGACGACCTACTATACTATGACTTTTTCCTCATGATTTCGGACGACATACTATACTATGACTTTTTTCATAATTTTGGACGACACGCTATACTATGACTTTTTTCATAATTTTGGACGACATGCTATACTATGACTTTTTCCTCATGATTTCGGACGACATACTATACTATGACTTTTTTCATAATTTTGGACGACACGCTATACTATGACTTTTTCCTCATGATTTCGGACGACATACTATACTATGACTTTTTTTTTTAATGATTTCGGACGACATACTATACTATGACTTTTTTTTCATGATTTCAGACGACATACTATACTATGACTTTTTCTCATGATTTCAGACGACATACTATACTATGACTTTTTTTTCATGATTTCAGACGACATACTATACTATGACTTTTTTTTCATGATTTTGGAGGACATACTATACTATGACTTTTTCCTCATGATTTTAGACGACATACTATACTATGACTTTTTTCATGATTTTGGACGACATACTATACTATGAGTTTTTCCTCATGATTTTGGACGACCTACTATACTATGACTTTTTCCTCATGATTTCGGACGACATACTATACTATGACTTTTTTCATAATTTTGGACGACACGCTATACTATGACTTTTTTCATAATTTTGGACGACATGCTATACTATGACTTTTTCCTCATGATTTCGGACGACATACTATACTATGACTTTTTTCATAATTTTGGACGACACGCTATACTATGACTTTTTCCTCATGATTTCGGACGACATACTATACTATGACTTTTTTCATAATTGTGGACGACACGCTATACTATGACTTTTTCCTCATGATTTCGGACGACATACTATACTATGACTTTTTTCATAATTTTGGACGACACGCTATACTATGACTTTTTCCTCATGATTTCGGACGACATGCTATACTATGACTTTTTTGTCATAATTTTGGACGACACGCTATACTATGACTTTTTCCTCATGATTTCGGACGACATACTATACTATGACTTTTTTCATAATTTTGGACGACACGCTATACTATGACTTTTTCCTCATGATTTCGGACGACATACTATACTATGACTTTTTTCATAATTTTGGACGACATACTATACTATGACTTTTTTTTCATGATTTCAGACGACATGCTATACTATGACTTTTTTTTCATGATTTCAGACGACATACTATACTATGACTTTTTTTTTCATGATTTCAGACGACATACTATACTATGACTTTTTTTTCATGATTTCAGACGACATACTATACTATGACTTTTTCCTCATGATTTCAGACGACATACTATACTATGACTTTTTTTTTTTTCGACAACATACTTTGCTATGACTTTATGGCATACTATAATACGACTTTTTTTTTTAGCATATTTTTATTTCATAGTTTACTTTGAAATTTTTATGATATATTTTAAAGCATACTCTATTATGTTTTTTTTTGCACATTTTTATATCATACTATACTATGTCTTTTTTTAATGATATTTTTAGGCCATACTTTACTATTAAGTTTTTTCAGAGTTTTTTCATGACATACTGTACTATTATATTTTTGTAGGGCATTTTCTTATGTTATACTATGATGTTATACTATATACTACTACTTTATTGGAGATCTGTTACGAGATCAGGACCCAACACACACATATATATATATATATATATATATATATATATATATATATATATATACTGTACTATGAAGTTTTTCTGGATATTTTTATGGCATACTGTATCATGACTTTTGATATGATATTATACTATGACATTTATATGATTTTTTAATGTAGTACATACATTATGACATTTTTGGGGGGATATTTTCATGGCAAACTATACTATGACATATTTTAGGACATTTTCTTGTCATACTATACTACAACTTTTTTTTTTTTTTTTTTTTTTTTTCAATTTTTTTATGTCATGCTCTACTATGACATTTTTTAGGATTTTTTAAGGCATATTACACTATGATGTTTTTGTGGGAAATTTTTATGGCATACTATACTATGATTTTTTTTTTACAATGTTTTTATGACGTACTATATTATGACTCTTTTAGGATTTTCTATTCTTACAATACTATGATATTTTGATGTTTTTATGTCATACTATACTATGACTTTTTTATGTTTTTAAATGTAGTACACTGACATTTTTTTGCCATATTTTACTGCTATAGTATATACTGTATACTATATACTATGATTTTCTATATGGCATACTATACTATGACATCTTTTTACATTTTTAATTTCTGTCATGCTGTACTATGACATTTTTTTGGATTTTTGAATGTCGTATTGCACCATGACTTTTTTTTAAGTCATACTATACTATAATGTTTTTTGGGAAATTTTTATGGCATACTATCCTTTGACAATTTTTAGGATTTTTTTTATGTCATACTATACTATGGCATTTTTTTAGATTATTTTTTAATGACAGAATTGTAAGTATTTTAAATGCCCGTCTGATGTTTAAGCTGTTGTGAGCAACTTACCTGCAAACATGAGGCTGATTTCAGATCCAGAGCAGTTGGGTGTGTTTCCCTTTAAGAAGACAGGAAAGATGGAGACACATAGGTGGCTGAATGGGAAGGATAAACAGCAGGTGTTGCACTCAAGAGTGTTTGTTTTTTTTTTTCCGAACAGTCTCACCTTCCCTCCACAGAAAACAGCATCATGTTCCAGGAATTGAAGAAGTGGCCCTGTGCTGATTAAAAACCTCCACCCTGTACATGTGCCCTCCACTGTCCTCGGCACCTCCTGTTTCTTCACCTGCCCACATCCTGCTGACCGCTGTGACCCTCTTTCATCATGTCTCATCTTCATCTTTTTTTAATCCCACTATTCGTTCCACCTGGATTAGAGTGCTGAGCAGCGGGTGAGGATGGATGGATACTGCTGTCTTTTCTGTAAATGAAAAAAGCTGAAGTGAGTGGAGGAGCAAATCCATCTTTTATGGACTTCCCTCCGTGACAGGCAGGGATTAGCTGGTCGAAACACGGAGGCAGAGAGAGCAGGAAAACACAGGAAATGCTTACATTACACTGAGGAGTAAAATGTGTAGTTTTTACTTGCACTGTAAACGGGCTGGACAATATTTTTTGATATGATATTGACATCAAGAGACTAGATATTTTTGTCGATCTGGATCGTAAAATTGTACATGTTGTCTTCCTCTGGTTTTAAAGGTGCATTACAGTAAAACCATAACGATGTGTTTTTGGTGCATAAACCTAACCATGTTACCCACAGCATTGTTGGAACATAGAAAACTATGAAGTTTCAACATATGCATTATATAACAATGTACAAATGTAACCTAACGATCTGCATTCATATGCAGATATCTGTTTATGGAGATTAGCTAAAATGACCAGTGGAAGAGAAGGAAAGAGGAAGTCTTGGTCCAGATATCCGCTGACTTCGCTGGATCTCCTGAAATACTGGCCATTGCCACCAGAGGCGTATCATACAGGATGGGTTCCTAAGTTTGGTAAATTTCTGACCCAGAAATCATCTGGGCATAAGCACAGACAGCAGCAGCAGCAGCGACCCACCGTCCGACACCGGCACACCATGAGGACAGAAACAGAGGGCTCAGCAGGGACGGAGCACCTGCTACAGCAAGCGAACACGCCGTCTGTGGTCATTTTGACTTGATCAGCGGACTTCACTACAAACTGATTGGCTGTTGAAACAGATGACATGCTTTATGTCCTAAAATCAGCTGCTGGTGATCTGACCAGCTTGAGTCAAGCTCTGACTGAGAGGTTCACACCGCTGCAACTTTTCTCTGCAACTTTTTACAATGGTGTTGTCTCATCACAAATCTTTGGTCTGAACTGGGCTTAAGAGATTCTGGATGTTGAATTTTGTGACCTTTGGACAGTGCAAGGTGTTTCCGAAATCCAACTGCCAGAATAAATGTTGGTTTTACACATTTCTGCAAACCACAGATACTGTACGTTACATCTGTACCTTATTATGTAGCAGACCTAACGCATGGTTAGGTTTGGGCACAAAAACCACCTCGATGTGGTTAGGAAAAGATCACGTTTTGGCTTTAAATACTGGATTTTGGGGGCAAAATCCTCACTAGAAACGCAGCAACGTCTCAGTAAAAACAACCGCTTTCATGGCACTATCCTCACTGTAAAAACAGTGACACATCGCTTAATAACATCCACATTCGGTGGCTAAAAAGCGGCAGGAAACACAGCAATGACTCCTTACAAACAACTGGTTTTGTTGTTTGTTGGTCTTGAACAATGGTCTGCAGCTTGGCAGGCGTCTCGCCACGGTGACACGCTATCCACCCTCTGCATGACAGAATCAGCTCATGCATTACGTCACTTTAGAAAAGCTGATATGATGGGTATGAAATGCAATATATTCATGGTTTGCAGAAACATACGATGCCAACATTTTCTTCTGGCGACTCGGCTGATTTCCTCCATTTTCCAGTATTTGTGCCAAGCTAGGCAGCTACAGCTTAGCATACAGACATGAGAATAGTAAAATGTTGGAACATGAGTTCATTATCTGCTCTGACCTGGTCAAACAAAGTGAACTGATGAGGACAAAACAAACTCCTCCACACGTTCTTGGTGCAGATGCATCTGCAGATCACCCATGACTCATCTCAGCATCCAGGCCAACTGTAACATGGACTGCTGTGCAGCTGTTTTACATGATAATGTTTCCTATAATCCTCTCTGACTTCAGACCAGCGTGGGCACCTGAAGGGAGTACATGACAGAAAGAGAAAGGCTGTGAATCACAGTGACTCATCTGCTGGTTTCTAGTTCGACAGAAGGTTCACACATTCGCACATACGAACCAATGACAAATGAGCTAAACAGCAAACACCAAATGAAACGCAGGCCTCAACAGTGCAGTGGAGGTTAGAAAAATAAACTTGTAAGCACAGTCAGCACCCATGTGTGGATGCAATGAGAGTTTTCATGACTGACGTGAGCTCATAGCTATTAGGTCTCAGCGTTTCCCTTTGAAGCTCAGATTTAGACAGTATTGTGTGACCCCTTGATCAATCACACCGGGTCCGATCTCCAGATGATAAAAAATTAAAAACGGGCCATATTAGTAATCATTAGCAGTACACAAAACAAGAAGGGAATGCTGAAGTGCACGTGGAGAGTGTGTGACGATGTGACCTGTTTGGCGAGTGTGTTCGGTCAAGATCACAGTTGTACCCATAAAAAGTGTGCGGACGCACTAATGAGCCCTTCGAGGGGATGCTTAGCGGTTGAGTTGTTTCCAAAGTCATTAACTCTTCTACTGTTGATATGTTTTCCTGATTTCTACCAAGATCTGAACACTGATACTGCTGCTGAGAATGAGTCCTTTTCTTTGGTCATGCATTTTATTTACTGTCAAAGGTCCAATGTGGTGGTTTGTCCCTTTTAACCACTGGTAACCAGACTCCAAACATTTGTGACACCAAAGTCTGGATTGGTTTAAGATGCCTGGTCTTCGATATAATGAAAGGGAAGAAGAATACACAAAGAAATCGAAAAAAACCCTAAATGTCTACAGAGGCAAATAGCAAGAAAACCAGAGGAAAAATCTGATGCACAAGATGCTGAGGTGACACAAACATGCAGGAACAAGACTAAGGGTGCTTTCAGTTCGAGAGTTCGCTTGCTTTGGTCCAAATTAGGGACTCTTGGTTTGGTTTGTGTTCTCAAGGCAGCATTTACAAGCGGACCAGATCAAATGCCAATGTTTTGATGCATTGGATGTGCTGAATGTGCATATTAAGGCAGTACAGGAGGAGGCGCACATTAATAATCCTCCAGGACTGTAACATGCTCATGTTTAACCCAAACAATGTGTCATGTGACTGCAGTTGGTTCAGATCCAGGTCGGAACACGTTCTCACCACAAACCAACCGCACCAGAGTTCATTTGTAACCAGACTGAGACCACCTCTTCAAGGTCTCAGTCTGGTTGTTTTGGTGCACACCTGAGTGTGATTGCTGTGTTCACACCTGCCCAAATGAACCGCACTGAGGGGGCAAACAAACTTGAGTCCGATTGAACCGAACCAAACAGGGCAGGTGTGAAAGCACCCTTAGAGACAACAGCCATGCCAAGAGCTCTGTGAGGCTGTGCTTATAATGGTCACAGCAGCATGATAACATGCTCACACTGATGCCAACATGACGATGTTTAGTTATAATGTTCACTAACATAATTTTAGCATGCTAACATTTGCTTATTAGCTCTAAAAGTTAGGGCATGATTTCATTGGTCACTTAGTCACAGGAAAAAAAAACAAAAAAAAACAAATGCTGCACCTTGTCAGAATAAATCCAAACCTATATGAGTGGACCATGTGGGAATTTAATCTGAAAGGACAGACACAGGAAGTGTCCACGCTCAGCAGTCAGACAGGAGTCAGGTTAATTTCCAGGGCTGGTACCTGCGGTTATTCCACAGGCTAGTTAATAACATGTCGGGCAGGAAATCCAAAGTGTGGGATCATTTTGAGAAGGTGAAGGACCAACCCAAGGTGATATGTAAACTCATCTTCATTGGTCCACTACAAACATGACGTATCATGTGAAACATGGAAGTAGCTACATGCCCATTAGCCCACAGCGTCATTAACAGGCGGCTCGCTCAGTGTGTGACGTGCACTTGTAGATAAAATATAGGCCTATATTAATGAAGGTTCATTAGTACGGTTTGTATTTCTCTGTAATGTAGCACAGTGTTAACAATGTTACTGAGACTATTCTTTCTCACACCTTCAACTCAAACCACCAAAATATATCATTTAATATCATAAACATGCGGGCGACTAGTCAACTAATGACCGTAAATGACGACTACTGGTCGACGAGGAAAATTCTTAGTCGGGGGCAGCCCTCCTAAAAGAACACCTGAAGCTTATAGGATGTTATTAGTTTTATAGGTATTTGGTCATTGGACAATATTGGACAAACTGAAATGCTGACCTGATGAAGGCGTTCATCATCAGGAAAAGTCAAGAGATCAAAGCAGGGATGTCACGATCAGTTTTTTTCCCCTGATCCTGATTTGAGTCACTTAATACTGAGCATTTCCCAATACTAAGTCCCATTTTGATACTTATCTTCCTTGATAATACAGCTGCACAGCACACACTTTGAAGTTATTAAACTCAATCCAGTTTGGGCCTATATGCCTGACAATTGAACAGCTCTGCAATGCATTAAGATAAAAATTCCTGCATCCAAGCTGTTACTTAATATTTGGGATTTTTTTGCACAAAAAGGATGAAATAGCAGATCCTCTCTGTAATCTTTTTGGCCTTGTTGCTGTCTCCTGTTCTTTTAAGAGAGTATTCTCCAGTGTTTGTTGCTTCTGTGCAGCCTCTGTCTGAGCAACCTGAATGAACAGGATTCAGCTCAGTGTTTATGTTCGTCATTTTAAACATCTTTTACACAGATTAATTAAGAAATTACTCTTCTGGCTTTTTGCTCGTGGGTCTTTTGTTGTAGTGAGTTCGGTTGTCTTCGGCTCTACCCCACTGTCTGTCTCTCCTGTTACTACCCTGAGCAGAGCGGTGAAACACCATGCGCTATAGATGACATACAAGCAAAACACAAGAGATTCTCACACTGAGCTGACGGGAAATGGGCGCTCATAGCTTTGGTAAATAACAAAAACGAACAGTCACATTCTGCCTCTTGCTGTCGTTTATGGCATGTAGTGTTTGGCCGTGTGAGAGGCTCAGCCTTGCTCACAAACGGGAGCTCAGCAGAGTGGAGAAGAGAGAGACGGTGAAGAGTTAGCGAGTTGATTTACGTTGCTCTGCATGAAAGTTTTGCAACTAAAAAACACCAGCTGACATTTAAAAAAAAGGATCAGATCGGGCTCTACATAGCTCTATAAAGCAGATCCCCATCAGTTATAAATGCCTTCATAGGCCCCGATACTGATCTTTGAGATCAGATCACAACATCCCTAGATCAAAGTTATTATGAGTCATCCTGAGGAGTGAATGTCTGTACCAGATTTCACTGCAATCGTTCCAGTAGTTGTCAAAAGAAAATTCAATAAAAAACAAAAATGTCAACCTCATGGTGGCGCAAGAGGAAAGCTCCGAGGATCACAAAAATCACTAGGGGGACACGAATGTCTGTATAGAATTTCATCGCAATGAATAACCATGAACATCTGCAAACTTTTAGCCAATCCATGTGATGCAAATTAAGATATTTCACAGTACTAAGAGACCATTTCAATCTACTAGTACTGCTAGTGGAAACGTTTACCAAAGGATCACCAAGGTCAACCCAACCCAATCGCCAGTATAAATACTGACGTTGTACGTTCCTGCAAACCACAGAAATGTTACAATTCTACATTATTATGTAGCAGACATGTTTAAACTTTATGTTTCAACAATGCTGTGGTTAATGTGGGATTATGTTTAAGCATAAACACCACTTGGTTATGGTTAGGAAAAGATCATGTTTTGGCTTAAAATACCCACTTTTCATGGCACTATCCCTGAAAATGCAGCAATGACTCACTAAAAAACAATCTGTTTTGTTACTTGTTGGTCTTGAACGTTTGTCTGCAGCTTGGCGGGTTTTTCACCTACAGATGTCACGCCATCTACCATCCCCTCCACCTCTCGATGACAAAGTCAGGTTATATGTAATGTCATTTAAAAACGACATGATACATATGAAACATGCAAATGTAACATGTTTACAAAGACACAATGCCAACATTTTCTTCTGGCAACTGAGCTGGAATTAATCCACTAGGGACCTTGAATATCTGCATGACCTTGAATGTGTGTGTTTTATGTTTCCCAACTATAAATGACCAGCATCGTACGAGAAATTATTAAATTAAGTCACAATTTCAGGAGCAGCAGGGGAATCTGTCTTACATCCTGAGCAACCCGGAGGTCCCCCTTTCCTGTACCAGAAATGTAAACCTCGTCGTGACACTAGAGTCGAAGTAGTGTGATCACTAAAGTCAGCAGGGTTCATCTTCTGGGTGAAACTAATGTCAACCTCATGGTGGCGTTGGAGAAAAAGTGAGGAGATCACCAAAATCAGTGGAGTATATAATGTCTGTACAATGTTTTTAGCCAATCCCTGATGGATGTTGGGATATTTTACAAAATAAATGACATTTATGACCTGCTGGTGGCGTTAGAGGAAACGTCAAAGGATCACTGAGGTCGTTAGAATTCATCAACTTGGGATCTTGAATATCTGACACAGAAATCACAGCAATCTAATTAATATTTGTCAAAATATCTCATAAATGTCAACCTCATGGTGGGTCTAGAGTAAAAGTCAAGGGATCACTAAGCAGGATTCATCTTCTGGGGACCTGACAGATATTTCAGTTTAGATCAAAGTGGTGGACCGGTACATGAACTGGCTGCTGTCTGAAACAGAAAAAAGGTAATGTGCTGAAAAATAACCCCACAATCCATCTCAGTGCTCCATCAAACACACATTACGTATGGAATATAAACAATAACAGATGGCGATCAGGCTGCGTCTGGAGACAATATCTCCGTAAAACCGTTTCACCGAACACATGAGTTGGGAGTTCAACTGGCATCTCTGCGTGTGCATGTGCCTTGGTCAACTCAGTTGTCCGGTCTGTCTTAAATCACAGCTTAGATATGTGGCAGGGTTTCAAACGGCGCATGTGCTCGCTTGATTAAAACTGAACGCCCATGCTGGGTCTGCCTCTCTGAATAGTGTGTAATGTTGAGGAGGGGGCAGGACGGGGTCAGAGCGCAGTGAAGAGATGCAGCCACTAGGGGGACGAGCTGGGAGACAGGACTGAAATATAGAGACGATTCAGGATGGGAGAAAAGGATGTTCACTGTCCCCTTTTATCTATTTATTTCATCTCATTTATATTCTATTTTACTATGTGCATTGTCTTGGTTTTATGTCTTTTTGTACAGCACTTGGTTACTTGTTTTTTTAAAGGTGTTACTATCATCAGTGGTGGATCGTTACTCAGTACCTTTACTCAAGTACTGTACTTAAATACAAAGCTGAGGTACTTGTAATTTATTTGAGTATTTCAATTTTTTACTTTATACTTCTACTCCACTACATTTATTTAACAGCTTTAGTGGCTTTACAATTAAGATTTTCACACATAAAATATACAAAGAGCTTGTTAAATATGCTCTGTTAGAAACTAAACTACCCAACAGTTTATACAAGTAGAGCTAAATCAATGTGTCAATAACCCTTTGAAACCAGGCGCAACATCCCTTTTCTTGTACTGCTTTAAGATGCCTTTCCAAAGTATTCAAATCTTTAAACCCAAGCTAAATTTGGTGTAATTTCTTTCAAAAACATGGGTAAAAAAGCAATGAACAAGGTGGTAAGAAATGTTCCACAAATTGCAAAAAAAAAAAAAAATGTTTTAATTATTTTAAAAAGCTAGGAGAAAACTGGATTTCTAATGATCATTATTATATATTTTAAATTATGTTAAAGAATTATTATCATTTTTAAGATATATTTCCAGGTCATTCTCTTTTTTGTTTGTTTGTTTTTAACTTTCTTGTCTTTTAACCAATTTTCTTGCTTTTTTAATTTTCTCTTTTATTTCTAATTTCTTGCTATTTTTTGGGTCATCTTGTCCTTTGTTGCTCACTGCCTTCTTCCCATGTTTTGGAAGAGACCACACCAATTTGCTCAGGTTTTAATTGGAAACTGTTCTAAAAAATAATTTGTCTTTTTACATGTAAAATATTTCATATTTATTTTTATTTAATTTAAATTATTTTGATAATTTTAATAACTTTGAGGTTTGGACTGTTGGTTGGACGAGCCAAACATTGTAAAGGTGTTACTTTGGGCTCTGGGTAACTGTGACAGCATCTGTCTCTATTTTCTGAATTTTTACAAACCAAACAGAAAATAATCAGCAGAAAAAATCATTAGTTGCAGTCCTCTATATGATAGTTCAAACTGAGCTCAGACTCAACCGACTGAAACGGTAAAATCCTGCCTTCACATTAATGCACGAGTTATAATTAACGATATATTATCTAGTACTATAACAGTAACTGGTGGCATTTTTCTGTATTAAAAACTACTACTTTTACTACTTTAAGTTCATTTTCCAGATTATACTTCCATAGGTTTACTTGTGCAACATTTTTAAAGCAGAACTAGATCTTGTAATGAAGTATTTTTCAGCGTGTTATTAGCACTCTTACTTTCTCCACTGCTCTTCATCATACTGAGAGATGTGTTGGGTCGATGTATGAATTAACATGTTGACTGAGTCCACATGCTAACAAGCATTCACTCAGGATACTCAGGCACGTTGTATCTGAATGCACCACACACACAGGAACAGAATCAAAAGTCAGATAAGCTGTTGTACTGATTATAAGAAGCTGCAGTACATCTGTGGTATGTTGATACCAGCCGAGACACTGAGGTATGTAAAGACATTATCCCTGTTACTGTCTGTCTGCAGGGAGTGTGACGTCACCAGACTATCACAGGGCTGACACATAGAGACAGACAACCATTCACACTCACATTCACACCTACGGACAATTTAGAGTCACCAATTAACCTGCATGTCTTTGGACTGTGGGAGGAAACCCACGCCAACACAGAGAGAATATGCAAACTCTGCACAGAGGGGCTCCCCCACCCTGGGTTCAAATGAGGAACCTTCTTGCTGTGAGGCGACAATGCTAACCACTGCACCACCGTGCCGCCCACCACAGAAATGATTTCATCCCTGGCCGTTCTTAGTGTATTGTTTTAAAACTTAAAAAAAAACTGTGAACCTATCCTTTTAGTTTACAATATGGACGAAGAGGAACAAAAACAAAGTTTGATCAATTTGTAACTTATGAGCAAAACAAAGACGACAAGAAGAAGAAAAAGAAGAAGAAGAAGAAGAAGAAATGTAGGAGACAAACTAAGGTTCTGGTCAACGTTGCCCTCCAATTTTTTTCCACCTTGCCTCTCGGAGCTTCTGCAGGACAAACATTTCTACAAAGTTTGACAATTTAATAGCTGATTTTATGGATGCACAATATTGGATTTTCTACCGATATCCGATGTGCCGATATATAACAACTCATTTGACCGAAAACCAATACCAACATCAATATATGCACTTTCTTTCATACCTAATTTTAGTGATCATCAAGTCTCTTCTGTGGTGGAATTAACATCATATTAAACATGCATGAAAAAGCACGTTGGCCGACTCCAATATTTCACTTTAACCTCCTGAGACCCTGTGTCCTCATATAAGGACATTATATTCTGGATTTACTGGACCTTGCTCTTCATTCATAACCTAGACTTCTTGTCTTTGTCCCTTTTTGTGCCACCTAGTGGCAGTAAGAGCACAATACACTATCCATGTGAAAACAAGATGGCTGCCATCTCTACCAAGTCAGTCTGCAGCTGATCCCGACACAAAGGTGGACAAGGTCCAAAACCTGATCACATGTTATGGCTGAAACTTGTTTATTTATGATTAATAATGTTTGTAGTTTGATATGGCAACAGATTTGATCAAATTGATTTGATTGATTTTAGAAACAGTGAAAAGATAAGACGCTGTTAATGAGGAAGTACTCATTTGAGGACACTGGGACTTTAATATCAGCTCGTTTGAGGACATTGGGACTTCATTGTTGTCTCGTTTGAGGACATATGGACTTTATTATCATCTTGTTTAAAGACATTTGGACTTTATTATTGTCTCGTTTGAAGACATTGGAACTTAATTGTTGTCTTGTTTAAGGAAATTGTGACTTTATTATCATCTACTTTGAAGATTTGGACTTCATTATCGTCTAGTTTGAAGATTTGGACTTTATTATCGTCTACTTTGAAGATTTGGACTTTATTATTGTCTAGTTTGAAGATTTGGACTTTATTGTCTCCTTTGAAGACATTGAGACTTAATTGTTGTCTAGTTTGAGGACACTGGGACATTATTATTGTCTGTTTTGAAGATTTGGACTTTATTGTCTCCTTTGAAGACATTGAGACTTAATTGTTGTCTAGTTTGAGGACATTTGGACATTATTATTGTCTAGTTTGAAGATTTGGACTTTATTGTCTCCTTTGAAGACATTGAGACTTAATTGTTGTCTTGTTTGAGGACATTGGGACATTATTATCTTGTTTGAGGACATTGGGACTTCACTGTTGTCTCGTTTGAAGACATTGGAGCTTCGTTGTTGTCTGGTTTGAGGACACTGGGACTTTATTATCTCGTTTGAGGACATTGGGACTTTATTGTTGTCTGGTTTGAAGACATTGGGACATTATTATCTCGTTTGAGGACACTGGGACTTTATTATCTCGTTTGAGGACATTGGGACTTTATTGTTGTCTGGTTTGAAGACATTGGGACATTATTATCTCGTTTGAGGACATATGGACTTTATTATCATCTTGTTTAAAGACATTTGGACTTTATTGTTGTCTTGTTTAAGGAAATTGTGACTTTATTATCGTCTAGTTTGAAGATTTGGACTTTATTGTCTCCTTTGAAGACACTGAGACTTAATTGTTGTCTTGTTTGAGGACAGTGGGACATTATTATCTTGTTTGAGGACATTGGGACTTCACTGTTGTCTCGTTTGAAGACATTGGAGCTTCGTTGTTGTCTGGTTTGAGGACACTGGGACTTTATTATCTCGTTTGAGGACATTGGGACTTTATTGTTGTCTGGTTTGAAGACATTGGGACATTATTATCTCGTTTGAGGACACTGGGACTTTATTATCTCGTTTGAGGACATTGGGACTTTATTGTTGTCTGGTTTGAAGACATTGGGACATTATTATCTCGTTTGAGGACATATGGACTTTATTATCATCTTGTTTAAAGACATTTGGACTTTATTGTTGTCTTGTTTAAGGAAATTGTGACTTTATTATCGTCTAGTTTGAAGATTTGGACTTTATTGTCTCCTTTGAAGACACTGAGACTTAATTGTTGTCTTGTTTGAGGACAGTGGGACATTATTATCTTGTTTGAGGACATTGGGACTTGATTGTTGTCTCATTTCCTTTTTTATACCTATCGGGTCCTAGTAGTACCTTATTAAAATAAAAACTCAAAAAAAGTGCTACAAGTACCTCAAAACTGTACACAAGTGCAGTAGATGTACTTAGTTTGATTCCACCACTGTATAAATAGGTATAAACTTGATGACTTGGAGCTAACATTCAACACATTAACACTTCATAAAGCAAATGGAAGCTGAAATTCTGTTCAAAGGACTGCAGGCATTATTTTTTCTTTTCCTTTTTTATGGGAAATTTATTCTACTATCATATCTGTAAAGCTGATTACATTTTTTTTAAAAACATTAAAAGCAGTCGTATACTGGTGACATTTCTTCACCACAATAAACACGGCCTGGATAAGTGAACTCAAAACCTTATTTGCAGACATGCAGAATTATTCATGTGCAAACTCTGCCCGTATTTGTTCAGGTTTTGTTTCCACTATGTTAATTCATGAGGTGTTTCAGGGCTCAGACTCGACTCTGTTATTTTGAAGGTCTGTTACTGCAGCAGTCGAGATTGGGAGCAGGGACGATGGTGATGTGCTGTTACAACCCGTAAACGACTGATCCAGCAGACATGAACTTCACCAGCTGTGTGACAGGGAGTCCTGCGGTGAACTGATCAGCTGAGCTGCTGCAGTAAATGTCAAAGTGTTACGACTTTGCAAATAAACTAAAGCTGCCTTTCCTACATCAAGAACAAATGTTTCGAGCTGCTTTCACTACACAGTCTCACTTTCCGGCTTCAAACTCCCATCCGGACAGACGACATACAGTTACAGCACTTAATGAACTTAAAACAAGAAAGTATTGTCAAATTACTTGTACTCTAATTACCAGTGTTTGTATTCTATTTTGACACATCCGATGAGTAAGTATTTGTGATATGTAACATCACTTGATGTATCTGTCCGTCTCCAGCCGTCATCAACTGAAGGTCGCAGGTTTAATGACACTAACAAAGTACATATAGGAAAAAAAAACTGAACCTCCACCTGCACACTCATTTCTCTGCTAAAACGAGGCAGCTCAACATGCCAAACAATACTTAGCAAATTAACTTTGGAGTTATAAACCTATGTGGTGAGATGGAGGGAGGAACAGAGTGAGTTTACAAACCAACAACATATTTAAGAGTCATTTAGTTTTTTCTAATTTATGTCAGAATTTCCAGAGAACACAGCTCAGCTTCGTCAGGTTTCACTTCAGTGTATTTCCCATGCAGTTGTTGAAAACTGAAAAAGAGCACTGGAGCAAAATGTGTGAGTGTGAGATGAAAAGAAACTCACACACAGAAACCTGCTCCTTCTCGTGGTTCAGTTTTGAGTTTGATGTTACGAACAGCTGAAGTAACTGATAGAGAAACTGGATTCAAACCAGCTTTATATTTCCTGTCTGCTCTTGTTGTTGAACTCAGCAGAAGAAACTGTGATGAAAACACTAACAAGAGGATACAAATCATTCAGATGTGTCGTTTGCCTGAATGCTTGTCAAGACTGGAGGTGGAGAGTAACTAAGTACATTCACTTAAGTACTGAACTTGAGTACAGTTTTGTGGCCCATATACTTTACTGGAGTATTTTCAGTTTGTGCCATGTTATACTTCTTCTCTTCTGTAATTAAGTGGAAAATGTTGCTTCACTACATCAATCTGACAGCTACAGTTTTAGATTTTACATTAAGATTAAACCAGAAGTTTCCAATCTTGGGGCTCCTTGTCATGTTTCAGATGTCTATTAGTTGTTAGCAGCTACACTAAAGAGGGATTTCTCAACCCAATCACAAGATAAATGTTGGCATTGCACATATCTGGGAACTGCAGATATGTTACATTAGTTTGTTATTATGCAGCAGGTATGGTGAAACGTTTCTTTGCATTTCAGTAACTCTGTTGTTTAAGTGTGGTTAGGTTTAGGCACAAAAACCACTTTGATATGGTCAGGTAAAGACAAAGTTGTGGTGGCACAATCACTGCCAGCGATGTCTCGGAAAAACAGAAAGAAAACAAAACTTTTCATGACACAGTCCCAGCTGAAATTACACAGCACATCTATGCTACAACAACAACGGCAAACACTTTTGTTGATGCTACCCCAACTAAAATAATCCAGCAAATTTTCAGTACAAAAAAAAAAAAGCTTTTCGTGACACTATTCTGGCTGAAATAGTGCAGCCATATCTATGTAAAAACAACAGCAACAACACTCTTTTGCTAACGTTATCCCAGCAGAAATAAGGCAGTGATAATTCAGTAAGAAAAAATGCTTTTCATGACACCCTCATGGTCCAAAATAGTGCAGTGATATCTGGGTTTTGGTGGCACAATCCCCACTAGAAATGCTGTTATGTCTCAGAAAAGAATACCTGTTTTTCATCACACTATCCCGGCTGAAATAACACAGCAATATCCAGGGCAAAAAAATAATAATAATTAAAAATATTTTTTAAAAAAGTGATATTTTAATGAGAAATTAATAAAAATACAAAATACTTTTCTTGACACTGTCACAGCCTAAATAAGAAATAAGGCAGTGATATCTAGGTAACAAAAAGGGTGCTGTACAAATAAACTGTGCTGTGATGAACCCATATTTTCTTTATAAGCTGCTGAACCTAAACACTGAGCCTTTATTGGGACAAACGTTCATTTTACATTGAAGATGTAGCTCACATTCATAAAGCTGAGACTAGAAAAAATAAGTCACAGCTGCTAATGTGGCCAGACAAACTGTAAAAAGATTAAAGTTACCTCAGTTATTAAGACTTAAATGATGTTCTTACCTTGTTAGACAGATTATTTCACCTGTGTCCAATCAGCAGGCTCCATCATGACTCTCAGATAAACTCGGTAAACAGAAGAAAAACTGAAATAAACCCAAAATATTAAGTTTGTCAGAGTCACTTTTCTTTTCTAGTACACATAAGGTGCTGAAATTAAACTTTAACATGTTGTTATTTAGTGTTTTTAGTGTTTTTCTCTACCTGCAGCCATTTTGTTTTCGCTTCAGATGTCAGTTGTGTCTCGCGGTGCTGACAGCTTCAACCTCCGGTGGGCGGGGCTTCAGAGTATGACGCGGTACGCTCTGTCTCCTGCTGCGTTCAAGTGGCGTCGTATTTACCGCGTTCACGAGAAGAGTCCATATTATCGCCATAGACATGTAAAGATCATATAAACATATATAAACATCTTTACATGTCCATGATTATCGCTCCCTTCTTGTCATATTCACAACAGTGAAAGTGAAAATTTTCTAAGAGCTCCGAGTTCACTTCCCACGTCTCAAACACGAGCTCACGACTTACATTTGAACGCAGCATCTTACTGCACTGGTAGTTAATTTACGTCAACGCATCACGGTTTAAAGCACCTGCGAGTGGGCGGGGCTTCGATGACTATGTTTTGAACTGTACCTGGTCCCTTTTGAATAAATAAATTAATTAATTAATAATTATAGAAAACTGCTTTGACTGACAGTCTAGTATTTTATAGTCTTCAAAAAGCCTCAGTATGTTTTCCTGGGTGTTTTCAGGGTCACAGAGGTCAGTAAAAGAGAATCGCACTTGGAAACGTTTTATAGAGGTTCAGCTACACCAGATTTTATTTGCTAAAAATTCTTCTGCCTCACTTCTCACCTTCAGCTCTGCCTGTCACACCTGTCAGATGGCACGCTGTGATGTGTTTTATTATCATTTATTTATCATTTAAATAAATAGAACTTGTAATGTCAGTGATTTAAGTCAGTAAGTAAATTGTGGTACTTGATCCTATTTAAGGGTCAGCCATAGTCCTTTTCATGGGCTTATCCTTGGCCCTGGGTCGGGTCATCTGTGCCATTTGACTCCCTCTGTAAGGGGTGGTCAAAAGGTACAGGTAGTGGAGCTTTTTTTGTTTTATTATATTTTGTTAAACTTTCGCATCACATGTACAGCGTCAGTTTGATCTTTTTGTTTTGTTTTTTACATAGTAGTTTAAACTACTTTTTCTAAGCACCTTTTGTTACCCAAACTAGATTTCTTCCCAGGGTAGCTTTGCTGTAGTTCAACTTCCTCCAGTGTGAAATCATTGGTCGTTTGCAGAGCTGTGCTTTTAAAGTAGCTTCCCCAAAACTGTGGGTGTGCTCCGAATCACATACTTTTTCTTACTACTTTTAGCAGGTACTTCAGCCTCCCTTACAAAGTACATACATTGGTATGCAGTATGCACACAATCTCGACATAGTACTTCTTCATAACATTACATCCTTAACTCTGACCCCCCTGTTCATACATCTGTTACCGTGGAGATAAAATAAAAGTGAGTTCACTAGAGACAGAGGTTGACCCAGAGAGCTCTACTGTTATTATTTTGCTTTAAGTTATAGCGTCATACATTTTAGATTCTGAAGCCATTTTTAAAAAGGAATTGTGCAAATTTGCAGGAAAGCCCAATCCGTCTTCTTTCAGCATTGGCAGTATAAAAACAAAATCGGGGAGTGCAGCAAAATGCCGCCTGCCTACTTTTGTTTATACAGAATGTGCCTTTTTCGGGGCAATGGGGGGCGTGAGAAAGTCACAAAACGTGTAGCTCAGCATGTGACGTAAACAGTGACGTACAATACATGCATCGAAGCTGTTCATCCCTGCTATCAGCTGTTTTTTAAGTCCACCGCCAGTGGGTCGCACGTGCGGCGTCATCAACAGCCCCTCTCAGAAGTCATCAACAGACCTTCCTGTGGTGGAAGGGTGCCTCGTTCTTTTTAAACCAAGAAGGTTCCGCCAATATGACTACCCTACGAGGCGGAAAATTGGACACCTCGGATCAACTCGCCAATCCGGCTCTGTGTGTCTAAACGCTCGCAGCTTGCCAGCAAAACGGCCCAACATTCGCTGAAAATCTGGCAGTGTAAAAGGGGCTATCATACTGTAAAACTTCAGTTAAAAGCCGAGTCCCTTTTACTAGCCTGGTGTAGCTACACATTTTGACAAATGAAGGCCTGTCTCAATTAGACCCCGGGTTTGGTTTCTAAGCAGTTCTTTTTTTTTTTTATATATAAGTTCTTATTCCAATTAATGAGTATTGTTTTAAAAGGATAAAGTGGTGTTGTGTCTGTATGCTGGGTCCCGTTACTCTCTATCTAATGCGCTGTCTGGTGGAGCTAAATTAAATGAATGATTTATAAGTGATATATTATCTGAAGCCTCATTTTTAAACAAGTAATATTCATACTGGTTTAAATAAACAGTTTGATTGTATTTCCCATCTTTGCTGAGCAACAGTTTCGTGTGAAAGGAGTTCAAGGCCTGTCCCAAATACAGGCCTGTTGAGTTCAGAGAGTTGAGCAAACAGCAGCCCGGGCTATTACAAGGTTTACGGTATTTACAATAGTGAAAATAACACAGGTTATGTATTTCTCTTTTACTGTTATTTAAAATGTTTTCCCTTTTGTTGTTGATTATATTCAGGATTATTTTGTCCAGTTTAACTATTAATATTCGACAGGTCGTGTGTCACATGAGCGCTGTCATCTGTCACTGCAGATTTCATTGAGCTGTCAAGCTGTCATCTGTCTGTGGCTCCGTCCACGTGACACATCTGCAGCTGTGCCGAGGATTGTGGGCCAGAATAGCCAGAAACACATGCTGGCTTGGATACAGCAAAAGTTGACCGGATACAGGAGAACATCCTGGTATTTTTGGCATTCGACACACAATATACTGGGACATGCTAAATCTTTTTCTGGCGTACTCTGTAGTACTGGAACGCACAGCGTGTCCTAGTGTTGAAGTATGCATTATATAGGCTGATGGTTTAAAGGCATCACCTTATCTGCCCTTTGTTCTTCAGTGTGCAGTCCAGGCACGGTGTGAGTGACAAGGTGTTTGACAGAGCGCACAAAAAAAGGCCCATTTTCTAATTTGCCTGGAGAGGGATCAGACGCCGTGAAAGACCAGGGCTTCATCTGAGAGGAATATAATGGGAACAGCATGTCAGAGTACAGTAAGAGTACAGGAACACGCGCTCAGCCAACAAGTGTTCGCTGAGTTCTGGGAGACGGACGGTCAGACGGATGCTTACAGCCCCCCCCCCCCCGCTGGAAATATGCAAGGTGCAGAGCACACATATGTTATGTCACATAAATCTGGTGGTGAGATTTCAGGACACAGACATGCAGGCACGCCTATCCAATCATGCTTGGCGAAGGATCTGTGGGGCCGTGTGTGTAGGTTTTATATAGACTGACGTGTGAAAGGTGGTGTGTGTGTGTGTGTGTGTGTGTGTGGGTGTGTGTGTGTGTGTGTGCGTGTGTGTGTGTGTGTGTGTGTGTGTGTGTGTGTGCTGAGTGGGTTTATTGCAAATCTTTCTGGGAAACAAGCCACCAGTGCGTGGAAAGGTACACGAAAACAAGCTGAATCCTCCCTGTCTCTTTTTTTTCTTTCTCTGTTTCAGCCACAGGTCGCCCCCCCCCGCCCCACCCTTGCTTCGCCCTCCACACACCACCCATCACCTGTTTCTCGGGACCTTGACGTCCTCCTATATATGGCGCTCCTCTGGGGCTCTGCACGGCACGGGGAGTGGCTGTTGATGTTTGTGCAGCTTGCTTGATTCCTGAGGAGCGTGGACAGTTTACACGAGCTGCTCAACTTCTCACACTTTTTCTTTTTTTAATGCTCGTTTGTTTCCTTCAGCGGTCAAAGTCCAGGCCGTCCGCACATGGACAGGAAGTTTAGAGGGTTTAATGGACCTTCAGGCTGTGATGGATAGTTCTCAGGCGGAGCTGCTTTTAAATCCTTGTACATTTCCGTGAGGGAGCCTCAGTGTTTTGATGCAATGCAACACAGATTGTGTTAAAGGCGTTGCATCCAAGACATAGTGTATTTTAACTTTATCCTCCAGCAGGGTTTAGTGGTGCCACAGATTCATCTTAGAGGACTAGTTTATTGATGTTTGGACACTTTCTTTTGTGTACTTTTGGTCTTAAGGCAGCGTTTCATGGTTTGGGATCGGGCGTTTAGTTCCAATTAAGAGAAGTCTGGATGTTGCAGCACACAGTGATGTTTTCAGACAATAGTTTTCTTTCAGCTTTGTGGCGACAGCTTGGGGAATATGTCTTCTGTCTCAGAAGAGTGGGGTCAGGGTTGTGAACCTTTTTTGTGACTGTCCAGCCCAGTTGCATTGGTGTGCTGGTATATCCTCTGCTTTCCTCTCTTGGTTGTCCACTGAACCAACGTACACAAGATAGACTTTTTTTTGTTGCCGCAAGAAGGCGCAGTTTCACAGCAGCCCTAAGACTTTGCAGTGTACCTACACCTAATCACACCTTAACCACAGCGTTGCTAAAACATAAAGAAACATAAAGTTTCAATATATCCGCCACGTAATAAGGTACAAACGTAACATATCTGTGGTTTGCAGGAATGTAAAATGCCAACACTTTTTCTGGCGATTGGGTTGCATTTGTCATGTCCTTTGTGCAGAGGACTTTACCGTTCTTAACACTTAAGATTAATTTGAGCACACAGGGAATCTAGAGTTTTATTTTCCAGGGATTCATTACTTTGCAGCAGATAAGACATGTGACTTTAAATGTAATAAGTGCAACGACAAAAGGGAAAAACACAAAAATAAACCCACTTTTTTCATCTTAAACAGGGGCTATTATTAATTTTTCTAGACTCTAAAAATCAAAGCACAACAGTAAAGTTAAAGGTGCAGCACCTAATTCTGAAGATGGGTGACTGTTGAGTCTCATTCAGAGGTCGGTAAATACCGACACTTTGGGTTGGTGGTTTGTTCTGACTGCCAACCTGAGGGAATATTTGTCGACCTGGGAATGAGACTTGATGCTCAGCTACCCTTTTCTGGATTTGCATATTTAACCTTTAACATTTTTTTTTTAAATTATTTTTTGGGGGCTTTTTGTGCCTTTAATGATAGGACAGTGTAGCGTGAAAGGGGGAGTGAGAGAGAGGGAATGACACGCAGCAAAGGGCCTCAGACTGGACCTTTAACATTTAGCGTTTTGGCTCTGACCTCCCCTGCAGCAGACACTTAACTCAGACTCGTCTGTGGGACGAGAGTCAGAGTCCACAGGTGGATGCTGGTGGTGATGGAACAGTGGATCTGATCAAAGCAAAGCAAGCAGCAGCAACAGTTGTGGAAACATTCACAGAGCGGTGAAGCAGCAGCAGCAGCATTTGCAGAGCAGACGGAGAGCTGGGCACGCTGACAGCTCAGAGCATTGACCTCCAAACTGTGAAGGTGTTTTGAATATGTGTTTCAGACAGCAGGGCATGTCACGCATGACTGTAGCAGTGAAACCTGAACCATCTTGTAGAGCTCACTTTATGAAACATAAAAAATACATCACACACACACAGAAGGTTTAAATAGAAACCAGTGTGTCTGTGTGTGGAGGAGAGTCAGTGTTAAAGTGATGCAGAGTGAGGGCAGTTTAGAGTTAATGAGCCACAGTCGGGCTGTTTGAAGGATTTCTGCTCTGAGGAGTGAAACTACACGACATGATGTAAAGGTTATGAGACGAGCTTGTGTCCAAACTGACCTGGGACACTGAGGAATAAAAATAATAATTACATAATTAAGTTAAGACACCTAATCAGCAGTTAAATGTTTGTTGCACAAGGCGTAAATTTAATTTATGAATAAAGCAACTGCTCACACTGCTCTACACACTGACACTCACTGTTGTATCTCCATTTAATTCTGCTTATTTAGTTTTTGCTGCACAGTTCACAGCCTCAGAACACTGCTTAACCAGTTACATATACCCACAGTGTGAATAACTTTAAAATGGATGACAAATTAAAGCTAAGATAGGCAACTTATTTCAGAAGCATTTTTTGTTACATTTATTAAAAAATAATCTTTACATCCTGACAGCAATCAGTAAATGAAATGCTCTAAAAAAAGAAAAAAAAACAGATACTCGTGGCTGTCGCAGGCCTTTAATAAGCCATCAAATTACTTTGTTTGGGCCGAATGAAATGATTGGATAGCTTACCCGTCTGTCAGAGGGAGGGGGTTCCTGTTGGCTGTTGTACAAATGCAGATGTGCATGCACGTCCCTTTGGTGAAAGCCTGATTCAATGGTGGAGAATCCTGCAGAGAAAGTTGGTATTCTAGCTTCAGCAACAACTGCCTACACTGCAAAGCAACCCAAAAAAGTGAGAGACCAGATACAACGTGCAAGGTACCCTGGGTGTGTTGGTTGTTGACGTTCTGGGACGCTGTGTCAAGTTCTGCCTGTTACATGCATTGTCTTCTTTCAAAATACACTTCTGTTTTTACAGGAAATTTAACGTTTACATACAGTCTCTTTCAAAATAAAAGCACTATGTCAGTACAACACTGGGAATTGGCTTTTTTCTCCTTCAACAACAAACACACGTGGTTAGGTTTAGGAAAGAAGAACAGGGTTTGGCTTTATATGATTTATAATCTTACGGGATGCAAACACTACTCTCTCGAGTGAAAGTTGGTGTTTGTTTGACACATCCACCACTGCTCCCACCCGCCGCACTCGGACTTTTGCTGTCATAACTTTCGTCCTTGTCCCGCCACATTTCCCCCGATGCTGCCGGATGCTGTTAAGCTATAACGGCAACCAGTTGTGTATCATGCCGATGTTAAAGGACTGCGTTTTTTCGTCAGTGTCTAACGGCGCGAGTCACTGCCCAAGCGCCGCATTTCAACGACTTCAGAGTGAGACAAGGTTGTAGCTAGAGCTTCTAGTTACAGTGTGTCCTCAGACTCACTCCTCGCCGCCACAGACCACATTGCGGGGAGGAGAGTGGGCAGCAGCTCCCAAATCCAGCTAACACAAACCCCAGCTCCGGGGGGCCAGAGAGGCCCAACAACCTGCAAGTCAATTAGCAAACTTTCTGTTGCTGCTGTTACACAGATTAGACACCTGTTGCTGCTACTGGCCACCAACCTGCTGTGACACCTGGAACTGGGGGCGTTTACGCTGCCTGAATTTGAGGCGCTACAGCCGACGACTGAAGGTCCCTCTCCAGAGGTGCTGCCTTCGAAGCATTTCACAGTGGCAGGGAGCGAGGCGGAGGGACGGTGGGGTGGCTAGCAGCTAATTCTTGTCTCATTTGTGGTCTGATAGACAGAGAGCGGTGAAAGGAGGGGCTGAGTGATGCTCTGTGTGCAACTCTACAATGTAATAAGATTAATTAAATCAATGTATAGGAAACACTCAGTTACTGTATGAAGCGCGTGCATATGTCCATGGTCGTCTGGTGGGAGGGGCTTAGGACAGGGCCTTTCTTCTGCTTACCCCAGCTATAACTTATAATAATACATCGTTAATTATTAGCTGACTTATATTTGATGTCCAAAATGTGGTGGAGTAGAAGTTTAAAGAGGCATAAAATAGAAATACTTGAGTAAAAGTACCTCAAAATACAAACAAAAGTACCTGAGTAAACGTATGTCCGATCACTGGGCTCAGGGCATCAAACAGGTCGCTGTGGTTCAGTGAAGAGGACGCCTGGTGTTACAGCAGTCTGCCAGCAGAACGAGACATGAGTAGGCAGATTTGTCAACATGCTCCCCGTCTGCACCGTACCTCGCTCACATGAACGAATAAAACACACACAACGCATAATCAGCAAAATCATCATCCCAGAAAACAGATGCTATCGGTGCCACAGCTCATTACTCCTGGATCGCTCGCCTGGATGCTGATGAGGTTTCTCGGGGATCTACTGTACCGAACATCAGCCTTTAATGGAGCCAAGTACTAATTAATCTGCCCTGACCCCGAGGACCCCGCACAGCCGCGCTGCAAAAAGGAAGGAACGAGGAGGATATGAAAGCATTTTTCGACATTAATTACCGCACAAATGAGCCCGTTTAACTGGTGGCTACAGACTCCTCAGCTGCGAGGCCAAACGTGAAAATGAGCAGCAGCTGTAGGACATTTTGTGCCTGTTTGTTTCTAATCACAACGCTGACCTGAAATTCTCCTCTTTGTTTCTGTTTCTCACAAGTTTCAAGAGCACACAGGCCCGCAGCGGCATCGCAGTTATGATGATAATTCCTGGAACCCAGTCAGTTCTGGTAATGAGTAATTATGCTAACTTTATTCTGCCCCACACAGACAAACAGCAGTGGGCGTTGTTAAACAGGAAAGTAAATCACCCCCTCTGTAAATACTGCCGCTACACACACACACAGATCGTGAAGATACGGCCTTTGATCTTTGAGATACACCAGGAATAAGCGTTTTCTGTTGGACTTTGATGAGCAGTGTTGTCAATAAAGTCAAATTATAACTGTGAGAGTTCCCTCAGTAGCTGTGATGGCACCGTAGCTTCATGAGGCCCTGCTGTCCCTTCAGCCTTGTGTGCCAATATCAGTGGGAGTCAGTCGTCCCACTGATGTACCCAATATAAACAAACACAAGTTAGATTAACTGTGCTGGAAGATAAGACTGTCATTGTACCTAAAATTCTATATTTTATTGTCCTCTTACTTTTAGCAGCATGCATTTACCATCCTGTCTTCTACAGGCTGTTTTATGCTCTCAATATATTTTGCCAAATATGTTTTGAAGGACATGTAATTGTTGCCTGAATACTGTTCACTGAAACATTTTGTTAAGCCACAAACCTTCTGTATTGTCTAAATGTTATTGGACTGAATGGATCAAATCTCAGTAATGAAACAACTCATTTCGTGGGGGTTGTAACCCCCCAAAAAATATGTACACACTGATTTATAGACGTCTCTTTAGCAATGTACGTCAACGACAAAAAGTCCTTTTGGTCCGAAGGGCATCATGCAGCAGACCCTGGAAAATGGAGCCACCAGAACAAGTTTGGGGGTGCAGTTTCTAGAGCTGCTGGCCATGAATGTTCTCTCAAAGGTCCTTTTAGGTGTCTAAAACTTCTCAAATTGTGTGTGTAGGATTTTGTGATAACTACGCCTTATCATTGCAGTCTTCAACTGGGCCTGTACAAATAGCTATAAATTAATTTTAATTGACTGTATCAGTATGTTGTGTGCACCCATTTACTAACAAAGAGGCAAACTCCAGCTAAGAAATGTAATTTAAATACATTTAATTTAAGAAACCTTCAGGGGGAACCTATTTGTTGCTGTTTGCGCGTGGGGGTTATAAGTGCGTGACACAGCTAAAGCCCCAATTGGCAGCCAGTGTGAGGGATGATAACATTTAAAAGCAGAAAGCTGTGAGTGGGACAATGGATCGATTTATTGTATGGAACAAATTACAACAAAGCAGCAGTGAAGACGACCTGCCACTGAGAGAAAAAAGAAAAAAACAGCAACCACACAGTATAGTATATAAAGTGTCTCACATTGAAATTAACAGCAACATTTTGCCATGTTTAGCTTCAAACAACGTTCAAAAAAGTGGTGTGAATTTTTTTAAAGTCACTTTTTACCGCGTTTAATATTTGAAATATGTTAAATATAATGTCACAGTTAAATCTCAACATTAAATGTTAAACCTAAATGTTAAATCTAAGATTTTAATTCGTTATTTGATGCAATAAACACAGTCTGACCACCTGGGCTTTTATTTTGGCACTGTCGATGACCGGTAGTGTGCATTTGCATATTAGGTAAATATTTCGTTTCACCAAGCACATTCAGATTTAACATTTAACATTTAGATTTAACATTTGGATTTAGATTTAACCTATAGATTTATATTCAACATTTAGAGTTAACATTTAGATTTATATTCAACATTTAGATTTAGACTTAACATTTAGATTTAACATTTAGATTTAGACTTAACATTTAATATTTAGATTTATCTGTGACATTATATTTAACATATTTCAAATAATCTAAATTCACACCACTTTTTTAAATGTTGTTTGAAGCTAAATGTGGCAAAATGTTGCTGTTAAGTCACTTTTTACCACACTCACAGCAATATTTGAAATATGTTAAATATAATGTCACAGTTAAATCTAAATATTAAATGTTTAACTTAAATGTTAAATCTAAATCTAAATGTTAAATCTAAGATTTTAATTCATTATTTAATGCAATAAATGCATTCTGACCACCCGGGCTTTTATTTTGGTACTTCCGGTGACCTGCAGTGTGCATTTGCATATTAGCTAAATATTTAGTTTAACCAAGCACATTTAGATTCAACATTTAGATTTTACATTTAGATTTAGATTTAACATTTAGGATTAACATTTAATATTTAGATTTAACTGTGACATTATATTTAACATATTTCACATACTGCTGTAAATGTGGTAAAAAGTGACTTTAAAAAATTCTCACCACTTTTTTAAACGTTGTTTGAAGCTAAATGTGACAAAATGTTGCTGTTAATTTCAGTGGGAGCCGCTTCACAAACGGCACCCCATATTACAGAGGCTATTGTGCACAGATGTAATACAGGTGAGCCTTGAGATTTTGGCCCTTTGTTGTGTGTTGGGTACAAAAAGTTTGAAAAACACTGGTTTAAAATACCCTAAACTGAGTCTCTCTGACTGGAGCAGTAAATAAATGGAGCAACATTTCTATTCCTTCTCTATTAGTCTGGGCCGCCCATTAGGGGTGAGAAGGGACAAGCTTTCTTGGGCCCAGCTGCTAGGTGCGGCCCATGGGTGTCAGTAATAATTATGGTTATTCTAAATACAAGCCCTGATAGCCATATTGTATTTAGAACCAAAATACTCACCACTGATTATTAAAACAACAAAAATAAACATTGCACAATATTTACTCTTGCTTTGGTAAAATGTTTCATAATGAGAGCCTCATGAAATGCTGTGAGTCTTTTTTTTTTTGAGAAAAAAACACAACGGGCAGCCGGCCACATGACCTGAGAGATTTACTGATCTGATTAGCTAATGTTGGAGTGAATTTCTTTGCCGTGCCAGGACCTGCACATAAATCAGCACGCCAGAAAAGAAAGAGGAAGAAGAGGGAGGCTGAGAGAGCTTTAAACCCAAAAAGTAATGCAATGAATAACTTTTTTCTGTCAGCTCAGAAAGCTGCTCCCAGCAGGGCTGAGAGGCAAATGATAGCCAGGAGGCTAACGGTACAGCTAACGTCACTGGCAAAGAGATAGCTTGCATCAGTGATGGAGCCACCAGGCCTGTGAGGAAGAGGATGATAGCCTCAGTCTCTAGGAAAGTTTCATGTTTATACTGATATGAGTAAAGCAAACGTGGTGAGGGCCCACTAAACCTTGTCAGGGGCCAAGCAATATTGGAGGGTGAGCCTGTTATATACTGTTTACACCAAATTCCTACCCTACCTATGTTATGTACATTAAAATATGGTTTCAGAATGATGAGGACGGTTTGAAAACAATTAGTTACAAAGTGTTGCCTCTACAGGATGATTTTTTCCTTTTTAACTATTATGTTTTTCCCAAGCGACAACCTCTGAGCTGAAAAGTTAAGCACCAACGCAAAAGTGCCAAAAAACTGCAGTTCCTCAAATGGCCACTTGAGGCTGGCTCCAAGGGTGAGTCCTGGCTTCCTGGGTATGGGAACTCTCCACTTGTCACTAGGCTAAATTATACAATGGAAAATGCCATAGGCTTGTGCTAATAACGTTAGCATGTTGTATTTGTTTGGAAAACATTTTTAGTATAAGACAGTTGTTTTGTCAGTGAACCCTGTGAGTTGTAATGGAGCCAAATTTTGTAACGTTACCTTTGTTAAATGTTGCTGTTGTCCCTGGCTTTATATGAGTAGGGAAAAAGTCTGCTAGCTGCTAGGCTAATCTATACAATGTAAAATGCCATAGGCTTGTGCTAAAAACATTAGCATGTTGTATTTGTGGGGAAAATGTGTCCAGATAAAGACAAGTGTTTGTCTGTGAATGCTGCGAGTTATAGTGAAGCTGATTTGTGTACTTGTGTTTGAAACTGTCTCTATTAAGCCATGTTTAATGTGTGTTTAATGTGTGTTTAATGTGTGTTTAATGTGTGTTTTGAATCAACTAAACTTTACAGCACTTCACAGAAACCCTGCTGCCAACTAGTGTTTTGGAGGTGTAACTGCAGAGTGACATAGACACTCCATCGCACTAGTATAAATGCTCACAACAGCGTAGGCCACGTGTGTAGGCTCTGCATAGAGTTGACACACAAGTATTAATCCCGCTTTAGGAGATTTAAAAAGCAGTCGTAGCAGTTAGCAGCTAACTCAAAGAAGAAGAACAGCAGCATAACTGTCTACAAATTGGGAAAAGAACAGAGTCACTCTGAGAGTCACTCTGAGAGTCACTCTGAAGTCGTCTATATTTGCACTTGGGCAGTGACTTCCATGTCAGACACTGATGAAAAAAGCTGTCCTTTCACGTCAGCATGATACGCAGCCAGGCACCATCAGTATGTAACGGGGGAAAACGAGGCCAGACAGCAACACAAGTTAATCAGGTTAAAAGTCCAAGTAGGGTGGATGTGTCCAGCAATCTCCGACTTTCACCCAGGAGGCATGTACTGTATGAATGTGAAGCCAAACCCTGTTCTGTTTTTGAAAACCTAACCCCGTGCGTCTGTTGTTTGACGGGAAAAAAAAACACAACGTGAGTTCACAAAAAACCGAGGTCGAGTTGTCAGAATTACTCTGCTGAAAATGAGTTGTGTTCAAGAACTATAAAAACTGAGAGAAGAAGAACAACCTGCTGCTGTTAGAGACCAGTAGCAGGTGTGTGTGTGTGTGTGTGTGTGTGTGAACCATAGAAAGATGGACGGTGAATTCCCCCACCCCCCCACCACGCTCTCTGCTCTGTGCTAACTGTCCATTGTCTCTCTGTCCCCTGCATACTTGTATCTGTATTTTTCCAGAAATCATGCATTGTTTGACCTGACTGAACACTGCTGGGGAGGGGGCTGTGTGTGTGTGTGTGTGTGTGTGTGTGTGTGTGTGTGTGTGTGTGTGTGAGAGAGTGGGTGGTACATGGAGTTATGTTTGCATGTACAGGGGGGAGGGGGGTTGTGTGGTTTTGTTGGGGCCCTGAAACTCCCTCATGGAGGCCAGTTGTCACTTCACACTGTGTTTCCGCCTCTGACACTCAGGAAACGAGACGCCCAAACTGAGACTGAGAAAAGGTGACAACTTGATAAAAAGAAAAGGAGATGAGCAGTGGACAAATATGCATATTATGTAAACCTCTTTGGTTTTTGGTTCATGAAAGAAATAACAGCAGTTTGGTCTCTGTTGTAAACCTCACAGCAGATACACTGAAATCTGTAGTGGATGTAACTAATTATGTGTATTAAGTACAAATTCAAGGTACTTGTACTTTACGTATTTCCTTTCTGAAAAAGGAGGACAGGCTCATCAAAAGGCGAGTCGAAAAGAGAGAACATGACAATTAAAAAAAAATGTGTTAGCCTTTTGCTAACAGGAGAAAAAGCTGTGATTTCAAGTTAACGTTAGTTAGAGCCTCAAATCACAGTGTGTTGTCCATCTCGCTCCCCACTGCTACAGAGAATTGACACTCACTCCGAAGTCCTCGAAATCAGGCGCTTTTGCAGTGACTTGCGGTGTCAGAAACCAAGAAAAAAAGGTGTCCTTTAACGTCGGCATGTTACGCAGCCTGTTGCCATCAACAGTTTAATAGCGCCCAGCGGTGTCAGGGGGAAACGCAGTGGGACAAGGACGAAAGTTAAGGTGGTGGAAGTCCAACTGAGGGGGGTGGATGGGTCCAACAAACACAGACTTTCACCTTGAGAGAGCAGTGTTCACGTCCCGTAAGATTATACAGCCAAACCCCCTTTTTTTTCTAAACCCAACCATGTGTGTTTGTTGTTGAAAGAAACAAACGTCAATTCGCGGTGGTGTACCGACATAGTGCTTTTATTTTGAAAGAGACTGTATGTAAACGTTAAATTTCCTGTGAAAACAGAAGTGTATTTTGAAAGACGACAATGCATGGAACAGGCAGAACTTGACACGTCATCCAAGAACGTCAACAACCAACACACCCAGGGTACCTTGCACATCGTATGTGGACGTGGAAAGTCCATGACCACACATCGATATGTGGCGAGGTCGGAGTGAGAATGTGTTGCTACAGACAACCTCACCAGGAGAGCGGGCAGCAGATTGGAGACGGACCCCCAGTCAGTGGCTGCAGCATCCTGAATCTAGACAGCAGCTCTGAGGCACCGGACAACCCAGACTCCCCGGCAGATCAGAAAACTTTCTGTTGCTGCTGTTACACGGGTAGGACCCGGCGCTGCAGCTGGCCACCAGCCTGCTGTGACACCCAGCACTCACAGTTTTGTGCTGACCGACTTTATAGTCCAACACATTCTTTTTGGAATACTTTTTGTAGAGTTGGACTGAAAATTTAAAACACTGAAGATGTTCGTGAGGCAGCACGGTCGAATTATGAGGGGCAAGTGGTTTCTCCTTCTTCTTTTCTTCCATAAAATGTATTTCCAATTAAAATTGAGTAAATAAAATTATGCTGTCAGAACCACTAACAAACATTCCATCATCTGTGTGGACGCAGAAATCTTAGATGTCTCAAACCTGGGCAAAATAAACCCCAAACTATCTGCATTACGAGACACCAACAGAGGTGCGTGAGACATTACGCTTGTGGGTGCAACTTTAAGATCAGCTGGAGAAGGGACAGGAGAGAGGAGACAGATAATAAAAAAAGGGAAAACATCAGGAGAGTAGAAGGGACAGGAAGAAGGAAGGAAAACTGTCTGAGCTGAGCCATCTGTCGGTCTTGTGATCTCTCAGTGCGCCAAGTCATCGAGTCTCTCAGAAGGTCAGACTGGCTTCACGAACATGAACATCAGATTTACAGTCTGTGCTCACAGATTGGATTTTACAGATGAAGCTCATAAATTTTATCGTTTCCTTATCATCGCTCTACATTAATCACGCACCAAACAGAGAGGAGTCAGGCTGAACGCTCTGAGACACCCGCCAGGGTCTGGGTGGCCTCTGGGCTAAAGGTCCCTTTTATTTTACTGAGTTGTGACAGAGAAGAAAAGCTGCATGTCGTGACTATGAAGGCTCGTGTCATTTTAAAAAAACAAAACTCAGATGGGAGATGTGGCTGGCTGAAACACTGCAGACAGACAGACAGAGGAGCCAGGTGCTGCTTTGCAAGTTACAGAAATACCAGCTGGTTGGGAAAAGAGTGTTTTCAGGTGACCAGCTGAAGGGTTGGGGACCCTGAGGCAGGGTTAGTGCACTGCATGTCGTGAGTTAAATTCAAATTTGTCCAGTGAAAAATGTCAAACAGTGGGTGTATTTAAAAACAGAGCAGCGCAACACTTAAAGGTCCAGTGTGTAGGATTGTGGTGGGTGTGTTGGCATAAGAACTGTGCTTTCATTACTTTAGAATGAGCTGTTTATATCTGCAAAGGGAGCGGGTCATCGTCTATGGAGATCGCCATGCTGCACTGCCATGTTTCTACAGTAGCCTGGGATGGACAAACCAAACACTGGCTCTAAATAGGGCCGTTCATGTTGTTGTGTTTTGCGTCGGCCACCGTCATTAGCAGCCCCTCAGTGATAAGAGAGTTGAGAAAACAGATTTTTTTCAATGAGAAACTGCTTTATTCAGTGCTCATACCAGTTTAAATCACTGGATCCAGAGGCAGACACCTTTGTGGATATTGTGGCTCCTGGTAAAAACCTCCTGAAAGTCTGAATCCTAAGTTACCAGAGAAAAAAGGTACGCACACATTAGCAGGTGCTGGGCTTGCGGGCCATCTGCAACATGCCAAACAGCATAGCAGAAACACCGATTTGTAACATGACACTGATTTATACAGTGTTTTTACCGGTTTAAATCACCTGATCTGTTTGTTTCAAAGAGGAAGAGACCTCTACGGATAATTCGGCTCGTGGTAAAAACCTCCTGAACAATCAACACTGAAGGAATTGTAACTGGGAGAAGTTTCAACTGGTAGTAATCTGCAATCCTCACTGTTAGACACCATTAGATCCCCATAAAACTTACACACTGGACCTTTTGGTGCAATGTCAACCTGACCTGGCCAAGACAGCAGCGATACAGTCCCACAGTCACAGTTTACAATAAATAGAAAAACATTTACAAACACAGAACAAACACTCATACAACCAGATAAAACATTTACAGACCGAAAGCCTCGACTCCAAAAATTTCCCTCTCTCTGTAAAATCAGTCAGAGGAATCAGTGTGCGTAAATGTAGCTCAGACTGAAGCTTGTTCCAAACATCTAGAAGATTTCTTTCCTAATTCAGTCCTTATCTTTGGAACAACCACTTTCAGCATGTCCATCGAGCAGAGACTGTGACTTCCCTGTTTCCAGGTTAATAGTGAACTTAAGTGAGAAGGAAGTCTGCCCAAAATTGCTTTGTAAATAAGGATGTACCAGTGACTGAGGCGACGAGCAGATAACGATGACCAGTTTACAACCTTGAGGTGGGAACAGTCAGCAGGGTTCTGCCTGAGTGTCTCAGGTAGCTCACCTGTTGGTGAGGGGACATCAGTTCAGATACATATTCTGGGGTCAGGTCTTGAAGGGCTTTAGTAGTAATAGGTAAAATATTAAAATCAGTTCCTAAAATGAAATTGTAATGTAAAATGAAATTGGAGTAATGTCATGTCTTTTTTGAGTCCATCCATCCATTCATCCATTTTCATCCGCTTATCCAAAGCCAGGTCGCAGGGGCAGCAGGCCGAGCAAAGCACCCCAGACGTCCCTCTCCCCAGCAACACTTTCCAGCTCCTCCTGGAGGACCCCAAGGTGTTCCCAGGTCAGATGAGATATGTAATCCCTCCAGTGTGTTCTGGGTCTGCCCCGGGGCCTCCTACCAGTGGGACGTGCCTGGAACACCTCCAACGCGAGGTGCCCAGGAGGATCCTGATCAGATACCTGAACCAACTCAACTGACCCCTTTCGGCCCAAAGGAGCAGCGGCTCTACTCCGAGCTCCCTCTGGATGTCCGAGCTCCTCACCCTATCTCTAAGGCTGAGCCCAGACACCCTACAGAGTAAACTCATTTCTTGTATCCGTGATCTCATTCTTTCAGTCACTACCCAGAGCTCATGACCATAGGTGAGGGTTGGGACGTTGCCTTCCCGCTCAGCTCTCTCTTCACCAGGACGGACCAAATTTTGAGTCTATTAATTGTTTTCTGATTGAGGCCTGTTTAAAGATATTTACAATAGTCCTACCGTGAGGAAATAAAAGCGTCAACAACAGTTTGTGACATTTAAAATCAGCTTTGATTGAATCTTAGCGGAGCACTTACTGACTGCATTTCACAATAAAAAGGGAACTCTCTGGAGGATGGATGATAATACTATTTATAATTTGAGCAGCTTTGTTCATATGAGACCACAAACCACAGTGGAGAGAGGAGGAGGAAGAGGAGGAAGAGGAGGAGTAATAAAGTGAGGCCTGGATACAAAAATTAAAGGTTAATATGGTCTGTAAAGAAGCATCTTCTCGTACACGGAGGCGAATGGAAAAAGAGGTTGCTGAGGTCACACTGCTGTGTCACCTAAGTCAACACAGTGAGTCACTCGTCGCAGATAAGTCAATACGTTTTATGAATGGCAGCTAGTGACTCAGGGCGGAGGAAAGGAGGAGAGGAGGGGGGGGGTGTCTAAGGAGAAAATGACATGGCAGATAACGAGCATCGTTGGCCTGCTCCAGAGGATGGATGAGCAGACGATGAGTCAGGGGAAACACACACTTTGATCCACGTACTCAGGAAGCAGAAGAGAGAATCAATAAGGAGCGAAAACACAAAACGCACACACACGACAAGCTGCATCAGCGCGTGTGGAGATGTAAATGTCCACTGAAGTACTCCTGTTCACAGCAGCGAGGCCCAGGCTTTTATTATCCTATAAAAGCTCTGGCAGAGGGAGAGAGGGTTTTCCACTGAACTCAGATCAGCAAGAACAGGATTGAAAGTCCTGAATGCTGAGCCGACTGATCTCCCCACTAACCGCTGACCCACTGATGGAGACGGAAAACATCTCTGGTTAGAGTCATCATCGGGATGCCCACAAGACTCGAGGGAAGACGTCAGGAAGCCCAAACTGCACAGGAGGGTAAAACTGAAGCTACCAGGAAAATATTAATGCCACTTAGTCTGAGTGCATTTAAAAGATTAAATATTCATTTTAACTCCCGTGAAGCAATTAGGTTAATGTTCATGTCATGTGTTAAAACATTTTACTGCAGTGTAATGTTAGAATACCATCAAGCAAGGCCTGAGGGTTATTATTATTATTATTATTATTATTATTATTATGAGTATTAATTATAATAATAATAAACTTTATATAGGTAAAGCACCTTGCTGTTTTGTTAATAAAATTTCAATTTTTATTTTTATTTTTTTAATCACTTAAAATAATAATATATTCCACTAATAATAATAATAATTATTATTATTATTATTATCATCATCATTATAATTATTTTATTAAATTTTGAAATAAATAATGTAACTTTTGGTCAAAAAATCAAATGACTCCTATATAAATATATATATTTTTAAATAATAATACATTCCAATTAAATTATCATTAGTTATTGTTATTATTTTTGTTATTTTATTAAATTTTAAAATAAACAATGTCACTTTTGGTCAAGAAATCAAATGACTCCTGTATAAATGTAAATGTAAAAAAATAATACGAATAAAGACAACAACAATAATAATAATAATGATAATTAAATTATAATGAAATTAGATCTTATGTTTACAGTATATCTGAGGGGATAAAAACATGACTGGACAAGCTGTGTGAGAAGTGTCATTCACCCACAACCACACGTCACACTCACCCTCGTCATCACTTCCTGTCTGAGAGACAGTGCTCAAGAACACAGTTAACAAACCAGCCCTGCTCTGTACTGCAGAGTGTTATCTGTCCTCTGAACTGTTCTCACTACACTTCATGCTGCTATCTACACCTTTTATTGCTCATATTCAAACAGACAAACTTTATCCTTAAAGTATAAAGGTGGGCAGTATAGATACATAGTCCCATGCAGAGGTAGGTTTGTAGCTTTATGTAGGAATAGGTTAGTAGAGAGAGCTAAGTTAAGGTGTATTTTGCCAACAGTTAAGAAGAAAGACTGTGTTAGGTTCAGCGGTAGGTTTAGGCTTCAAATTTAAGACTATTTAATCACTTTTACAGCCCAATATTTAAGGCTTTTTAAGGACCTACAGGCACCCTGCTGTTTTAGTGGTCTGACAGTTACATGTTGGAGGTGTGTTTGAGTTTATACAGAAAATTCCTTTAACATAAATGTTTGACTGGTTGTCATGGACTTCCGAAGGATCAGAGCTGACTTCATCCTCCTCTTCATCAACAGGGACCGTGTAGAGAGGGTGGCATCCTTCACATTCTTGAGTCCACATCTCAGAGGAGCTCTCCTTGTCCAAGAAGGCCCAGCAGCGACTTCTGAGAGTTCTCAGGAAACACAAACTAGATCAGAAGCTGCTGGTGACTTCTTATTGCCCCACGATTGAGAGTGTGCTCATGTACTGCATCACAGCGTGGTGCGCTGGGAGCTTGGCTGTGGACAGGAAGGCTCTGCAGAGCGTCTTCAACACAGTCCAGAGGATTATTGGCAGTCTTCAGCTCCCGCTGCCTCAGAAGGTCCAGATCTTTCCTCAGTGACTCCTCCCACCCAACACACCATCTGTTTGACCTGATGCCCTCAGGCAGACGCTACAGGTCATTAAAGGCCCGCACCTCCAGACTAATGTTTCTTTCTCTGGGCTGTAAGAACACTAAACAAACAATATGTATTTTATATACTTTATTAACCCCACAAGGAGAAATTCAGTGTTTTCACTATATAGCTGCGCTCATGTTTGTCATGTTTAGCTTGTCTTATTTTATCGGTTTTTAAAGCACAAATGGAGTGGCATCTGTAATCTCATTATATTTCATATTTAAAGACAATACACCTTTATATTCTATTCTACCTGCACACGCCCTGAGATAAATGTTTAAGAGGTTGTCTTCAGAAATCAGGCACTTTAATGCCTTTTAAGTTCATTTTAAACCAAATTAAAGACTGATTCAATGAATGATGAAGAAGAAGGCTGGCGTTGTGTTCAAAGGCATCGTACTGCGAAGGTTGTTTACAGGAGAGTAATAATGGGCAAGTTTTGTGTGGTCAGCGACTGCAGGAGAATTCCTCCGAAGAGGAGGAGCGCACGCAGCACTGTCGAGCCGGCACTTTCACTGAGCTAAAAGACTACAATGACTACAACCTTGTCGTAAACAACCCCCTTTCTGTTTCCAGTGGCGGATTACTACCAACAAACAATGAGGCTTCCTATAGGAAATCAATGCATGGACAAAATGTCAAATAAATCATCACGGAAACCACAGTTTGCTACGATTTTTATGTGGGAACATCAAGGAACACCACTGACCACTGGGTGAGTTTCATGGCTTTGAAAACCAACGTTTAAGGTGGTTTTAGGACAGATTTACACATGGCCATAGACAGCATTGTTAAGCCAGGCAGGGGAAAGCCAAATTCTCTCAAATTCTCAGAGAAGGAGCAATCGTCAAGATTTTGGTCTTAACCACTCTATTTCATCATAAACAACCAGGAATGGGGCTCAAAGTGCAAAATACTGGACTTCTCCTTTAATCTACATTTTGCTGACAGTAAGTACAAGTATGAAGTAAAAAGACAGGATAAGGTTCAGCGGTAGGTTTAAAGTAGAGCTGTCAAAATATCACAGAAAAAAAATGCGTTAAAAACATAAACACTGATTAATCGTGTTTTATGGTGTCCTTTGACTCAGTGTGTTATTGAAGGCCACAGAGGCTTTGTCACATGATGGAGGGGGATAAGATGACGCAGCTTGGCCCCATGAATGGAACATTTACATTTAACAATCGCCAGATGGAGCTGTTGATAGGAACGTCCTCTGAAGTTCCTGCAGTAAGGAATTTTCGTACCATCGGAGTACTTCAAGCCTGAAATATCACCTCAAGGCAAAGCATTTAGCAGTGAACCCAGAGGTCCAAGTTAGTACAGCATCTGATGCTAACGCTAACAGCCAGCTCCGTCAAGCCACACTCGACCAGGCGTTCAAATTGAGTCAGTCTACCTGTGAGCGACTAACTCCCTCGCAAAATGGACTGCAGACAGGGGGACACTGTGTCCATAATCCAACAGCTTTACTACGCCACATCTGCCAAAACTTTTTAAAATACTGTCACTGCAAAAACTGATTTTTATAATCACTGGACAGCCCTAATTTAAAGAACTGTACCATCAGAAATGTGTTTTTTCTTGCAGGAGAGCTCGACTCAATTTAATAAAAGGAAGTTGAATAAATAAAATTAAAAAGGTTTGTGGCAATTAAGCCCTCACAATGTTAAATTTAAGACCATTTACTGGCTTTTAAGGCTGAATATTTAAGACTTTTTAAGGACCTGCAGACACCCTGCTGTTTCAGTGGTCTGCAGTTACATGTTGGGAGTTGTGTTTGAGTTCAAACAGAAAATACAGTGTTACCTGATGGATATAATTAATTTTTTACACACATATATATATATACACACTTTGAAATGCTAGTTAGGGCCCGAGCACTGAGCGCAGGCAGTTGCAAAGGCCCTCTTGAAACTAAAGGAATAATTTGGGATTAAATCTGTACAGACACGTGTTGACATGTGAAACGACAGAAACAGCTGAAGCGTTGCGTTTAATACTCTTTATTCATTATTTCCTCTTCAAACACATTTTCCTGATGTACATGTACATTTCCATTCAAAAAAGAAAAAAACTCAAGTGAGGTAAAAGTCCTGAAAAATGAAATAGTATAATGGTTGTACCATCAAACTCATCGTCACAATCACGAAGCTGACAAAAAAGCTATTTTGCATTAACTATTTCAAAAAAATATACAAGTGCGACAAATTTCATATTCCCCCCCACTTTTTAATTACTTTTTTTTTTTTTTAAACAGCAACAGGCATCCCTTCATACACACATGCAAACAAGCACACACACCTCCACGCATTAACGTAAACACAAATCTGCTGCAAAAAAATTCACGACTCCTCGTGTAGAAACTGTCAGAGAGCCTCCGTCACATTCCTATGGTGTAAGACTTGTACTTCAGACAAGCGTAACCACTACGTATCTAATCCACAGCTTCCTCTGCGCCCCCTGCAGTAAAGAATACATCTACAGGTGTCATAAATAAAAATAAACACGCTGCACTAATAAACAAAAGCCCAAACAAGTGGGACGACCAAAGGCAAGGAGAGTCAGAGAAGCGACGGGATCGATGAGTAGTTTACAGCAGAAAATAGAAAAAGTGGGGGCCAGAAAATTAAGGCAAAGTACACTTCATAATCCTCTTTTTTCTCTCTCCACGTCGTCCTTCACAAAACTTCATACGTCGACACACACACATCAACCCTGACACGGTGATTTAGCATGAGCCCTGCTACGCCCCACTCTCATCCGGTGGGGGAAGGTAAAGCTTTCATTAACAGGTGTTTTTTTTTTTCAGTCGTCAGACAAACGTCACAAGAACCGTAAACACATGACGGCAGGGTGGACACATAACAAGCAGAGGATTGACATTCCAGACTGCGTTCACTATCTACTCTCTAGAAAATGCATTTTTTTCTTGTTTGTTTGTTTGTTTGCATTTTCTTTGACCTCGCTCGAAACTACTTTCAGTGAGCAACGTCAACAAAAAGCCCAAGAAGGGACATGTCCTCGCCAGCTCAGCAGACGTCAACCTGCAGCCGTGAGCAGCAGCGTCGCCGGGCGGCTGGTTTTGAATTAATAAACCAATTAATCATCACTCAGTGGGGATAAACTAACTCGGGAATGACTGAGACTCTGTGCTGCAGCACTAAATAAATGTTCTGTCCCCTGCTTTCAACCAAGGCAACCATCATTTTAGGGCTAACAGCGTGGTGGCAAATCCAGCTGTTAGCACTAAACTAAAGCTGAGTTTACACTACGAGCGACAAAGCAACAGGCAACAAGTCGTTTTCAATAGAAGCTGGTGACATGAAGCTACACACTGACGCCACTGAGGACGGGTATGTTGTGCTACAAATCTAAGTTGAGCTAGCTCCAACTGTCTTCAGTGCTCCAACAACACGGGGAAGCGTCAACCAATCATATGTTTTGGTTTCTAGCTGTAGTACCGTCTTATTTAGCTTGCATGACGTGATTTCGCCAAGTAGGACACGCCCCTGGATCAACATCCCACATCGCGTTCCAGGACTGACACTGCAATCAACCAGTCACGCTGCAGTGCTTCAGCAGAGCTAAGCTAGTTTTCCAAATCGAAGTTGTTACAAGTGAACAAAATCCTCAGTGACACCGAATAAAAGCCAAGTAAGCTACTGAAAAGTTAGCGAGCTAGCTTGCTAACTAGGTAGGCTATGCTAACAAGTAGCTTGCCAATAAGCTAAAATATTGTTCATTAACATCAAGAGTAAGAATGATGTCATTTTGCAAAGGACACATTTGACACATTGAACAATATTCTAGACTATTAGCAAGCTTACTTGTTAGCATAGCCGACCTAGTTAGCAAGCTAACTCGCTAACCCCGCAGTAGCTTACATGATTTTTGTTCAGTTTTTGTTCAATTGTACTAACTTCAATTTGGAAAACTAGCTTAGCTCTCAAGAAGTACTAAGAGATTTCTTTCAAAATCTCAGGAGCAGCACACTGATGATGTCAGAGGGCTGTGATTGGTTGATTGCAGTGTTGGTCCAGGAGCTTGTCCTACTTGGCAAAATCACATTGTGCTATTTAGCTTAGTTAGCTGACGCTATGCTAACTTTCTGTGTGTTGGGGTGCACATGGGGCTGCAATGGGGTGACGAAATGTAACGTTAAAGGGACAGTCAGTCAGTACAGCTCCAGTTTGGAGAAGCTGACATCTAAACTGAGCAATCTACTGCTTAATATATTGTATATATTAGCCACCTAAAAAAAAAAACTGTATTAGTTTAAGAGTAGACTACATTTTAAATATTTTCAGCACTTTACCCCGACGTCAGAAAAACGAGGCCGTTATAGCGATCCCTTCAAAGCCAGACTCCATTAAGAAAAACAGGGATTTAACGTTGCTAAACACAGCAGCTGCTGGTCGACCGCTGCCTCGGCAGTTTGTTTGTTACTGTGTGACTTTGTCGTTTAAAATGGTTGGTTCAAATTCACCAAAGTCACACAATAAATAAAAATAACAGAGCAAAACAAAACTAACTAACTGAATTGGTGGTAAACCAGCATCTCTGTTTTCAGTGAGTTATAATTACTGTTTTTCTCAATGGAGTCTGGTGGCTTTGACAAAAACAAGATCGGGAACTGAAGCCGTTAACAACTTCCCTGTCGGAAATTGCTGACTGACAGCAAGATAAAGCATAGAAATACTGTAAATATAACAAACACTTAAACTGACATTGCTTTTTTAGGTGGCTAACACGGTTTGGCGCTGCCTCTATCTACATCAGTGCATTGCTTAGCTTCTGTGTCGGACGCCTGTCTGCTTCTCCAAACTGGGGTTGTGCTAACTATGACTGGATGAGCACCCCACACAACCCCACTTCAAAAAAATCCAAACAATCTCTTTAAAATGAGCAGATTTTTCTTCAGATGTTCAGTCGAGGTTCTTTGTGGCAGAGACACCAAAGCCCGTGACGACATGGCTACACTGTCGCACTGTCGCTCGTAGTGTGAACAAAGCATAAGAAGGGGACTACCCACTGAGTGATGACGAGGTTTCAGAGCACAAATAAAACCCAGCGCTGCTGTCAGGCTGTAGCAAGCGGACGTCTGCTGACTACCTCCACCTTCAGGCATGACCTACTCCAATAAGACCCTGCAGTTTGGGGTAAGAACAGGAGAGTCACGATTAATACAGAGACAGGAAAAGACACAAAATGAAGGTGAGTATAAAGGAGGGGACGTCTCAATGTCAAGGGCAGATGAAACCAATTTATCCTCCCAAAATAAAAAAAATAAAGGGACAAAACAGAGCCCTCAAAAACACATTATGTCCCTGAGAACCAGCTCAACTCCCTCCAGCAAGTGACCATGTTAGTTAGCTTATTTACATTCCTCTCAGGTGGCTGGGTTTGGAGTAAAAAAAAAAAAAAAAAAGGCCTCTTTAAAGTGCTTCTGTTAGAACGGGGTCTCTGCTGGTCGACCTCCAGCTACTGTGCCAAAGTATAGCTCGTCAGTGCACTTCAGGTATTGCTTTGGTTTGACCGGGAACAAAACAAATTCAGCCAGGCGGCTTCAGATCATGTGGAGCTACGATGCTAGGCAGTCCAATAAATTAAGGGTAAATATATAACGTCTGTTTAGAAAAATCTGAAAAGTTGGATTTCAAAAAAAGGCATTCAGGCACGACTGAGGTCAACATGGCTGCCAGTGACAAGGCCCAACGTTTTGGAAAAGACAAAGACAAAAGGCTGAGAACACTGTGACAGGAATGACTAGACAGATGGGTTTGGGACTGAAACTAAAAAGACTAAAGGGAAAAAAACACGGTAAAAGAAAAATGAAATAACAAAAAAAACAAATTCAAACCAAAATTATTTTGCTCCCCAACCACAAATGTATGATTTCCCCCGTAAACTACGATGGCAGCCTTGTTTTAAAGGAGCTGAAAAATGCTTTCCCTCCTGATCACCATTTAAAAACCCTTTAAAAGAGTCAAAAGGCACTTGAGTGCTTCAGTTGCTGGTTGTAACTTTGGTCCAGAGCGAGACAGTGTGTGGCACCTCACTTGTTGTTTAAAAAAAAACAAAAAAACAAAAGGCCGCAGCAGTTCCCATACCAAAGTTCAGCAGCTAATCCAGCAGAGCATGCCCTGACCCCGGGGTGTGACCTGCAGAGAGGCCGAGCTGACCGTCCCCTAACAATTTTTCTAGCCAGTCAGGAGCTGTGAGCGAGCCAGATAAGAGACCGTCCTGGTTATCTGGTGTGAACACAGCAGCAGCAGCAGCAAGGGAGTGAGCAGGAATTAGCTTCTGATTGATGACGGGAGGAGCAGAAACACAGCAGGTGTCCTTTACACATGAAGTTTATGAGCAACTTTTGTCGATGCCACAGAGAGATGACAGGTTAAAGTCACAGCTTAGGGCCATGTGATAGTTATGCCACGCTGCAAGGGTTCAAAATTTACTGCTAATAATAGGCTTGGCTTGAAATAGTAATTCATAGGTTTGGAAGAGCAACCCCGTCACATTCAGAGAGGGAGGTGGGGGCGGGCTCGTGGCTCAAGTCAGTTGTAGCTTCCAGGATGCTTCAAACTTGTCCAAAAGGGGAGTGGCATCCCACTGGCAGACATGTTGCCGTGTCTCTTAACATACCAGTTGCACTCCCTGGTGTCCGTCTGCGCTCCCATGACCACAAAAGGGGTTCAAACACTGTGTGGTTCCAGCATGCACCGGATAGAAGAGGACAGGAAGTGACTCAGCTCCCCACACATGTAAGGTGGCAGGGCTGCTGCTGCCGCTCGCACACCCATGCCCGGCTCTCTGCGCTGAAGATACCTCCTCCAGGAAAAAAGAAAAAGAGGATAATTATAGACGGCCTGTATAGTTTTAAGAGCCAGCCGGCGGGGTTGCGTCAGAGGAGGATCCCATTTCAGGGCTGCTGTCGAGCCTGCAATGGTTGTGAGGGACGACCCTGCGGGGCCACCATGTGCTGCTCCTTTTAAGGGAAGGGACAGCCAGTCAGCCTGCCACTCCAGGACTCCCAGCCAGCTCTCTCGCTCCAGGCAACCAGGCCATGCTCTCAGCAGCCGGGCCTGCGTCCACGCTCTCTTGTCAGTCAGCGTCCCACAATAGCCAGAGGATTGTGACATGTGGGGATCACTGGTGAGGCTTTGGAAGTGACTTAAAACACAGAGGAGCGTAAACTCCTCAGACACACAGGAGCCCGTCTATCTGAGGCCCCGACTGTCTCGCTGCAGATTTCCGCTCAGAGCCGGTCTCGACTGAAAAGTACAGGGCTGAGTAAACTGCATAAAGGGGGGGAGGAGGGGAGCTCGTCCTACACTGAGATTCACAGTGGAAAATAAAAATACGCACATTCTTCTCTTGCATTGTTTACAAATCACAGGCACTGCCGGCATACTGGGGAGACCACAAACGTCTGTGAGAGTTATTTACATGTCAAAATGAACTAAAACAAATTGACTCCTCTCGCTGCCCCTCCATCTCTGATGTGAACAAAGTTATTAGTGTACCACCTTTCTTCCCTCCTCAGTGACAAAACTTTAACACTGGTGCTTTTTTTTTTGAGCCGTCACCTATTACATTACCCCTGCCCCAATAATACTAGTTTTCAATATTTTACATTTTTTTTCTGCCTTTTTACTTTTTTCTTAATCACAGGAGAAACCCAAATTTAAGGCTATACCATTATTTTCCTCCCTTTTGTCAAAAAAATATAAATTATTGGGGGGTAAACCGGCAGGTTAAGGCACAAAACAACTCTGACAAACAGGGAAACAACCAAACACGATGAGAAAAAAAGTCTGAACACTTAAAAATATCACTTTCTATTCAATGACCTCGACAACTCTAGATAAGGAATGAGAAAGGATTCCAAAAAACAAAGCAAAACACATGTCCACTTAAATATAATTGTGCCTTGAGAGGAACATTAGCATTTATTGCCTCAATAATAACTTTTTTGGGGAGTTTTTTTTATTTATTTTATTCCTTCCCTCGTCTCAAAAGCAGCAGCAGCAGCGTTTCCCTCTTGTACATCCTCCCACATGTTGATTTTTTTGTCAGTTACACGGCAGCCATGTTGGAATGTTCTGGTTGGCCACATAGTAGTTGCTGAAGTTGTGGTCTCGAACGTAAGGCGCTGGCTGATAGTAGCAGGTGACGCAGGACGCATCGGGGATGGCGTTCTGCTCCGCCAGCACTCGGAAGGCCATCAGCGAGATGAGGTGGAGGGTCTGCCGCCGCTCGTGGCCCATGAGGCACACCGTGCTCTCGTTGACCACTCGCCGCAGGATCATGAGGTAGTCGTACTTGCTCTTCTCCTCGCCGATGAAGTGGCTCTGGAGGTAGGCCTCCACCTTGCGCTGTTGCTCGCCGATGTCGGGGAAGTCAATGAAGAAGCGGGAACACATGTACCGCTCCAGGCCCTTGAACTCCTCCTCGCTGGCGGGCCGAAAGTCCCGCACCAGCAGGTTGCAGTATTTGAGCAGGCCGCCACCTCGGATCTCCTCGGGCCGCTTGGTGGCGATGAGCTTGTTCCGCAGGTGGCTCAGTGCCATGCTGAAGTCCCCGTACACGCTCTCCCCGCTCACGGTGGGGTGAAAGGCCTGCGACATGGGCGTCTGTGCCAGCTCGTAGTAGGCGAGCATGGAGTCCAGCACAATCTGAAAGGAGTCCACACTGAACTCAAACTGCCGGCGTATCGAGTCCACAAACTTCAGCTCCACGTTGCGGCCGTTGTTGTTGGAGAGGGAGATGAGGCTCCAGCGGTCCTGCTCCGTGTTGACCTTCACCAGCTTCTGGACGTACGCCTCTTTGAGCGTCATGGGCGTGATTTTCTCCTTGTTCACACCCTCGGGCAGAAAGTCCAGCAGGGTACCCAGCACCACGTCCTTAATGAGCCTGAACTCCGCCTCGTGCGGCAGGTCCACCCTGAAGATGACGTCCAGGTCCTTATAGCTCCAGCCGATATCCTGCACCAGCACGTGGCTGGCCGTGGAGCCGTTGAGCCGCGTGTCCTTTACTCTGATGCCGCTCAGCTCCAGGCGGGAGCGCACCCGGGCCACAATGTCTTTCAGCCGCACCTCCAAGGTGGGGAAGTTCCCCCGTCCGTGAACAGGCACAACCTCGGTGAGGACTTCGTTCAGCCGGCTCACCTGCTCCCAGGTCAGGACGCTGACGGAGCAGCTCTTTGATTCTTCCATGTTATCCATCTTCCCAAAAAGTTTAGAGTGACTGAGAGGACAGGAGAGGAAGCAGATGTTAGTTATGGGTCTCAAATGTCACGCAAACAACACAAAGCAGGTATAGCTCAATAAATATCCAACACAACACCAATACAATCACAAATAAATATAATAAATGAACATTATCAACCTGCCAGCTTCACAGTATCTCATCAAACAGTAGCAGCATCATGACCCATTCAGCACGAGACAACCTGCTCGCTCTCCGTCACACACACACACACACACACACACACACACACACACATACACACACACACAGCAAAGGACAGAGCGCGTGAGGCTTCTAGAAACAGCTCACTGCGCGAGCCTGGGTTTTATTCCAGAACCGCTGAGAGACAAACACCAAGCTAGCTTAAAGTACACTAAAGCCGGTGTTTCCCAAAATAAAACGCAGCACCCGACGTTAAATGTGGCGGCGCACGTTACCGTTACACACGTTTCGTCAAAACATCACCAGCAATTATTTCTTCCAGCTGATCAATTTACCCGTGACGACTGCGACATATAAGTTTAACGCTAAAATTAACCGCTAACTTTACTCGGTGCTAACTGCTAACATTAAACAAGTTAGCTTAAAACTTACTTGTGTTGCCTTCACGGTACTTCACGTTACATTTGACTCAATATTAATCCATATGGCGACTAATCACTCTATAAACACACTAAACACACGTACTACAGAGCAGGAGAAAAATATAAGTTTTAAACTCAAACAACTTAACATGTTTTTGAATCATCGTCACAACTGGTAAACTTTAATTAAGCGAGTCCTACTTAACGTTAGCGGAGTTTTTAAAAATAACACAGTTCCCCCGTGTTTGACAGAGGCAAATAGAGGGATGAAAGCAGTACGTACATTTCCAAAAGCGTGCCGTGAAAGCATTCAAAGTCAGAAAAAGAAGATGTTAACTTGGAAGTCGTGCAGACGCCTCCACATAATCCACAGCCTGGGAGACAAACACATGTGACGCTGCAGCTGAACACTCAGTATTTGAACCACACTGCTCGCGCAAGACACGCCTGTTTTATAAAGCCGAAGCACGACCCGCTAGAGCTGATGCACAGCCGTGGCACGACACAGTCCCCCCCGCCTCTGTAACGTCACGTTACGGTTCAAAAATACAACATTAACATCAAATAGTAAAATTTAATAGAAATTTAACACAAACTTTGAATATTTACCCCAAAAGTTCAGCATCAATCCCCGGCGGATTACACAGGAGTAGAGTCCTCGACTTTGACTGTATCAGTGCGCCGAGCGAAGCATCTGATTGGTCGTCGTTGGTTTTTGCGTTGCCAAGTAACCAGGACGGTCTCCAGGCAGGCGATGTGCTCCGGCTGCAGCTGTGACGAGGTGCAGTTTGAAAACAGCGCTCACCTGAGCTTTGTTCAAATCATGACAGGAAATCTGGTCAAATAATAAATATACAAAGATATATTCATGAAAACACCAACCAGCTTTATAGCTTTTTATAAAATGTTTTTATTGTGCTGCAAATCCTTAAAATGTATGAACTCTAAACATGTTAATAAACTGCTCAAAACTGATGAAAAATAACATTGTTCACTCTTAAATGAAGACAGGATAACTTTAGTTTGTTTTATTTATGTTGTATCATTTATAATTTGTATCTTAACTCATTTTCTGTTAAGTATTCTGTTTTTTTCCTTTATTTATTTTCTTTCTTTTACTCAAGTTTCATGCCCATGTACTTTGATAATATGGCTGATTTGCTTTAGAATAGAATAGAATAGAGAGAACTTTATTCATCCCCAAAGGGAGATTCAGCTGTCCAGCAGCTTATTAAAGACAAAAAACAACAACCACATTTCCCCTCATCAACAACAACACAGTTAGACACAAAATAAAACAAGTTAAAAATAAGTGCATCAATAGAAATCAAATTAGAATAAAATTAAATTTAAATCTGTTGTAAATGTGAATTGTTCAATAAAGATCATACCTTTACCTTTACAGCATATTTTTCTGTTTATTATCTATTTTTGCCACTGTATCTGTGTATATTTCATAGGTTACTATACATGTTTTTGTGAATAATCTTGTTATATTTTCATATATTTTCACTTCTAATTGCACTATACGATATATCTTTCTACTCCTGTAAGGAGCACCTATAACACCAACAATTTCCCCCCAGGGATCAATAAAGTATCTCTGATTCTGATAAGATAAGATAAGATGCAACACCACAGCAGCAGAGGGATGGTGCAAACAGAAAGCATCAGTAGAAAAAAAATAAAATATAAAGCAATATATAAGTATGTAAAGTTAGTAAACTGTAAAAAGAAAAAAACAAAAAAAAACCAAAGAGCAGTATAAGAAAACAGTACAAAAACAATATAACAATATATAATAATATAATTTAATAAAGTTTAAAAAAAAAAAAATTCTGTTAATTTTAAAGATTATTTGAAATTCCACTGGTTTAATTGCAGTTTTAAGGTGTTTATTAAATTCTTCTCATATTTCTGTTAAATTAAAGATTTGTTCAAGAAAAATGGGGCAGACATACCACACAGATGTTAAGTAAACTAGAATGACAAAAAGGCAATACCAGTGACCAATTATGAGGTTAGGGACTGTTCTTTACTTCTCAGAGGAGGGAGGCGGCTGTGGTCTGACTTTATTGTTTTTTGTTTTTTTTTACCTTTTTAAATTTTATTTTGACCCTCACCTCGGCAAGAGTGCCATAAAATTACTAAAAGTTGAAGATGAAATCCTGGAATTGAAAAAAGCCTCAGTTTTTCCACTGTTGTCGTACATGCTGGTTAGTTCATGCAAACAGTTTATTATTGGCAACATTTTAAATGAGACATGAAGAATAAAGTGATTTTGATTAAATGTCAGTATTTTAAGATCAGATTTGTTTTTTGTTTTTTTTCCTGACAGAAGCTTTCATCCCACATAATGTGTTCAAGGACCGTCAGAAATCTGAATATCTAGTGATAATTTCTGTTTTTAAGATAAGAAAAGATAAGATAAGATGATAATACTTTATTCTTCCCACAACCGGGAAATTAGCAACAACAGCAGCAGAGGTAAAGCAAAAGCAAAAGCATCAGTAGAAAGAAAAACACAAAGCAATATAAAAGTATGTACTGGTAAAAAGAAAAACACAAACAAAGAGCAGTATAATAAGCAGACAGTATAAAAACACAAAGTTATATAAATGAAGCAAAAAATAATAAAGAGACAGACTGAATTTCACATTATTGACTGATGGATGGATATTGCACAGTTTAGCATATACTGATACTGCACCTGAGAGATGACTGTGAGCACTGAAAAATAAAAGTAAGATATAATAAATAGACAGGCTATTAACATTATTGCATGCATCATGTGTAGCGGTTGAAATGGTTTTACAGTTTCTGGCTGTGACCAATGGTATAATTTTGGCAATTTTTTTAAAGAAAAGATGCTTTCTGTTAAAACAAGGGGTAAAATAAATACAAAATACAAAATCCCTTTGAACAAGCGTGCTTTAAAAGTAACTTGCATTGCCTTTACGCTACTTAACATTAAATCTGACTCAATATTAATCCATATGGCCGTAAAATAGTTGTATGCCTCTCTCCTGAGCCAAAATAAAAACATTAGTCCCTCCAAAGTGCTTAAAAAAATACTGATATTGATGTTAATCTTGAACACATGAAGAACAAGGTGTACCAGATTAATATAAATATTTATTTAATATCAACACCGAGAGGCGTTTCTAATATTTAGTCTAACCACACTGATGTCAGATGAGGACGAACACCTCTCAGTGTCACACAGCACAGCTCATAATATTCTCTACGTCAATTCTAAAGTTGGAAATCATCTTTAAAACATTTAAGTATTTACACAATCTCCATTTATCTGGAATATCCTCTGACTAGCAACATATCCAAGAGGTTAAATTAAACTTAAAAAAAACCTATGCCCTTGATTCTTGATAGAAAATAGGTCTAATAAGAGCAATCACAGTGGTCTCAGTGTTGTACTGTGGGGTACACCGCTCTGTGCAAACCAGGGCAAAGGTCACCAGACAATATTCTATCAAAGCCGCACTCATTATATATCTGAACCTTCTGTTTAAGTAGTCCTCAAACAGCAGCGTGCTTAACGACCGTCAGCTGTCGAGCGTCTAACGCAGAGTGCTTTGCATAGGGTTCAGGCTGTAAAACTGCTGTAGTATGTTTTGGAAATGGAAGAACAGGCTGCAGTCTGACAGCAGAGGAAGCAGGAGACGCAGTCCCTCTGCTGATGGTCCTGACAGACCTTTACTACACAGGAAACAGCAGGCAGATTTGCTCTGGGTGAATGCCACCAACACAGCAGGGGATCCCTCCCTTACATTTCTATGGAAGTCTAGACCAGAACACATAAAAACATTCCTCTGTAAATCTCTTTCTGCTGCGTACACACACACAGCAGTGGAGAGCCCCCCTGTGACACCGTGGAAGTGAGTTTTTCCCTCCCTAAACCAAGGGGGGTTATTTTGGTGAATGATGCAAGGAAACCACGCAAAGTATGTGAGCGCGATGATTCTCTGGAAAGTAAAAGAGGTCACAGAATGCCCCGGCATCAGTGAGAGCGTGCTGACTTATGAAGGTGATTTCATACTGAAATAAAACATCTGTTGATTTAGCAATAGTTGAACAGCTCAAAGTACAAAACAAAGCAGGTTATTGAAGAAGCAAAGCACAATCAGTGGAGCAGGAAGTGACACGTGAGTGGGGAATTCACAAATAAACAATGTGTTTGTTCTCACAGGTCAAAATGTGGCTTTACTTCTAAGCACCACCACGTTTAGCACTGATGGAGGCTAAGAGTATACATGTAGATAAAATCCTGGGTCACAGCATATGTAATTTTTCATGCCATATATTTTAAAAGCTTTTAAACTTTTTCCACTTTCGATCAGACAAAACAAAATATTGTTTTGGATTCAGATGCTTCAATGAGGACAACAGCTCATACTCTTACTCCACAACTCCTACTGTTGCAGGGGCAGAACCAGAGGGGTGGCCAGGGGTGGCCGAGGCTCCCTCTGCCAGAGTCAGACAGCGACAGGTCGTCTACCAGGCTTGTGAGTGAGCATATTTAATAAAAAAATTGACTGTATTTGAGGCTAAAATAAATAATTATCATTATAAATAGTCTTAGCTTTGGCTGTTAACTTCAAATATTTGACTATTCATTCACATTTTTCCCCAGATAGAGTTTGAGAGTTTGAATGAAGCTCAACGAGATGTTCAGGGTGACGGTGACGTTCATTTAATATAGTAAACAAGTCAAGTTAGCCTTCTGAGCTAACGTGGGCTAACTGTGCTAACAACCAATTGGAAATGTGCAACAGTATTTTTGCTGACATTAGATATCAAACAAAAGCCAGAAACTGTTCTGTATTAAGTTGCTGTGAGCTGTTAATTCAACGTGTCTAAGCAGAAGGCAGAAGATGACGTTATCTCAGAGCCTGACCAGGCAGAGCTTCACTTCCTGTGGGCAGCTGCCTCTGTCTCACTCAGACTCACTCTGGGTCTGCAGCTGCCTGCACTGAAGAGCAGCGTGAAAGGGAGGAGTGCTCACCCAGGAGCTAAATCTGGGGGCTGAAATGTCCCCAATAGTCCACTGCACACTGACTGACAATGAATAAAAAATAAATAAAATAAACTTAATGCTTGACTTTAGGCATCTCAGTCAGCTGAGGGGTCCTCAGCCAATGATTCAAATCTTTGACTTTCAGGGGGCAGCCCTAAATTCCTCATTTAAATTCATGGTGTTATCATATACAGGTGCCCAAATACTGCAGAGGACATCCTCTGAAACATGTAGATTTGAGTGCAACATCTTTTTACTTGATTTCCAAATGTGCCGCCTGTCTTTGACTGTGAGCCTCTGTCCTAAAAATTCCTTCTCCTGGAGGAGCAGGTCATGGACTGGTCATGTCAATGAATGGAGACTTCTGTCGGCTGCACATCTGTCCTTTGGTCATCTACTCTCCAAGCGATGTCATGACATCATCGCAGTCTTGGATTTTTGGAGCCAGAGGTGACTGGAGGAGTGAAAGGTTGATCTGACTCATAGGCTGTGATGACACCTCGCAGGCAGCCTGTCACACAATGCGACCACGCCCTTAATTATGTGTAACTTTAAAGGCTTGGACATACTTTCCGCATTGAACGTCCACGGACAGCTGCGGTCACGCTGACGCACACGCGGTTCTGATCATAGTACATCTGAGGGTTTGTGTTAGCCCGCAGCAGCAAATGGGAGGACTGGGAGGTGAGCTTATCGTCCTGCTACTGCTGACATTGTGTAAAGGTGAAGCTAAAGTGGGATTTATACTTTGCGTCAGCTCTATGCTGACCCTGCGCCGTAGCCTACGCATGAGGCCTTCGCAGTTGTGAGCATTTATACTTGTGCAGTGGTGTGTCTGTGTCCCTCTGCAGTTACACCTCCAAAACACTGGTTGGCGTCAGGGTTCCTGTGAAGTGCTGTAAAGTTTAGTTGATTCAAAACACACATTAAACACACATTAAACACACATTAAACATGGCTTAATAGAGACAGTTTCAAACACAAGTACACATCAGCTTCACTATAACTCACAGCATTCACAGACAAACACATTTTCCCCCAAAATACAACATGCTAATGTTATTAGCACAAGCCTATGGCATTTTACATTGTATAAATTAGCGTAGCAGCTAGAGAGGATTTCCTCTACTCATATGAAGCCAGGGACAATAAGCAACATTTAAGAAAGGTAACGTTACAAAATTCGGCTCCATTACAGCTCACAAGGTTCACCAACAAAACAACTGTCTTATACTAAACACGTTTTCCAAACAAATACAACATGCTAACATTATTAGCACAAGCCTATGGCATTTTACATTGTATAAATTAGCCTAGCGACTAGCAGAGATTTCCTCTGCTCATATGAAGCCAGGATAAATCACACACAAGACTTAAAATGCTATTTTTGTGGAGGCTTTATTGTCTTCACAATTTATTGTTTCTTATCTGTGAAATTAAAGTAAATAAAAGCTTTGTTTCCACTGAGGGAAATGGTTTCAGCTTACAGAAACAGACAGGAAGTCTGCGTCGCTGCGACATGTAGTTACATTTCTGGAGAGGTGCATGTCAGGCTACAGCATAGATTTAATTTTTAATATTCTCCACCTATTGTCTTTTCATAAAAATACAAAAATTGTTAACATAATTAGAAAACAATAATAATTTTGCAATGACACAGAATCAGCTCAGTGTCAAACGGTCTTTTCCTGTAGCGATGAATCAAATATGCCTCTTAAAAAGTTCAAGTAAGATACTGCAGCATCATCTCAGACAGGCTTTGTTAAGTTAGTATCAGTATCTTTTTCAAAGCTCTGTTTTCTGCTTCACTGGAAAATGTGATGAGATAGCTGCAGGAAACACACACATGAGAAGAGTCAGTGAAGAGGAGAGTTCAGGGTTACAGGGAACAGATCTGACTCAAGATTCACTTCCTTGCAATAGAGTCTTATCCTTTTCTCTGCGGCATCAGTGGAGGGAAAACCAGAAGGTGAGATGAAATCACCGATCGACAGCGTGGAGCTTCAGCCGTGTCAGCTGTGCGGATGTGGTGGTGTGTTGCAGGGGAGCCCCTGGGGGAGTGGGTTGTACATCGGTTCACTGTCAATGAGTCAGCAGCAACGCTGACAGGAAGTTAACAGAGCAGCGAGGGGATTCCCTCCCTCTGCGTGCGTCTGCATCATACTTTCAATAAAACTGATATTAAACTGAAATGTACAGGAGAAATGCACAACTTTCATTCCGTCATTATAACAAACAGATGGAGAAACACGTCTGAGGGACTTTTCTTAAACATTAATGAAAAAGTTTTCATGCACAAAGTGTCAGCCGGTGAGGATGGGGGCTTTACTTCATGTTAGCTCGTGTGTGTGATGAAGGCTGGTGAGACAGGAGGACTTTAACATGTGCGGTTAACTATTGCTGCAAATGAGAATATTTTTCCTCAAAGTAGTGCATAAGATTCCAGAAAGTAGAAAACCATGACTCAACTGACCCTCCTTGACACAGACTGGCCAATCACAACGTAGCATCAGGCCGGCTCAGACCAGGGTGCGACACCAACACAGCTGAGCTCCATTGTTTCAGATTTCCTTCATTTTCAGGCTGGTTTTGTGGATTTGGAGCTAAATGTTGTGCCTGGGGCACGTCGTGTATTAATGATACTCGTTACCTGGAGAGGTTGGAAAAAGATATACGTTTCTTCCCTGTTCCAAAACCAAAATCAAACCCTGAAAAGTGTAGGGTTAGCTAGCTAGCTACTGAAGATATAGCCTACTGAATGTATACACATGCTGCTTTTGCTTTGTAATGATTATAACAGTGAAACAAAGACCGACCCTGCTGTACAGGAACCAGTGAAGGGAAGCAGGGAAACTTTGCTGGTATTGAACCAGCTGTGTGTCATCACAGTGTGTGCAGATGAACTCCGTTCATCTGCACACACTGTGATGACACACAGCTGGTTCAATACCAGCAAAGTTTCCCTTTATATTCATTGTCCTCTGTGTCGATCAGCAGTGATGTGGTGGTTCACTTTTACACTGTGATCTGTAGCCTATAGTTGGGCTTTAGCTTTTAACTATCTTTGTCTTTTTAACCTGTTGTTGCTGCTGAGTCAGTTTGACATCCTGGATATATCCTTCAAACACAGACTGTAGACCCCTCTGTCTGCTTCTCTCTGGAATCACTGGTTCATTTCTCCAAAAATATGATCATATTTCTTCAGGGAGTGCAGTTAGTTACAGTGTGGGCTCCATGCTTACTGTGACAGCTTGTTGGACCACCACAAAGGAGCGGGGCTTAGTGAAAGGTCAGTTTCACAGAGCCCAGGGTCACATCATCAATTGAATCCCTCTTCAGATACATTCGTGTATATATTTATTTCAGGGCTGTCAAAGTGAACGCGTTAACAGTGAGTTCATGCAAATTCCTTTTAATGCCACAAATTTTTCTGACGGCAATTAGAGCACGTATATTCTGTAATTATGACCCTTGGCCCACCCCATAGTTTGGGAAATCAGGAAGCAATGCAGCAGTAACATTGTGGATGGCAAGCAGAAACTAACCTCCAACGGCAGAAACGGATCCCGTGTTCTTTTGAATGGCAAATTCAGCTTCAAAGCCCGGCCAGATGGTTCTTCTGACAAGACCAAAGTTATTTGCATTTACCGTCAATGTGAATTGAGTTACCAACGAAGTACGTCAAGCTGCTTAAAATAACCTTGGATCATTAACCTTTACATTGTGTTAGTGTTACTAAGTAATGTTACATTCAGGTCAACATGTCCATCTGTTGTTGCTTGTTAGGCTTGAGCTTACCGTGGTATGCTTTCAGCATATTTTGTGAGCAAACAGTACTTTTGAAGTTATTTTGGAGAATATTCTGGTCAGTATTTGTTATTGTTTGGGATTATTGCAATAATAATGAACATATGTTTGCACAAAGCAAACATATTTAGCCACTCCCATGTTGATGTGAGTATTAAAAACTTGAAAAATGTCCCTTTCAGGTACATTTAGAACAGATAAAAAATGTGATTAATTTGTGATTAATCGCGAGTTAACTACGCGCAATCATGCTATAAATTGTGATTTAATTTTCTAATCAAGAGACAGCTCTAATTTATTTTAAAAACCATCAGTTAATACGTTGTTACCAGATTCATTAAAATCACAAAATTCTATGTTGTTGGTGTCAGCCTCAAGGACTTCAATTAGTTGGCTCAAATTAAAAAAAAAAAAAAAAGGGATGCGCTGTAGCTATAAATATACACAAGAACATGAAATATATGATCTGTGTAAAACACTTTTTTATGTAAAGAAACATCAAGGTGTAACGTGACGTCACAGGCCGATTGACACAGAATGAAGTGCCATTGCTTATGAACACATGAGCATCGTTTCCTTTTGTTCTGGTTTTAGCACCAGGTTCAGACAGAGCGTTGCTAAGACCAGACGTTTTGTTAGCCTGAAGCTAGCTGTCAACACACGGCCTCAGGCTGTTTGGTGAACTGTCTGGATGAATATTAACCTTTGACCTCTGAACCCTGGCTAACCTGAGTGGGCTGACGGACACAGAAAGCAGAAGCAACTTTCACTAAGTTGGTCTGACTGGTACATTCAGCTGAGCTGCCAGTAGAAAATGTTGGCATTGTACTTTTCGGCAAATTATGAACATGTTACATTTTATATGCATCGTATAGATGTTTCTGAAGTGACATCAGCAGGATGAGGAGACAGTTGATGGTGCGACACTTAGCTGAGACACCTGCTAAGCTGCAGACCACTGTTTGAGACCAGCAAACACCAAAAGTGGTTGTGATTTAGTGAGTCATCACTGGTTTTCCAGCAGCTTTTTAGGCACCAAACGCGAGCGATTTGTAGCAACCCATCGCTGTATTTCCACCAGAGCTAGTGCCATGAAAGCTGTCTTTTTTTTTATTGAGACCTTGTCACATATCAGTCATGGACCTTCCACGTCCAGATACAATGTGAAAGGTACCCTGAGTGTGTTGGTTGCTGACCTTCTGGGACACCGTGTCAAGTTCTGCCTGTTACATGCATTGTCTTCTTTCAAAATACACTTCTGTTTTCAAACACAAAAAGAACAGGGGTTGGCTTTATAATCTTACGGGATGCAAACACCGCTCTCCCTGGTGAGGGTCGGTGTTTGTTGAGTCCATCCACCACAACCTCCTGCCTGCCCCCCATGGACTTATGCTGTCTTAACTTTCATTCTTGTCCTGCTGCGTTTCCCTCAGATGCTGCCAGCACTGTTAAACTATACCAGCGACTGGCCACGTATCATGCCACCGTTAAATGGCGGCTTTTATCGTCGATGTTCAATACTGCAAGTGCCGGATTTCGACGACTTCGTAATGAGACTGGGTTGACTTTTCCCGTGGGGATTATGCCATCAAAATCAGGTATTTTAAGTCAAAACATGATCTTTTTCTGATCATACCCAAGTGGATTTTATGCCAAAACCTAATCACATATTAACCACATTGTTGTTGAAATGTAAAGTTATCTGCTACATAATAACGTACAAATGTAACGTATCCATGGTTTGCAGAAATGTAAATGGACCTGCACTTGTATAGCTCCTTTCTAGTCATCTGACCACTCAAAGTTCTTTCTACACTACGAGTCACATTCACCCATTCACACACACACATTCATACACTGGTGTCCGAGGCTACCATACAAGGTGCCACCTGCTACTCAGTTTAAACACACTCACACACTGAAGGAACAGCCATTGGGAGCAATCTAGGGTTCAGTATCTTGCTCAAGGATACTTCGACTGTAGGCTGGATGAGCTGGGGATCAAACTGACGATCTTCCGATTGGTGGATGACCCACTCCACCTCTAAACCACAGCAAAGCTTCCATTGTTTTCCTGCAACTGGGTTGTGCAAGTGAGGTTGGGGAGTGGTACAGTGATTATGAGTCTCCCATCACAAGACACCCTGACACTTTGCGTCAGTAGACAATTTTTAAATGAATTTAATTTACAAAACATGTATTACCCAATCTGTGTGAGTGTTTGCTGTTACAGCAAAACAAGAGGCATTTATAATATCACACTGTATAAATGTAATGAACAAGACGCTGCCTTGAGGCACTTTAAGATTCACTGTAACAGCACAGACAGCATGTTACCCTCTCGCTGGTGACTCTTTCAAAGTTTAATTTTCATTTTCTGCTTTACATGTTTGTTTCCCAGCAGATTGTATTACCAAAATGCAAAGTTACATGACACTATCAGTACTGTACTTTTGTCTGGGTGTGTTTTTGGTTTGTGAAAGGCTCCAAGTTCCAAAGAAAAATCTAAGTGCTACAAAGGGGGGGCGGGGGGGTCTGTGTTCAGAGGTCTTTTGGCTGTTACTTCACTACTGCAAGTCTAAACAATTAAAGAGCCTAAAGGAAGAGTTATGGTTTTAATGGCTCCCACTGTGTGTGGAAGTGGAATAAAATGAGCAAGCAGATTTGGCCAGCTTAGTATTTCTTAAAATATTTTATGACCCTGCGCATGAAATGTTTTTTACCAACACTATAAGATAGGCGGTTAGCACTGTCACCTCACAGCAAGATGATCCGTGGCTTGAACTCTGACCCGTGTCAGCGTGGGTTTCCTCCAGGTACTCCAGCTTCCTCCCACAGTCCAAAGACATGCAGGTTAGCTGGTGACTCTAAATTATCTGTAGGTGTGAATGTGAGTGTGAATGGTTGTCTGTCTCTATGTGTCAGCCCTGTGATAGTCTGGTGACCTGTCCAGAGTGTACCCTGCCTCTCACCCAGTGTCAGTTGGGATAGGCTCCAGAACCCCCCCACAGCCCCCAACAGGATAAGCAGTTACCGAAAATGAATAAAAGCAGGCCAAAGGAAATAGTTGTAGTTGCAGTCTTTGACACCTGCAGCAAGTATGTTTTGATTTCCTGTATATAGTGAGGGTTTATTCTGAGGAAACATTTCTTGTGCAATTACAACCAGATCCTCCAAATTCCTGGTAAAACTGTTAAGGGTGTCTGATGCTGAGGTAAAGTAAGTAGGTCCTTTGAGCGTAGTCTCATTCTGAAGTCGTCGAAATCCAGGGCTTAGGCAGTGACTTGCGGCGTCAGAGACCAATGAAAAAAGGCGTCCTTTAACGTTGGCATGATATGCGGCTAGTTGCCGTTGTAATTTAACGGCGCCCGGCGGGACAAGGACAAAAGTTAAGGTGGCGAATGTCTGAGTGGAGTGGGAGGAAGGGGTGGTGGATGGGTCCAACAAACACTGACTTTCACCCGAGAGAGTGGTGTTCGCATCCCGTAAGATTCTTAAGCCAAACCCTGTTCTTTCTTCCTAAACCCAACCACATGCGTTTGTTGTTGAAGGAAAAAAAAAGTCAATTTGTGGTGTTGTACTGATGTAGTGTGTGTTTTTTTTTTAAGATACTGTATGTAAACGTTAAATTTCCTGTGAAAACGGAAGTGTATCTTGAAAGACAGAACCTTGACACGGTGTCCCAGAACGTCAACAACCAACGCACCAAGGACACCTTGTCGTATGTGGACGTGGAAAGTCCATGACCAAACACTGATATATGACGAGGTTGGAGTGAGAATGCGTTGGTCCTTTGAGAACCAATGATCAAGTTATCGTGGATAATTCACAGAGCGTGGTGTGCAGAGTCTTCAGTAGAAAGCAGTTCTGTTCACTTCAAGGTCTGTTGATTATCTACGCAGATGAATGTTGGATCATTGTCCTGGAAAGTGATAAAAAGTCCATTCACCTCAGTCATGTTGGGCCGGAGGCAGACACTCTCTGTAAGGTGAGATGCCACAGGTTTAGTGGGAAAATATGTCTCCTTTATAATTTTGTGTGAACTGATCCTTTAATAATCTGGAGCCTGTATAATGAGAGGCAGCGGAGCAGCAGGGGGAAGACGGATGGAGCAAAGGACTCAAAGATAACTAGAGATTGAGACTGAGAATGTGGTGGGTTGGGTGGTGACTGTTGACAGGAAGAGCACCTACACAGAGATGACAGTGTGGGCAGTTACAGACACTTCATTATGTGCTCCTGAGGAGTCATTCGTCTACAGCCATGAGGAAACGGCCGTCCAAAAGAACCTGCTACGCTCTGAGTTATTACCTGCACTTGGTAAAAGAAGCATCGAGGCTGGACGTCAGTTAAACTGGAACGCTGTCTCTCTCCACAGGACATTTTCCTTGGACATGAAACATGCTGGAAAACTTATTGGAATTTTATTTGGGAAGTGCTGTTTAGTTCGCCAGTGCTTTAAACATAGACGGTTTTGCTGTACTTGTGAGGACTTTTCCAAGGACAGTCTAAACTGCAGTCATTATTTTTTGGGCCATTTGACCAAAATGCTTCAAGGATGAGGATTATCATTCATTTTCCATCACGCTCACTGAAAATAATGGACACAGCCACCATGATGTAAATCATGGTTTATGGACTCCAATTTTGAAGTCAAGTTTGACATTTTGGCCGTCGCCATCTCGGATGTTTGGAGCCTGAAGTGACCATCTTGACCCTAACGCTAGCTGCTAGCTTGGTTAGCATGTTGCATTTACAGCTATGATTAACCATGATAATGGTAATGCCAGGGAAAACAAGCTTAAAACATCCATCCATCCATTTTCTAACCACTTATCCTCTTGAGGGTCGCAGGTGTGCTGCAGTCTATCCCAGCTGACACTGGGTGAGAGGCAGGGTTCACCCTGGACAGGTCACCAGACTATCACAGGGCTGACACATAGAGACAGACAACCATTCACACTCACATTCACACCTACGGACAATTTAGAGTCAAGCTTAAAACAATTAAAACAAAATATACTTACTGGAAAAACTGAATCTGACTCCTTAGAGGGACTTTTAGTAAAACCAAACTCTGACCAAGACTTTTTCAGACAACCAAAATGTCACAATTAACTTTCACGAACTAAAAAACTCACTGAAATAGCGATGGCTACAACTGTACTCTGTGAATCTGGGGTTACGCCATGATTACATTACCTAACAAAAGTTGTTGCAAAGGTAGGGACCTCTCAATGTACGTCTCCCACCTGTCACTCAAAGCGGCCACACCTTTAATTATGCATAACTTAAAACCTTAATAACATTTAAACAGGTGAGTTATATAAAAATGTACCTCCGTACAGTTGTCACAAATGAGGAAATTAGCTATGGAGACCAAACCGTTTTTTTTTTATATTTTGTACCAAGTTGTAAACGTGTTTATTTCTGCTCTAAAGTTTGATATTTTAACATGAGGGTTTATGAGGATTGACTCGCTCTTGGAGCCAGCCTCAAGTGGCCATTAGAGGAACTGCAGTTTTTGGCACTTACACATTGGCTTTATTTTACAGCCCCAGAGACTGCTGCTTGGTTACACCACTCCCACGTCTAATGGACGTATAAAGAGAACAGGATATGGCATTTGAGGCAGGCCCTCATTCATTCCTATGATGGTTGCTCAGTGGTGGACAAAGCCAAAAAATTCTGATTTCCCAGGGGTAAAATTAGCCAGATGTTCTGCAGATGCACGAAAGACTTTTGCGAGCGGCTAACTTGTGGTTTAGCCTGTCGCTAACTTGAATGGTGATAAAATGATTTAATCCTGTGGCTTTCCTTGACTTTTAAAATCTTATCAGATCAAATGTGTGGGATCATTTTGAGAAGGTGAAGGACCAACCCAAGGTGATATGTAAACTCATCTTCATTGGTCCACTACAAACATGACGTATCATGTGAAACACGGAAGTAGCTACATGCCCATTAGCCCACAGCGTCATTAACAGGCGGCTCGCTCAGTGTGTGACGTGCACTTGTAGATAAAATATAGGCCTATATTAATGAAGGTTCATTAGTACGGTTTGTATTTCTCTGTAATGTAGCACAGTGTTAACAATGTTACTGAGACTATTCTTTCTCACACCTTCAACTCAAACCACCAAAATATATCATTTCATCATTACATTAATATCGTAAACATGAGGGAGACTAGTCGACTAATGGCCCTAAATGATGACTATTGGTGGACTAGGAAAATTCTTAGTCGGGCGCAGCCCTAGAAACAAAACAAAAAAAAATGTACCCATTGATTTAAAGACATCTCTTTCTCATTGTAAGTCAATGGGAAAAGACTTTTTGGGCCCCATGGCATTAGGTGATGGACCTGGAAGTTGTACTTCCATGTTTGGCCAGTATGAAAATTGGCCTTAAAGCCCTGCGCACTTCCTGCAGGCCTGCCATGCCTTCATATCTCCGCCCTCTGCCCCCATTTAAAAATGACAAATGACGACTTTGACGGCACTCGGATGATGAACTTGTGAAATTAGCATAGGGACTAGTTGCTAACCAACAGTTTCCTACTGAGAGACAGTAAAGTTAAACAACAAGATAGAGGTCAGAAATATTTTCCCTCTCACACTCACACTCACTCAACAGTCTCTTCCAGGTGTCTCAGGTGTTTATAGGTTGTACTTCATAACAACTCTCCGCTGGACCTCTGTGATGCAACAGGATATGTTTTCTTGTAGATTTCTATTACAAATGCAAAGCCTCTGTTGACAGAACAAAATATCCCAGAGTGTGTGTGCGAGGTGTTATTTTAGCTGTTTGTGCCAAACCATCTGCTGCGTGGCTGTAAAAATATCCAGTATGTATGGAACTGCAGCCTCCGGCACAACAGCCTGAATAAAGTATCTGTGAGGTGACGACAGAGCGTTATCACAATGCTCTTGTTTAGGGATGAACAGCAGCAGGTTGTGGTTGAGTGCACGGCTCAGTCTATCTGAACCGTGTGTGTGTATATGTGTGTGTGTTCATCCTGTTGTGCAGCTGGAGCTCTGCCACCTGCCTCTCTTAGGGCGCCGTGCCATCTGAGGAGTGACTCAGTGTGTCCAGGCCACGGATGGGTAAGCAGCCCTCGCCATTACCACATTAAACACACACTGAGACACACAAACGCAATTGATTTGCATGTACCTGGATGTATGCAAACACACACACGCACACACACGAGAGTGCCATTAAAGGTTCCACTACGTCTGCTGACAAAAACGTGCTAATCTCTTCACGGTGACTCAGTCGGACAGTTAAAAGCCCTGCACTTCCTCTGACATCATTGAGCAGTTGTTGGTTATCTGAAGGCGCACTGCTTTCCCCCGCCTCCTCCATATGCTCGTTATTACATGATCGAACCTCGTCTGAAGGTCAGATCCTGCTCTATGACTGTATCTGGCCGCTGCACTTTTACTCCACTCTCGCCAGCAGTTAGAAAGAAAAAGTCCCCCGCTTCCCTCCTGTTCTCAGCAGTGATTTATGTGGCCCTGCAGAGTTACTTCCAAAATAATTTATTATGTGCATAAGTGAATAATAAAAAGACAGTTTGGGACCGACTCCACTGTGGAAAGACACAATGTTCTCCATCTTCGTGCAAAAGATAACACACTGTTCCGTGGATTTTCTTCGAACAGTCTATGAAACATTTTGTGCTGTTTCGATGTTTGGCTCTCGCAGGAGGAAGAGGGGAAACCCCGTCTGTGTGCTGAGCGTCGTCATCGATGGAGAGTTTTCCACTGAAACTGTAGTAATCCAGCGAGCGAGAGAGAGGAAGTCAGTGGCTCGGGATGAAATTGGCACAGAGAGCGTGTGACAGAGAGAATTTGCAGGGGATGATATTTGTGGAGTGATTGAAAGTCTGAGAGACGGTGACACAAGAGAGAGTGATGACAAAAGCTTTTAATGGTCTCTCAGTGAAATGTTACTGGCTGTGTGCTGGCAGCCTCGCTGTATTTACTTCAGCAAACTCCAAGCAATCAGTTTTTCCGATAACCTCACCCTGTCTGTCTGGACGACACAGAGGCAGAGAGGGATCTGTCCCCAGATGGACTTACTCACTGATCATCAGTTAATCACTCTGAGACGAGCTCAGGGAATCTCAACAGAGTGAAAAATACTGAAACAGGCGCATGAACGAATTACACAGAATCAATAAATGTGTGTTTTCTTACCTTCTATAGCCAAAATAAATTAAGCGAAACACTTCATACACGTCATGACAGATCCTCTAGTACAACCAGTCTGGGACGCGTGTTGAGCTCGTGTGAGCCGTCCCATATGCTCCAACAGTTTCCAGACAGTTGTGATTTTATCGCAGCCAAAATGACGATGTGCTTATATTTGTAGCACCTTGGAGACGAGTGTGAAACTCTGCACCTCTCTGCACTTTGCTGTTACAACTGCAAATTAAAAGAACTGTAGACAACATTCAGAGCATGGAAGTGGCTGAGCTGGCAGCTAGCAGCTAACAGTGCTAACTCAATAAACAGCACTTACAATGACAACAGTGCTGACAGAGCCAACATTGTATTCCTTTTTTATTGATCGTCAGTGTGACTCCTTCATGCTGTCTGTATGTTCTCATGTGTTTTGGTGAAAACCAGCTGCAGGCCCTTTGACTTTGACTTCAGCCATGATGTTTGATGTTAACGTGTCATTCTGTTATATAACATGTCATGTTGTTTAGTGATGTCATTGTCATATTCAGGGCCGGGTTGCAGTATTTAAAGCAAAGTGGATAATTCTCAGTCCCTCTGTGGAGCCTCTACATTGACTTTGTGCCGATTCTTTATATAGGACAGGTATATATATTTCTATTTATATTTGGGACTTTAAGGCGTTAACTTCGATTAATACAAAACGCATTTAATCGCACCTTTCTCAGTTCCCTAATTTCTGGCACACCGGTAACACTGATGCACACACGGTGTAGCCCACCCACTTGGGACGCATTTTCCTGACGGAATCCGACCTGAGTCCGAGACAGTTATAACCGAGCCTGGCCCGAACCCGACACAGTTTGTTACCTGACATAGTTATTGTTACCATGGTTACAGCTTGTCTGTTTACCGTGATCACACATTGACAGTGTGTAAATGACTGTCAAAAGGCTGCTGTTACTCACAGTCAAACACGCCGCACGCACAGCAGTGCAGCACACTCACACACTTAGTTGGAGCGGAGCCTGTGTTGCGTTCAGGCGTTGTCACGTAAATAACAAATTCCAGCACTTGAATAGGCCATAGCACAACACAGCAGCATGTCAAGTGGGCTGAAGTTGAGCAAGATTTCTGATTCGTTATCCAAATCGTCAACCAAAATTTATCTGAACTGAAAAACTTTGCTTATTGTGTCAAATATTGCTATTTGATAAAAATGCGATTAAACGAGATTAATTAATTACAAAGCCTCTAATTAATTAGATTAATTTTTTTAATCGTGTCCCACCGCTAATATTAAGTTCTTATTTTAATAAATTAATGCCATCTTGTGAACAAAATGGGGGGGGGGACTGGAGGGTAGGTGGGAAACCTCCGTGACGATGCCACCCCAAAATCAGCGGTGACAGCCGTATGAGCACAGTGCAGATCGGTGGTGATTAGCGAGCCACTGGGATACATGCACTAAAATGCCTTCCCTGCTGTAAATTCAAACTGGAACACTCCCTGAAGTCAAATTTCTGACTCAGAAGGCCAGAGGAATCTCACCAACCCCGACCTCAAAATCCAAGATGGCTGCTCCCTGCACTAACACTAGTGAAAACTGTGGTAATAAACTATTCATCAGCACTTCCATCTCATTTGTGTCTCATTAAAACAGTCGTACACACAGTTCTGTCCAAGGACATGTTACTATGGTGTTTGTGCAAAACACAGCATAATGCATTGTTACCAACTGGTACCCCATAAAACTCCACTTCAAAAAAACAAACTATACTTTTAATGAATATTTTTATCATTGGGGCGGCAGATGAGAAAAAGCTCACATGGGTCGATTTGGAAGACGATGACAAACGACCTAATTTGTCATTTAGGCTGGATGACTTGTTCTCATCGAGGGTTAGGAAATGCACACCACAGCTAAATAAAACCCCAAAACATCCCAATTTAATCCAGACTTTTGGGAGGCGCCCCTGACTCATCACCACATCACTGATCGCTCTGTCCTTTCTCTCTGTCTTCATGGAAACAGTCCAGCTAATCCAGGATTACTACAACCTCTGTCTCCCTCCTGTCTCCTCTGCTCCCTCTTTGTCTGAGCACACTGAGGCCGTTTACTGATAGCTGCTGCTGCTGCAGGGCCAAACACAACAAGGATATGAGTAATTTTATAAACAGAGCAGCTCTGGTTCAGCAGGCTAAAAAATCAGCCTCACAGCATGCGCTGAGATGACACTGAGGCATGATGGGACATAGTTTGAGTTATTAATGTTGTGCGTACTTCACCGTGCAACAGCTCTCATTTAGGGAATGAAATAAAAAGAATCTGATTGTAAAAGAGGAATTAAATTATAGTGATGTGATGACATCGAACAAGATGTGGTTAGTTTAAGAAATTTCCTGTGACTGATGGAAACAGTGTGGTGCTTTTTTCTGTGACAATTTTGGGACAGCGTGATCGTGATGTAAGCAAAGTAAATGCCATGCGGATAAATATAACACAGTGACGGTATAACACTACCTGTGCTGTGGAAGTACAGCGTAAGCTTTGTGTTAAAGGCGTGTTTCCCTAAACAGAACAGGAAGCTGTGAGAACAGAAACTTTCGACACACTCACGCAGCAGTCGCCTAAAACTGTGAGAAACTGAAAGATGAAACCCGCCTGCAGACAAACAGAAACTTGAAGCTGTCATACAGATTTCTTTTGGTCATAGCTGACACAATATATATACTGTATAGACCTTTTTAGCCCTGACGTCACAGTGACGTAAGTTTGTTAGCTGGAGGCAAAACCTGCCTCTCCCCCACAGGGCTGTAGGCTACATAGGAGTCTTAAAATGTGGTCTTGTTGTGTTACTGGGAGCCAGAATAGAAGGAGTCATGGCTCAAAACCAGCCGCCACTGCCCGTCAACAAAAACAAAGATGGTTAAATGTGATAAGACCAAAGGACTGGACGGAGGCCATCATCAAAAATGCTCACATGTGCAGCGCACACTTCATATCAGGTTAGGGACAAAGTATTTCCTGTTGTAGGGATGAAGAACGTTATGTGTATTAAGGGTTATCATGTCCACCTCATCAGAAACTGGGGAGCTATTAAGAGGAAGATTGGATTTCTCTGGAACGCTAACTTTTTAGCATATTAGCTAACGTTAGCTTCCATAGCAAAACAAACAAGATTGGCTTCCTGTGACATCATCCATCCACTGAGTGAGAGCATACAGGTCGGCCAGTCTGGTCCCGTTGGTCAGTGTTTACTTATTCTAGTAACACTGGCGGTCCCGGAGAGTGAGTGACCTGACATGGTGCGTTGGTAAATTCAGTCTGATGCTCTACACTAAAATGAGCCCTGTTGGTCGGAGAAACAGAGCGTTATATTTCTAAATGAGTCAATGAACAGTTAAGTTAATCACACATTCACTCCGCTCGGTGCTCTGCTGCTCCGTCTCCACAGGTGCTTTGGATAACCTAACGGTACATTCAGACAGTGCTCAGAATTTACAAACGGTCCAGTTTGTTTCAGAGTGCGCTGTTTCCTCAGTTCGTAACGTCATTAAGAAATGGCAGTTACCAGGAACTGTGGAGGTCAAGTTAAGGTCTGGAAGACCAAGAAAACTTTCTGAGAGAGCTGCCTGTAGGATTGTTAGAAAGGCAAATCAAAAGCCCCATTTGACTGCAAAAGACCTGCAGGAAGATTTATCAGACTCTGGAGTGGTGGTGCACTGTTCTACTGTGTCACCTGTATAAATATGACCTTCATGGAAGAGTCATCAGAAGAAAACCTTTCCTGTGTCCTCACCAACACTCAACAAGTCACACCAAAACAATTTAGACTGAAAAACAGCGCTACAGGTAGGAAGGATGGTAGATGGATGTTGGACATACTGATAATTTAGTTATTTAAAAAATTTCCAACCTCACAAACCCAGTTTCAGTCAGTGACGTCTCAAAACTCTGATGTGTCACCTTCTAAACATTTGACGAAGCTACAGGCAGCCACACAAACGTACTGACTCATGTTTGCTAACACCCTGCAGCTCCTGTCAACGCATCTATTTGTTTAATATTCTCGTAATATACAAATTATGAGTTAATATTGGCTCTCTGCGTCAGCAACCCTGAAGTCCTCAACCTGCTGCTGACACTGACAAACACACACCACGACACTCCTCTCACTCTGACGTAACACGTCATGTTATGTTCACTGTATGCATGAACACCACACTTATCAGAGACCTGAGTGTGAACTGGGATCACAGCTTTCCAGTTCACAGCGATCTTCACCACAGGAAGCACCTGTTCACTTTCCCTCTGACTATCTCAGACAAACACATGAACTGCCAGGAAAGTTTTCTAAATGCGAAGCTGGAGGTCACCTCGGCTTTAAGGCTGCCCACGCTTCTTTTTGTGTCACGAGTACAAGTAACAGTCTCTCACACACACACACTCACAGTCAGGTGTTCAGGTTAAATATTAGCTATAAGGCATTAAATAAATTCAGATATATTCAAATTCTTCCTCAGGACACTGAATCAGCCCTGACAGTCTTTATCCACGTCAACTGAACACACAAGTGTCACATGAATCAGCCCTGAGAGTCATAAAGTCATTTACTGTATGAGAACAAAAGTGATGAAGTTTTGGTCCCAAATTAGCTGCAACATCATCAAACCACCATCAAAAGTGACTGAGCATTAAGCCATTTACAGCAATACCCTGAGGTCACATTCAGTGGGCTGGAGGGATTCAAATATGTAATAGCAGTCAATAAAGTGATTCAAAAAGTCCATAAAATGAAAATAAGCAGCAGCCAATGTCTATCAAGGGTTATAAACTGCAATAAAACACAGTGTAAAGACGAAAAAGTAAAATAATAAGAATAGAGTCCACCATAAAGGACAGATAACAATAAAAACAGTAAAATGTAGAATACCATGTCTGTCAGTTAAATGAAGCAGGCACCCTGTAAAACAACCACATCATCTAGTGTACACCTGAAAAGATCTAACGACACATACCTGTCTAATTTAAATACCTCCCATAACTTGTTCCATTTATTTGGTGCAGAAAAACTAAAAACTAATTTATGAAGCTCAGTACTGATCTCAAGAGTTTTAAGGGACTAAAATTCCTGTGAGCGTGTGTGACAAGAGATAGAGATGGATGGAGACTCGCTGTATTTCCTCATCGGCGGTGACACAGATGGAAGTCTGCACCTGGTTTATCGTCCACAGAACGAGGCTGCACGCTGACATGTTCAGAACAAAATAAAACAGGCTGCAGTGAGAGTCTCTCTCCATGGGATATTTAAAAATAGCAGCTTTGTGCATTTAGTCCTTCTCAGGCAAGCTCAGGGGTTTAGTGTTGCTGTAGCCCACAGGAACAACGCTCCATGATGCTTTTTTTCTTTTTTAGAATTAGAATATGTGCCGTTCATATAATCTGGTCGAAATTAATATATATAAACCCTTGAAGATCCACTCATTACTAAAAGTGTCTGTCATATAAAAACTAAAGTGATGGTCAAAGTTGTCACAGTGAAATTAAAGGTGTGCTGATGGATTCACGTCATCAACTCATGCATTGAGTAACATTACAAGTTAACGTTCCACCTTAAAAGTTGCCGGCAGTCGGCCCAGTGAATGAAGTGATTTTTTCTCCGACTCCAGCTGCTGTGAGAGGCAGCAAAACATCCTTTCATTTTATAGTTCCAGTTTACTAATAAAACTCTCCACAGTATGAACAGTGGTTACATGAGCCTCAAAACCAGACACAACTCAGCCCTGAGCAGAGTGACCGTCCTCTACTGACCAATCAGACTGCAGTGTTCACAGCTCCACCTTTTAGTACCAGATCTGTGTGCTAGGTACCCCAACAGAGGGGGGACCAAACATGGGGACGGTACAGAACGGTTCTATTGGTACCATCCACAACTTTTCACAGTGGAAACAGAAAAATGGCGTACTGAACTGCTCGGTGGAAACAGGCGTATATAGAGAGCCTAATAGAAGCAAATATATACAATTCATATTATTTTTGGGTGAACTATTCCTTTAACTTTTCTTTAAAAACCAAGCTGTATCTCTAGCATCAGGGTGGCAGTAACTCAGTCCATAGGGACTTGGATTGGGATCGGAGGGTCACCAGCTAATGCTAAAACTCTCCTTCAGTTAAACACAGAAATCATGTTTGGAGTAAAGACACAGTGTTTGGACGTCAACAATCAGGTGTTTGTGGGTTGCAGGATGGAATCGAACAGATGTCACTCTGGTTTCATTTTTGCTGACGGTTGGGAGTAAAAAAAAAAAAAAAAAAAAAATTCCCACACCCTGCTCATGATTCTAATGAATATGAAATACCACGTTCTCACGTTCTGGCAGGACGAACACACACACACACACACACACACACACACACACACACACACACACACACACACACATCCACAAGTACAGGATGTTGGCTCGCAGTGATACATGACAGAACGACCTGGCAGGCAAAATATTTGCCCTCATTAATAAGGATGTTTAGAGCCTCTGCAGGCATCAATTAATTTATTGACCTTCCATCAGTGTGTGTTTAAGTGTAGTGAAACACACCACAGAGCTGTCACATTAAATAAACAAGAGCTGAGTTGTTCTACAGGTTCAGTACGTACGCAGACATTAATAACACTCAAGGTGTCTGGGACAAATTAAACTGATGAGAGGGAATATCAGCGAAGAAATATTCCTAAAAAATGGGATTCATTTTGTTCATATTTGTAGTTGTGTTAAGTATTCACAGTATTCTTCTTGACGTTATTGACTGATAGTTGCAGTTTTTGTGTTCAGCTGACTGAAGTGCAGCCTCTTCTTCATCAGACAGCGTCATCAGCACTGCCCTGACTGTAATAATCCTTCATGAGGAATAAAATAAATAAAACTCCTGAGCACTACTGTGTGTGTATTTTTGTCTATGATATAATTTACTGTTGTAGCAAAACTCATGTCACGTAGGCCTGTGACCTTCTGACATGATGTGAGTGAGTCAGAGACTCAGTGGTGACATTTGACATACTTTGCTTGAGTATTTCTATTTCTATTTTTATTTTATGCTACTTTATTTTCTACTACTGTACTTTTTACTCCACTACATTTGACACTTGAAGCTTCCAACATAGTAGATTGTCTAAGATTAGCTCCACCCTTAAAGAACTACAACATTAAAAAGCTCTTATGTGTATTTACCAGTGATAAAAATGGAATAAAAAATTGTCTAACACCTTAAAAGAAGCCGTTCTGCAGAATAATGATGTTTACTTTTGATAAATAAGTTCATTTTGCTGACAATACTTGTGTTCTTTTACTTAAAGGAGCAGTGTTAAGGATTTAGGGGGATATATTGGCAGAATAATAATAATTATAACTTTATTTATACAGCACCATTAAAAAAAACTCGTCAGAGCAGGTCGTACCCTGATTGGAAGGTCAGCAGTTTGATCCCCGGCCCACACGTCAAAGTATCCTTGGGCAAGATACTGAACCCTAGATTGCTCCTGATGGCTCCATTGGTGTGTGAGTGTGTGTGAATAGTTACTGAGTAGCAGGTGGCACCATGTACGGCAGCCTCGGTCACCAGTGTGTGAATGGGTGAATGTGACATGGAGTGTAAAAAGCACTTTGAGTGGTCAGAGGACTACAAAAGCGTTATACAAATGCAGCCCACGCAGGAGCAAGAAACCCCAGAGGCAGTATAACAACAGAAGCCAAACTGAGGCAAAAGTTAAGGAAGAATTAAAATGAGATCAAACACAAAGACATTAGGAAGAAGACTGAGATAAAAATTATATATAAAAAACAAAACACACCTATGAAAGTAAACACAACAAAAAGAACAAAAGCAGTAAACACAAAATATTAAAAATAATAACAGGCAGGTTCAGGACAGAATAAAATGATAAATTAAAAGACGACAAAAACATCACCTTTAGATTTAAGCCTCAGAAATGTACTATACTATAATGTTTTCTTTCCTGTATAATCACCTGAAAGTAAGAATTGTGGTTCTTTTATTACTTTAAAATGAGCTGTTTGAGCTGTTGAGCAGGTCCTCGTCCATGTTGCACCGCCATGTTCCTACAGTAGCCCAGAACGGACAAAGCAAACACTGACTTTAGACAGGGCTGTATGTGCTTTTGCCTCAGTTAGAAGCCCTGCTGTGACAAGAGCGTCAGAAAAACACCCATGAAACTGTTTTATTCTGTGTTTAAATCACCAGGTCCGTTTGTTTCAGGGAGGGGAAGACCTCTGAGGATAGTTCAGCTCCACTTGAGACCTCCTGAGTGTCTGGTTTTTAAGTTTTCAGAGAAACCTTTTTCCAAAATGCAGAGCAGCATCGGACAAACACTGATTTGCAACATGAACTTGCTTTATTCAGAGCTTATACTGGTTGGAATCACAGAGTCGGTGTGTTTTGGAGAGGAGGAGGCTCCCTGTAAAAACCTCCTGAACACTGAAGGAACTCACACTGGGAGACGTTTCAGCTGGTTGCAACCTCCAACCGTCACTGCTAGACGCCACAAAATCTCCTTAAATCTTACACACTGCTCCTTTAGGTAACACTTTTTAATCCATAACTTTTACTTGTAATGGAGTATTTTTAGACTACAGTATTTATACTTTTACTTAAGTAAAGGATCTGAGTAGTTTTCCCCCGCTGGTCAGACTGTCCTCTCTATCAGGACGTCACCACCTCATTGAAACAAAACCTTTAGAAGCAGAATGACATATGAAAAGAGTAAACACGCAAAGTAAAAGCAAAACAAAAAAGCAGAACACACACAGATGTGATCCTTTCCGTTTCCAGTTCAAGTTTTTCCACCGAAGCTTCTCCATTCTCATTTCAGATTACTCATGATGACACTGACATATTCAACGTGCAGTTTCCTGATATCATTGATCAGTCCAGTAACAAAGTGATTTTCTAACATTTAATCATGAGCTTATTATAGCTCGCAGCAGAGAAACAACTCTCATGTAGCCACACCAGCAGCTCTGTGAGGCTGTTTTTAGGCACAGCTGTGCTTTCAGCTAAACGCTCAACTCAGTCGCCAGAATAAATGTTGGCATTGAGTGTTTCTGGCAGCACAGTGGGGCCGTGGTTAGCACTGTCACCTCACAGCAAGAGGGGTCCTGGTTCTGTGCGGAGTTTGCATGTTCTCCCTGTGTCAGTGTGGGTTTCCTCTGGGTACTCCAGCTTCCTCCCACAGTCCAAAGACATGCAGGTTAATTGGTGACTCTAAATTGCCCGTAGGTGTGAATGTGAGTGTGAATGGTTGTCTTTCTCTATGTGTCAGCCCTGTGATAGTCTGGTGACCTGACCAGGGTGTACCCTGCCTACGTTACATTTTTACATAATCATGCAGTGAATACTTTGAAATTTTACCTTTCCAACACTGTGACGAATGCGCGGTTAAGTTTAGGCACAAAAACCACTTAGCTATGGTTAGAAAAAGATCATGTTTTGGCTTAACATACCCAGTTTTGGGGGCACAATCCAGGCTGGAAATGCAGCAACAGGTCGCTAAAAAACATCCATGTTCTTGGCTGCAATGCTGCTGGAAATGCAGTGTTGACTCAATAAAATAAGATTTTGTTTTGCTGTTTGTTGGTCTCAAACAGTGGACTGCAGCTTGGCAGGGGCCTCAGCGCCACAGCAGCCACAGGTTCAATTGACCCTTCGATAAGTCCCGCCCCCAGACGCAGAGTGGCCAATCATGACGTAGACCAGGGTCTGACACCAACACAGCTGTGCTCCATTGTTTCAGATTTCCTTCATTTTCAGGCTGGTTTTGTGGTTTTGGAGCTAAATGTTGTGCCTGGGGCACGTCGTGTATTAATGATACTCGTTACCTGGAGAGGCTGGAAAAAGATATACGTTTCTTCCCTGTTCCAAAACCAAAATCAAACCCTGTAAAGTGTAGGGTTAGCTAGCTAGCTACTGAAGATATAGCCTACTGAATGTATACACATGCTGCTTTTGCTTTGTAATGATTATAACAGTGAAACAAAGACCGACCCTGCTGTACAGGAACCAGTGAAGGGAAGCAGGGAAACTTTGCTCATATTCAACCAGCTGTGTGGCATCAGTTTGACATCCTGGATATATCCTTCAAACACAGACTGTAGACCCCTCTGTCTGCTTCTCTCTGGAATCACTGTTTCATTTTTCCAAAAATATGATCATATTTCTTGGGAACACAGTGTGTTGACATGTTTCACACAGATATCTTTACATGACTGGAGACAAAAGAACTGAGAATAGCAGGATCGATATTTAAAACAGCCACACTGGATGAATCCATGTATAAATGTCTGTGTGATGACATTAACCGTACATGTTATGTTAACACCACGGTACCTCGGATAAAGTAAACACGAGCGGATGCAGTGTCTGCACATAAAAAAAGCAGTAGTCTGTGATAAACAAAACCTGCCACAGGGAAAGGTGCTTATTAGCACGAGAGCTGCCAACTTGGAAGAAGCTGCTGTGTGTTTTGTCCAAATTGTTGGGAGGCTCTCTGCCAGCATCCTGGAGTGATGCGACAGCAGGCTGAGCAGCAGAAACCACAACACATTTGTCCTTTCAAACACGTCTGAACTGCGCTGACAGTGAACGCTGCTTTAGTTTAAAATGATCTGCAACAATTCACATGTTTCCTACATACATGTCAGAGTTCAGTGATGGTGTTTTAAGGTGTTGTGCTTTTCTTTTTAGGAGCTGTCATTTGAATCAGGCAGTTTGAGTCGGAGCTCAGTGACTGGACTCTGGCTCTCGCTGGCTCCAGTCTCTAAAGAATCACTGAAATCTGTCCAATCAGGCCAAAAAGGCTCCACTCAGCAACTTTACCTTGCTTGACTCAGACGAGCTGCTGCTGGCGGCAGAGGGGGAAAGTAACTGAGTACATTTACTCAAGTACAGAGCTGAAGTACAACTTTGAGGCAGTAATTTGCTTTTCTGCTTCTTTTTTTACTTCAACTTCAAATTGAATCACTTTCCAGATTCAGATTATTGATCTGAAATATCAACAAGTAATGTATGATATACTCACCAGCCACTTTATTAGGTACACCTGTTCAACTTCCTGTTAACACAAATAGCTTATCAGCCAATCATGTGGCAGCAGCTCAGTGGATTCAGACATGGTGATGATGACCTGCTGAAGTTCAAACTGAGCATCAGAATGAGGAAGAAAGGTGATTTAAGTGACTTTGAAAGTGGCATGGTTGTTGGTGCCAGACGGGCTGGTCTGAGTATTTACTGGGATTTTCACCACAACCATCTCTAGGGTTTACAGAGGATGGTCCCAAAAAGAGAAAATATCCAGTGTTGATGCCAGAGGTCAGAGGTCAGAGGAGAATGGCCAGACTGGTTCAAGATGATAGAAAGGCAACAGGAAGTCAAATAAGCACTGGTTCCAACCAAGGTGTGCAGAAGACCATCTCTGAAGCAACAACACGTCCAACCTTGAAGCAGATGGGCTACAGCAGCAGAAGACCACACCAGGTGCCACTCTTGTCAGCTAACAACAGGAAACTGAGGCTACAATTCACACAGGCTCACCAAAACTGGACAACAGAAGATTGGAAAAACCACATTCAGATGGTAGGCTCAGAATTTGGTGTCATGGATCCATCCTGCCTTGTATCAACGGTTCAGGCTGCTGCTGCTGGTGTCATGGTGTGGGGGAGATTTTCTTAGTACCAACTGAGCATGGTTTAAACACCACAGCCTACCTGAGTATTGTTGCTGACCGTGTCCATCCCTTTATGACCACAGTGTACCCATCTTCTGATGGCTACTTCTAGCAGGATAACGCACCATGTCACAAAGCTCAGATCATCTCAAACTGGTTTCTTGAACATGACAATGAGTTCACTGTACTCCAATGGCCTCCACAGTCACCAGATCTCAGTCCAATAGAGCACCTTTGGGATGTGGTGGAACGAGAGATTCTCATCATGGATGTGCAGCCGACAAATCTGCAGCAACTGTGTGATGTCATCATGTCAATACTTTTATTTACCTTAATTTCATAGATAAGAAACAATAAATTGTGAAGACAATAAAGCCTCCATAAAAATAGCATTTTAAGTTTTGTGTATGATTTATCCTGGCTTCATATGAGCAGAGGAAATCTCCGCTAGTCGCTAGGCTAATTTATACAATGTAAAATGCCATAGGCTTGTGCTAATAACGTTAGCATGTTGTATTTTGTACATTAAACAAGATGTAACACAGTAACAAACCTCGACACTGTCAGCTGTCAACAGCTTCAAGTTATAACAAAGAAAACACAGACCGTACTCGTTGTTTCGGATCACTTTTCATAACATCTTTATTGAATTTGTGTCTCAGTTTTAAACATATTTACAGATACTTTAATTTTATTTTTTTAGTTCAGTAAAAATACAAATACAGAACACTCAATTTTCAAAATCAACGTCGCTCCCAGCGACTTGATGGCCGCCCAGGTTTGTCGCCTGGGCTCCCCCCCTCCCTATCAGATATAGGTGGTGATGATGTCAGCGTGATGTCAGAGACCGGGGGAAAGATACTGAGAGCCGAGACCGTACTGCATCGATGGACTGTTAGAGCCGACCGCCACCAGAGATGAGAGAGAAGAGGATGCAGGATGGATGATGGAGAGAAGTGTATGGAGGAAATGACATGTTGCGTGGGCAGAGAAACATCCTGTATGTACACTGATCGATTCTGTGGAGGGTTTAAAACAAAAACTGACAACAATTTAAGAAAAATAAGGGTGGATTAAATCAAATATAAACTTGTATGTTGGCCAGTAGTTTGGTCAAAACCTTAAACCCAAAAAGGATTTTGATATTAAGACATTTTTTAAGACGTCTGCAGCTGTTACCTTCGCTGGTTTGTCAAATCAGGACCAAAATATTTCCGAAAGCTTTTTCTAAAGATGTTTTAAGTGTAAGGCAGATATGATTTTAGAGGTTTAGTTTTTTACTTCTTATTATCACTGTCATGTGATCATATGAAAAGACCAAAACCAACAACTTCTCTACACTGTCAGACGTCCTTAACCCGAGTGTCTCTCACCCCGAAACCCATTTATTTCTTATGAAGATGAACATATTTAAAATCACCAGACGTGTGCACTTGAGTCTCGTGACCTGAGCTCGAGTCAGACTCAAGTCACAAAAATGACAAAACAAAAAAAGACTTTAAACTTCAGTTGCACTTTAACACCAATGATTCGTGACTTCACTTGGACTTGAGCCTTTTTTTAAAAAGATATTTTTAGGGTTTTAATCGAAAGGACAATTGTTAGTGTGAAAGGGGGAAAGATATGGCGAGCGACATGCCGCAAAGGGCCGTAGGTTGGAATCGAGCCCACTGCCACTGCGGCAAGGACAGGGCCTTTGTGCATGGGGCACCTGCTCTACCAGAGGAGCTAATGGGCGCCCCAGACTTGAGCCTTTTCACTTGTAAATATTTGATACCTTACCCCGAGCCCAAAGATTAAATTCTTCTGCTATTTAAAAAGTGTTCCATGAATTAATTTGGTTTAATTAGTTTTCCTTTAACTAAAATAAAGCTATTCATTCCCAATAAATAACGTAACGTTACTGAGTGGCAGATGGAAAAAACATGATGCCAAAGATAATTTTTTTTTTCGTGTAGAAGAACTACACGGTGGTCAACAAAAAAAAAAAAAAAAAAACTGCAGTAAGCCATTGAAAAATTACAGATGGAGACGCAACAACTTCCAATTTTGTTCGTCATTTGAAGGTGCATAAAGAGCGTTAAGTCGAGGTTAAAAATCATAGAATGTAAAAATAATGGCCATAGCTAGTGATGTTACCCACTGGTCTGTGGACTCTTGTTTTGAAGCCTTGAGTTCAGCATTTCGGCCATCGCCTCAAAGAACTGCAGGTTTTGGCGCTACCTTGCTGGCTTCATTTTTTAGTCTTGGTGGTTGCCACTTAGTTAAAATGACCATAGTTGGTAAGCTAATGCTAAGCTAATGACTAAGTAACTTTAAACTTTTCATTAACTTTCCATTTGTATCATGTATTTATTTTGTTATGCCAGTGTTTTGTGTTGAATAATTAACTTCATATCTGTTGTTTATTTTGTTTTGTGTCAGTGTGACGGCACTAGAATAAAAGTTTTCTTTAAATGTGTCGGAAAAATCCCGTAAGGGGTGGGCCGTGTTGAAACGGCCAGACATGCAAATAACGATTCATTCATTCATTCAGACAAATTTTAAAAAGCATTCATACATTTTGTAAATTGGTTCTCTTATTCCTTTGTTGTTACAATGGCATCACATTTGATGAGGAGAACATTTTGACTTGTTTCGGATTCGAAACTCAAAGTTAAAGACTTGAGACTTAACTTGGGACTTGTCAGTCTTGAGTGCAAAGACCTGAGACTGACTTGCAAATCAATGACATGGCCATAATGATATAAATTTCATTTAAAAACAAACTGCTGGGCACTAGTTTTTAGCAAACATACAACACAAGTACTTTCATTGAGGACTATTTTCAGAGGCGGATGAATACACACTGGGTGCTCTCGTGAGTATTTCTGTCAGCAAGGACAGCGTGTGTGGGATTGACTGAGAATAAACGTCAGTGATGAAGGACCGTGTTGTGTTTTTGATAGTTTTTGGGCAGCAGTGGAGCTCTGAGGCACAAAGAAATAAGATATATCAGGCTCTGGATCCATTCAGTGTTGGTTTTGGTCTTTTCGTTGGATTTGTTGACAATAAGAATAATAAAGGAATATCTCCAGCCGTATCCTTTAAATCTTAACTTTCACTAAGTCTTCGTGTCGGGCAGCCAACACTTTGTGCTCACTTGAGATGAGCAGCACTTTAAGCAGAGGAAAAAGAGCAAAATTGCCAAAACTATCACTCCATTTAATCCTTGTTGCCTATTTCCATTGTTGTTTTAAAACTTCTGCTCACAAAGTGCGACTTCGCTGACAGGAGAGCAGCTGTCAGCAGGTCAGTGCACTGATACGTACGGAGAACCTTTAGTCACATGTTAAAGTCGTTATTTTGATGCTGTGAGTGGTTTATCTTCTGTCTTTGTCTCTATGCCGTCACAGCTCAGTATCTATCTGCACGTCAGAGGACAGAGAGTTTGTGCAAAACAAAAAGAGGAAGAAACGTGTAGCGTAATGACGTGTTACAGAACACAAAGCAAAGGACGTGAAGGAGCACAATGCTGGTCGAGGTGTCACACATCTGATAATAAGGCTTGAATCAAACACACACACACACACACACACACACACACACACACACACACACACACACACACACACACACACACACACACATCTTGCTGGTCTAGTGCAAATTCTACTTTTCATCTCAAACACCTGCGTAATCATCATGTTTAGTAGTCGAACCCTCGTCACTTAAACCAGTCGGCTGAATTGCGTAGCTTGCACACACACTGCTGATTAATGTCACACAAACAGGCTCATTAATGAGCTCACAGGAAATGTCCAAACATTTGAAACACACAGTCATTGCACAGGTGTACTGAGACCATCATTAAGCCTGTGGTAACATCTCACATCATGGTATGATCTCTGCAAACATGGATGGTGATCAGACAAATGAAAACACAACACAGCAAAGGATGCGGTTTTTGACACTGGTGTTACAGCAACAGGAAGTGGTGCTAAAAAGTAACCTGTTGTTGAAATATCAGATGATCTAACGTTGACAGGACTCCTGCAGTAAACAGTAAAACTTTAGTGATATTGTTTTGAAACCATCTGTCTGTGGTTGGTTTCATTACTGGACCATTTGCCTTCACTCTACATCACGTCCTCCCCTCTGCTCCCAGTTCGTCTCCCTCCTTGTTAACATGTCTTGTGGTTCAGCTGCAAACTTAACATGGCTCACAGAGAAGGGTAAAGTTGCACTTGTCATTTCAATGTGCCGATGCTGTATGATTGATCGTATTATGTCTTATGTTGCTGTCATATTTTAAATCTACATCTGACTCCTGTGCAGTGGCCAAACACTTGCAGTACACTTATGTATGAGTCGATAAATTAAAGTTTAAACTGGGGTTTGAACTTGGCGTGGAATTGGTGTTGACTGACGACAGAATCTCCGTGCTTTTTCCGACTACAGCGCCACTTTGTTTTATGAGTCGCTGTAGATTTTGGCATAAAACTCAGCGCCTTTTAGAGCAGTGGTTCCCAACTGGTGGGTCGTGGCTTCACTCTGAATGGACTGCAAGTGACCCGCCTTGAAGTGCGATTTCCTGCTGCAGAGTGAGTGACTAACAGACTAACTGGACGATATGGCCAAACATAAGTATGACGCTGAATATATTAAACTGTGTGGACCTTGACCTAATGACTAATGGTGCTGTCAGACCTGTCGTTGTCTCCTTTGGTCTGAATCAGGGACTCATGTTGTTCCAAAGTTGTATAATAGCCTAGAGTTGGTTCGTGTTCTCACGGCAGCATTTACAAGCGGACCAGATCAAATGCCTTGTGTGAGAAAGCTGCTCTTGATTGGTCAGAATTTCCATGTGGGAAAAATCCAGGAAGTAAAGAAAACGTTGAAGAAGAGTACACTGTCAAGATAAATGTGACACTTTCTAATGTCACAATGGAGGGACAACTACGCAGGTTGATTTTAGCGCTGCTCATCGTGGACTATATTGCTGTCATTGTTCATTTGAGTTCATTTCAGAACACATTCTCACCACAGACGAACCACACCAGAGTTCGTTAGTAACCGGACCGAGACCACCTCTTCAAGAAGGTCTCAGTCTGGCTGTTTTGGTGCACACCTGAGTGTGATTGCTGTGTTCACACCTGCCCAAACGGTCCTGGGGGCAAACAAACTTGAGTTTGATTGAACTGAACCAAACAGGGCAGGTGTGAGAGAGTTGTATTGACAGCACAGCTGAAGATGAACCGGAAAAGTGGGAAAAAGAGACTGGGGATAACATGCAGCAAAACCTCTGCAGGTTGGAACTGTAGCATGGCCACTGCAAAGACTCTACCAGGTGAGCTCGTGCTCACCCCAGACACTGGATCTTCTGTGCATGTAAACATACTCATTGACTTGAGAATTGGAAACCTTTGAGTCAGTCCAGCATTCAGTAAATCTGCCCGGACTGTTTCAGAGCCGAGCTGTTTGTGTTTGTTTGCTAACATGATATTTTCTTACAGACTGTATTATCTATTATCTGAGCAGCTGGAGCAGTAAATCCCTCACGCTGCTTCGGCTGTAACAGAGAGAGTTGTGTCTGTAGTGATAACTGGAGGCAGAGCCGCGCTGAGCAGACAGCGAGGTGTGTGCGGCGGCTCTGACTCCTCTCAGCGAGGCCGAGCTCTTGTTATATCACACCATATGGAGCAACTTTACTGTCGTTACTATTAAACTCTTGCAAAGAAAATAAATTCTAATGACTTGGCAGAGGACGCCAGTTTGAAATTGAAAACAAAGTAGAAGATGAAGATTAAATTTCTCTCTGTTTCAGAATTTCTGATTTCCCCCAGATCTCAGCGTCTTCACAGATTTGAAGATTTCAAACGTTTATTTGATGATATGTCAAATTAATCCGTGGAGTAGCCATCAGTCACGATCGTTCACTAAACAATGGGGGCACCTGTAACTTTAACAGGTGAATTTTCTGTTTCTCTAAAGTTGAAGACTGTATTTCAACATTTTTATCCAACACAGTGTGGCGATGGAGAGATTATCCAAAACTTGGACGATAAAAAATGAAACTTTGATGAGTCATTTAGGAACCCTAGAACATTTTTAGACTCCTTATTGAGGACAGGGAGACGAAGAAGTTAAAGGAGAACTCTGTTTTTTGTTCAACTTGGACCATATTTTCCATGTTTTAATGTCTAAGTGACACAAAAAGTGGACAAGAGCTCATACAAGAGACGGAAAATGCTCCCATAAGTATTTCATACTTGAATTAGTATTCAATGAAATACTAAAGGAGCACAGTATAGTGTGTGGACTCTATATTTTTTCGTCTCTTTCACAACAATTTTTAAAACTGCTCTAGCCAGCTGCAATGTAACCACTCGGAGTAGGTGCGCCCCGTCAATTTACGTCCATTAAAAGTGTTTGTTTTTGCCACTGACAGGTTCAGATTGTTGCTATGAGTGTCTTAAAGCATTACAGACAGGATCCTACAGAGAAATTAAACATGTTATTCGGACCTTTAACTTGTGACAGTCTGATTTGTGCCCAAGGAGAAGTCTTTGTTTTCGTCATCAGCTGATTCAGACATCACACAGACTTTATCTTGTCAGCCACCTACAAAGTACACAGTCTGTGTGATGTCCGATTGAGCCCATGTGTGAACAGAGCAGGTCGTTGCCCGCAGAATTCACGGCCAGCGAGTGGGCGTGATGATGACATTATGACTATCACGAGGCTTGCGCAATAACTGGATGTAAACAAACATGTGAGGGTGAAGACGAAGGGTCACGCACACAAAGACAGCAATGAAAATATTTAACTGGAGCGATGACGTGATGAAGGGACGTCTGTCAATAAGGGCCGAAATCGTCAGACAAATTTAAGGAAAGTCAGCTTATGACCAAATTATGAACCGGCTACGTGACCAAGGTGTGAGCCACAGCACTTCCTGTTGCATACACGCTCTACCCATGTACCGCCCCTCAACTAAACCACACAGAATATTTTTTGTGGGTGAGAACGCTTCTGACACAGACAATCTCCTGTTGTGTGATACGTGTGTGCAAGAGAAACTCTGAATAATATCCAGATCTGATTTTCCAGAGTCTGTCCGGAGTTCATATGAGAAAAAGGCTCAACTCTCACTGACGTTTCCAACATCGTCTTCCTGCAACAAGTCGTCTCTCCTGAGATTTCAGAACAAGACTTCTCTTTTAGTGAGACTTGGACACAAAGCAGACCGAACAAGTGAACAAGTGCTGTTGATGTTGATACTGATGGTTGTTGTTGATGACCACTGTTGTTTAACATCACTGTATCTGGTTCTTCCCACCCCCCTCTGATTATTGAGTATTTATATTCTTATGTGTTCTCTCATGTCTTTTTACACGTCTTTTTACCTGCTGTGCGACTGAACTGCCCTCTAGAGACAAAATACAATTGAAGTTAAAGTTGAAAGTTTCAGAAAATTGTTTCATTTCTCTGCAGGGTCCTTTCCACTCATAATAACAATCTGATCCTATCAGTGGGCACAACAAGCTCTTTCAGTGGATGTAAACTGACGGTGCACACATGCCCCAAATGGTTAAATGTAGCCTGCATTGCTACTGGCCGCAGCACTCTCTCAATACTGGAAATTCTCAAAAAAAGTTTTTCCCATGAGTCACTGAATCCCCTTTTTCACTAACATAAACTGTTTCCCTTCTGGTTCCCACACCTAACTTTAAATCATTTGGAGCATTTTGACCAAAACTAGAACTGTTGGTTCCCAGCTGGAACCCAGAAATAACCACGATGACGTCAGTGAATGTGTCATATTGAAAAGAGAGCATGGAGTTTTGCATATAATAGTCTTCTTTTCATCATTATTGCTTAGTCCATGCTTGTTTTTTAGTTGATCTGGAACAATATATTGATTAAATGACGTCATCGATGCAAAGTGAAAACATCGATCTATATTGTCATCTTTAGGATACGCTTTTATTTTGAAAGTCTGCGTCACCATACTCTGGAATAAATAAAGTTTCGTTGTATTTTTTACAATGACAATAAAGCCTCTTATGTCTTAGATCAGAACTGTGGAAATATTTAAGATATTGGAGAAAATAGGGGTCAACAGACAGAGCTCATGGTGTACGTAAACAATGCTTAATAAGATAAACACGATGTAACGTTACCTGCCTGGACGGGCGTCTCACTCTGCTAGCTTCTCACTACAACAACATTAGCTGCTCTGCTTCAACAATGTTCAGCTGAAAAAAGGCTGAAACGAAACAAAGTGTGCTAGCTGCTAGGCTAACTAATGCAATGTAAACATGCTAAAGCTAATAATGGGTGGCTCGCAAAAAACAGCTGACATGTCCATGAACCTCGACAGTTATTACTGAGCTGAATTTGATATTTTTGTTAAATGATGTTGATGTTAATCTGTTTTAAGGCCACTTGGAGAAGTTTAGGCCAGTTAGTCTTGAAGTTTTAGGAAACAGATGATGGTTTGGGTTCAAATAGTAAGTGTTAAGTGGGTTAAAATGTGTGTTAGTGGAGTCAGTTTAAAGTAAACTTTACTGCACTTCAGTGGTTACAGTTATTTACATTATTTTTTTGTTGTATTCTTCTGTAACGGATTTTGTTAAATGGGCATATAATATTGTTTCATATCGATCGCAGGCCCTCGTACGACTCGTATTGTTGTCTAAATATTCTATATATTGTGATGAAACTGGCTGCTATACTGCTACTACTGAGTAAATCCATTTTTAATTCAGTGGAACAGGTGTAGTAGACACAAAAACCAGGGAAAATATGGTCCAGGTTGAAAATACCAGAGTTCCCCTTTAAAACGTAGCAGAGAGGAGAAGACATGATAAATAAAAAAAGATCAAATCAGAAAATGAGAGGGGGATTGTGGAAATAGTGGTGAAGACAACACCACAAAGCGTTCATACAACTCACACTTGAGGTGGTCCAGACTGGTGATACTGGTTGAACAGAGCGATTGCGTCATGAGAGCTCAGCAGGGAGACTTCATTTATTCAGCTCATTCAGTGCTACACTCCTGTTTCCCTCTTCTTCATGGCCTTCCCATACAAAGTGCACAAATACATGATTTACAGCAGGTCATCTTAACCACCACACACTCACACACACACACACACACACACACACACACACACACACACACACACACACACACACACACACACACACACACACACACTCGTACACAAGCATGGCTGGGTCCTAGCCTCATCTCACAACGTATGACCTGAAGATGATTTATGAGAAGAAAAGCAGATGAGAGACGAAGCTGGAGAGAAACTACGCGGTAAAAGGTGGAGGAGAGAAAAAAGCAGCATCCGAATGCGTAGCAGCAGAATGTGTTGGGCTGTGGCTCGTCTCGAACTGGGAGAGAAACTGGAAAGATGTCGAGGTGGAGGGTGGTGAGGATGGGGAGGCCTGCTGCTGTCCCCGTGTAGTTACTGTTCCGCTTACAATGGTCCACTTTTCTGAAAAAGGAGGATAAGAGGAGGAGGGGGAAGAGGAGGAGGAGGAGGAGGAGGGGACTGTTGCCACAACCCGCCCTCGCACTGATGATGTGACGAGCTGCTAACAGTTCCAGGTCAAAGTTCATCTGATGAGGGTTAAACAGGAAGTGGCGTGGGGGAGGGGCTGGGTCAGGGAGAAGCGAAGGGCTCTTATTCAACCCTGTGTCCCCATTAACGATTTGTCCAAACGAAACAAAACAAAAAAACGTCTTACCGACAGACCCTGTGAAGTCCTCAAGTCTGTCTGCATGGGAAAAAAAATGACACCTCCACCAGTACAGTGTCGAACTGACTGTGTGATCCTTCACAGAAACCCCGTCACGCACTCTCAGTGCCTCAGCTTGAGTCTGTATGGGAGTAAAGTTTGGTCAAATCTCAAATAAACACTAAAAATAATAATAAAAAAACTAAATCAAGCCTCCGTTTTTTTGGAGCTCGGTCCTTCAGAGTCATTTCAAGCCAGTCATGAGGCTGAGCAGCACACCCACCGTCTTTCTGATTTAAGCAGAGAAGACAGAGAGATCGACAGAGAGAGTCAAAGAGTAAAACATAGAAGAAGAGAGGGAGACTCAAAGTCCTCTCCACGCTGCAGCGGTCTGCGCGGGAGGCTCTCCCTGCGTCTCCTCTCGTTGATGTCTGCAGTCCTAAAGCAGCGGAGAGTCTGTAGAGCTGAATGAAAGTTTGTCCAGTGTTGGCGGGTGGGTTTTTTTGGGCAGGCAGGCAGGCGGGCGCACAGGTGGAGCCCCCTGGTGCTGCGGAGGAGGGAGATGGCCCTGTCCGTCTAAAGCTGAGCCGGCTCGCTGCCTGGCAGGGTGATGTTGCCCAGGTGGAGGACAGGAAGTGGGTGAGCCTCCGTGTTGAAGACCCAACTCTCAAACGGCATCAGGTCGTCGCTGGAGAACAACAGGTACAGATACCTGAAGGGGGGGTGGGTGGTGGTGGGAGAGGTGTGTGGGGGCAGGGTGATGGTGAACGGAGGGAGGATAAAGGGGGTGAGGATGAGAGGGATAGGGTAAGGAAGAAGAAGAAAGAAGTGAATGACACGCAAAAACAAAAATAATTTCTGCAGGTTTGAGCAAACTGAGCAAAAAGTTTTGTCTTAAAGGAACTCAAAATCCTAAATTTGGGCATTGAAGCTCAGAATCTGAAAACACACCCTCCTGCTGCAGCTCTCCTCTCTGTCCTAAGCCCCTCCCACCAGACGACCACAGGAATATGTACACGCTTCATACAGTAACCCAGTGTTTCCCATACATTGATTGATTTAATCTTATGTCATGGTAAAAGTAAGGTTACTGTTTGATGTTGTTTACTAGACCACAAATGAGACAAGACTTAGCTGATAGCCACCCCACGGTCCCTCTGCCTCACTCTCTGCCACAGCTTAAATTAAGCTAGCACAAACCCTCCACCGCCTGGTGTCACAGCGAGCTAATAGCCAGCGACAACACAAGGTCTAAATTGTGTAATGGCAGCAACAGAAAGTTTGGTGATCCGACAGGGAGTCAGGGCTGCCCCGTCCCCTGGAGCTGGGAAACACTGGCTGAATTTGAGTTGCTACGACTGCTGACTAGGAGTCAGGAGCTGCTGCGAGGTGGTCTGTAGCGGTGGGGAGTGAGGCGGAGAACACATTGTGATTCGAGGGTATAGCTAACATTAGCTACATAAACATGAACAGATTAGCCACAGCTGTGAGCCTTTAGCTCCAGTTAGCAGAAGGCTACGCTATTAGCAACAGTTTCTCTCCATTTTTGAAACACTTTGCTGACACTGACATGTTTAGACTCTCTTTTTCTACAAGTTTGTTCTCCTTATTTGAGTTGCTTTGCGTTGTAGGCAGTTGTTGCCGATGCTGGAACTCATCTCATCTCTCACACAGTTTCTTCTCTCTCCTGCCAACAAGGAGACGGTTCAGGAGCGTCCGCTGCAGGAAAATACGTCTGACGAACAGTTTCTATCCTTCAGCGATCAAACTGTTGAACTGTAGTACACATGAACTCACCTAGTCTTTTGACCGCACTTTATTGGCCTCTTCAGTAGCTTATATTTTAGATTTCTTTAACAATTTATTTGTTGAATAATTTTACAGCACAGAGAACTTTTAATTTTGCTGGTTTTAGACGTGAAACAATATTTTGTTTTTATGTTTCATCAAAAAAATGCCATAAAAGGAATTTGAATATCAACCCTCTCTGCACGATTCTCCGCCACTGACTCAGACTGTCACCGAGGGGACGTACACACAATCTGCATTTGTAGAACAGCCAACAGGAACGCCCTCTCTGACATGACCTGTGATCGGCCAAAGTCTCCCGTCATGGGCTAGACGTTCTAAAGCCTGAAAACAGAGCCAAGAGGAGGTGCAGAAATCTAGTCTTCTCTCAGTCCACTTGAATAACAGTATGCTCAAGATTTATGATGGGATATCAGCAGAATGATGGAGCTTTAACACAAATGTTGTCTTGCCATCAGCTCTTTTAGCATTCAGATTTTGGGTTTGAAATCAGTTTGGGTCTGTTTGATCACCTGGGAGTCTCCCTCCTGTGATTAACATCATTACTCTAACTGGAGCTGACAGGAAGTGACCTCCACACTTCTGTGAAGTGCACGACTTTTACAGGTGAAACATAAAACACCAACTAAACTTTTCCCATGTGACAAAGAAAGGCAACAGTTTAGTGTAAAAGGCTCTCGCTGGGGGCTCATCTTGGTCACACACACACAGTTTATGGCTGTGGGAGTCGTCCAACTTCACACTGTGTGCCATGTTTGCATTGCTTTGGCAGTCACCTTGATTTAGTCAGTAGCTAGACGTAATGCTCACACACTACCATCACTGTATCATTACTATCAATATGGAGGTTTTACATACCTTTATTTACAGCTAAACATATATTTCAAAATATCTGTTTGATGCATTTCTGTGAGCTGACTCCAGTGTATGAAAATTTCGGTAACGCTCAGATTATTTCAAACCCTCTCATTTGGTTTATGAAACCTCTTTAACATTAAAATAAGCCTGACAACACTCACACACTCCCACAGTGCTGAAGTGATTAAGTTTCAGATCAACAGATGTTTGGATGCTACGTCTTCGTGCAGATCAGTGTGACTGGCAGCCAATCAGCAGCCTGTTGCTGTATTGCTTTGATGTGATTGGCTGGCAGCCAGCAGGGACAAATACCGAGAGCCTAGATGGACACCAAAGGCTGCATAACACGAGGCTTTCAAATGTCATCGTCTCAGATGGCCAGCGTGGCGGCTGACCTTTAACCACTTGAACACCAAAGACAAGTTTTACTGCTGTTTGACGCTGTGTGGGTGTTAATGTCACACACTTATCGGTTAAAAATAAAGGGTTAATAAGCAGCTTCCTGCTAACAGAGGGTGGCACCAGCCCAGTTTGCTTTGTTTCATGATTATCTCTGACCCGTCACACTGTGTGATTGACAGGAACAACTGTGTACACTGGGTTATATCTGTGCTGCCAGCTGGAGATCACATTCACAGAGCGGCCAGCAGGGGGAATCAGAGAGCCACATTAGTGGGTCACAGGCTGCATTCAGAGCCTCTTCATCCATCAGTGATGATGATGATGCACCACAGAGACATCAGAGCTGCCCTTTGCATTAATCAGCATCTAAAATATGCGAGGCAATAAATAAAAATAGATAGGAAAGGAAAAAAACAACAGATGCCAGTGTGTTTGCGTTCATTACTACCCTCAGAGGAGTAATGCTGATATACAACATATAGTCAGGGTCATGTATATGGTCATGTGACCGGTTCTGTAATAATAACAAATGAACAATACATGAAGATAAAGTAGCCAACAATATGATTTATAGTGCTGCTTTTAATCACACCAGTTCAGAGACCTTAGATACAGATAAATTAAATGTTTTCACACCATCATAAAGCATCTGTGTTCTTTGCGTCACTAAGCAACAGGAGCAATTTTTTGCTTTGTCGAGCCCGTATATTTTAAAGTGTGCGGTTTTATATGCAGATAAAGCTTGTATAGATAGTCAGCTTGATAAATATGACCCCAGTACACAATGTACTGTGACTCATGGGGGAACACACATGATATTTAATCATCAATACATCAATTTAAGGTGGAAATGTCTCTAAGTTTGTCAAAATAAAAGTCCTACGCTGCTTACATGTTTTTACTGGGGGGAACAAATGCATGTGTATAATAATAATAAATATTGAGGGGGATGTGTCCCATGTTGCCCCGAAATCTGCCCTTATGTACTGTGAGGGGTAACATGACATTAAGGCCAAAGCACACTGGCTGCAAACGCCAGGCATCAAAAAATACTCCCCTATTATTTTCAATATACAACCCTCCATCAGCGCTCCTTGGACGGACTGCCTCGCTGCACGTTACACCACTGTCCTATTTCCAGCCTTGCCGCCCCAGCACTTACTCGCTCTCTGCTTACACATACCAGCTCCCCGTAGCAGCTCTTTTTCTCAGCTCCTATGGCAGCTTGACTCCTCTCCTCACCATGGATGTCATTCTTACGTTCACTCTCCTAACAAGCTAACAAACACATTTCCTACAGCTGCTTGGTCTTATAAAAGCGTTTAACTGGAGGAACATGGAGTGTCTTTACTTGATTGTTCATCTAAAAAATAAGACTGGTCATTTTGGGCCTTGTTTTTTAACAGTGCGACATTTTTAAATATTGTAGGAAGTAATAGAGCAAGATGACGCTCCGTTCACCATGCACTGCTGCAGTGTGGAAAACTTATTGCACCTTGCGCAACATGAAATCAGATCGTTGTTGCTCATGTCGTGATGGAAAAAGGGCGATTATTGACTGACTTCTCTGTTAAAACACAGTAAGTGTATTTGGCTGTGCTGTAAGCAGATACAGCTGCTTTTTTGCTGTATTTTTGACAGAGTTTCTGCTGAACAAGTGTGTGGTGTCGTATTAAACCACACTTTCTGGTACCACCAGTAATCACGGTATCACCAAACCAACCTGAGGCTGAAATTTAACAATTATGAGGACTTTAAACCAAAGTAGATTTCGTGTGTGAGGCTTCTTTTTGAAGCTGGAAGTGATTTAAGTTTGCATTATCTGCTAAAAAATGTTAAAAGGATTCCTGTTGCAGGTCTGTGACTGACACGCTGCTGCTTTTATCTTGGAGGGAAAAAAAAAAACTGCTCATTTATTTTTTTAAAATTCCACCAAATATGAGCAGGTAATTGTTGCAATCACTTTTTGCTGACAAGCCCTCTCAATCAGCCAACCCCGCCGCCCACCCACCAAATTATAGCATTCATCAGCAAAGTGATTAATTAATCATCAAACGTACTGATTATTCGTAGATTGAGACAATTAATCAAACTATTAAGGCTTACTTGAGCGTTTCAGCCAGGAAGAAGCTCTGCTGCACGTCGTCGTAGGTCGGGTTGGAGGAGTAGACGTCCTTAACCCCCGAGAAACCGCCGCTCACCCGGCAGTACTTGTCGATGGCCTGGAGGAGACGAGGAGAGAGGGAAGGGAAGGAAAAGAAGAGGAAGGAGAAAAGGAGGTGGATGGAGATGGGAAGGGTTGTGGAAGAAAAAGAAATAGAGCAAGTGGTGCGATAGAAATGGACAGAAATAAAAAAAAAAGGCAGAAGAATGACAGAAGATCACATGGAGGAAGAAAAACAAGAGGAGAAGGAAAGGGCAAAGAGAAAAGGTGGGGGGGAGATGGAGAGCACAATTTTAATAAGCTTACAAAAGCATGCTATAATTAATTCCTTTGCTTGTGACAGATTAGAGCGAGTCCTGGGGAGACCCGTACAGGAAACAGCAGCTGTAGAAAAATGGGAGGAAAAGAAGATTACCGCAAACGCCTCCCCTGCATTTACATTTTATTCTCTAACATTTTCTGTTTCGTCCCTCCTCGACACAAAGCAGCTCCATAATGAGGGAACGCTCATTTGTTTCACGTAACGCTGCATCTGAGGGGAGCTGCGGCGTAATGGCAAAGTAAAAGTTTCCTTTAAGCGGTGCGGAGCCCGTGGCGTCTCTCAGGGGTCCGCCTTACAATCTCCTAATCAGGTTGTCTTTGCAGCCTCGTCTGCAGATTTTCCAGCGAACGGCAAAATGAGAGTTGATTGGAAAATGTGAGATGCTGCTTTCTGAACACGTCTTTTGTTCTCAGTTTTTACCAGCTGTCTGCAATAAAGAGAACAACATGTAATCTGTGTATGCGCGGGGCTTTAAGCTACATTCAGGGCGAGGTTGAATCTGATTTCTATGGACGTGAGATCTTCTTTAAATCCCAACACAAAGACACATGGTGTCCGGCCTTTTCAGGACAAATTTAAGCTACTTTCGTAGGTGGTTTGAATTGTGATGTAAATCCCCTCTCTGTCCATTCACTTTAGCTTTCGAGGGTTTATCTCCGATCCTCCGAACGCGACAGATGTGATCTCGATGTTTTGACACCAACAAAAACAACAAACATGGAGGACGGCCAGACAGTCAGATAACAGCTGAGCCTGGGACATTTAAATGTTTTCATGCCTGCGTCTTCCTCACTGCAACTTACATAAACATCAAGAAAAAGCAACAATAAACAACAGGAAGTTCCTGGCCAGACAACAGCTCTGTGTTACTATGGCAACAAATTCAGCAGTGACAGCAAATGTCCTGTAAACTAACTGACCTTAGACACCGACTTCCAACACCTCTCATAAAACCGACACTATTTATTGCTTTATTTCTGCTCATTTCCATTCCAATATCAAAACTAGATATTTTATGAGGTCACAGTGACCGTCTTCTTTGGCCACCAAATTCCAGTCAGTTCATTGTCGAGTCCAAGTGAACGTTTGTGCCAAAAATTAAGGAAATTAAGGCCTTCGTGAGATGTCTCGTTGACAAGAATGAGGCAGACTCGAGGTCACGATGACCTTCAGCTTTGACCTCTGACTACTTCTGGTTTAAATTACTGGGCCTGTTTGTTTTGGAGAGGAAGAGACCGAATGTCTGGTTTAGAAATAAGACGAGCACACATCTAGTTATCAAAGAAAAAAGGTGAACACACATAGCAAGTGCTGAGTGAGGGGCCTGTCTGCGACGTGTCAAATGTCCTAAAAGAAACGTATTTGTTTTTACTAGTTTTAATCGCCTGGTCTGTCTGTTATGGAACGACGGAGACCTCTGTAGATAATTTAGCTCCCTGTAAAAACCCTCTGGTTGAAATCTGCAGTCGCTTGATGCCACTAAATCTCCCTAAATCGTACACACTGCTCCTTTAAGTTGCCAAAGATTAAGATGGCCTGCACTATCATAGTCGTGCTGTTTATTTTCCCCAAAAGAGAGGAAAAAAAGTGAGCCAGCAAAACCAAGAAAATGTCATCAAATATAACGACAACTCAATGATGCCCGACTGACTCAAAGTCAAGTCCGGCTCTGAGGACTAAAATATGTTTCCTCTACTGGGGAACAATTTCTGAGCAGGTGTCTTCCCCCGTCTGCACACACAAACACACCATAACGAGTCAGCAATACCTCATTAAAAATGCAGCGATCGTCCAGCTGGTGACTCCGACAGTAGGCTATTACTGTACCTGTGTGCTCTATTGATTTGCAATGAGGACTTGTTACAGTGAAATTGGTGCCTCCATAAAAATTCTGGCTGCATTACACTGCTGCTCATACCTTATTGACTTTCACTATTAACGCATGTAATTGAAAGCATTATGTCTGTCCTTGTCTCTCAGTGTCTCGCACGGGCGCACACACACACACACACACACACACACACACACACACACACACACACACACACACACACACACACACACACACACACACACGTCTTCTCCCTCCATCCCGCCCTCGAGTGACTGTTTTGCTGTCAGCAGATTTCCATCGCAAGGAGTTTGGACCGTAATTCCTGTTATTCATGGGCTGCTGCACCCAACGCGCGTTTGTCCTTCTGGATCCACACTGCAGTGTCCCACAACAGCCTGTGCACACCCATATCAAGCCAAGTATATCCTTCGTTAAGTCTGGGTGCTGGAAACACACATTCAAGTCCCAGCAGCAACCTCCGAAGCTGAAATATGAAGCCAACGTGGGAGTGCCAAAAACTGTAAAAACTGCAGTTCCTCTAATGGCCACTGGAGGCTCCAGGAGCCAGTCAATCCTCACAGACGTCCATGTTGAAATAAATGCCCAACTTCACAGCAGAGATAAACACGTTTACAGCCTGGTACAAAAAAGAGTTTTGGTCTCTGCACATGTGTTTTATGTGCGACCCACCGTCTGAATATTTGGAAAGCAGCTAGCAGCAGTTAGCAGCTAACTTAAAGAAAAAGAATAGCAGCTGAAAAGGAGGAGCTCATTATTCTCCGCGCACAGGACAAGAACAACTGCTGTATCACAGGGACGGTAAATCACTGTTGTTGCCATGCTATGCCAATGTTATTGTTTAGAAAACGCTGCCCCACGCATATTTTACATGTCACACTTGACGCTGATGCTGTTGTGTTACATGTGACACCGCTTCTGCTCCAGTAACACCGGAATACTATCTAAAATCAAACAAAATGGCGGCATTACGCTGTTAAGTTCTGTATAAAAAAGCAGAGGTGACATGATAAAGGGTCTTTGTCGGAAAAGTATTGTGGGATAAATGTGTAAAAAGGGGTAATAAGTCCGATCCACCCCTCGCTCCACCCTCTCATCTAAATATGGTCATGTCTGGCTCCAAAAAACCAAGATGGTGACGACCAAACTGCCAAACTCAAGGCTTCAAAACAGGAGTCCAAAAACCAAGAAGTGACGTCACAGTCATGTTGAACAAATGCTCAACAGCCTGGGAACTTTTAATCATCTTACTGGGTTACAGTATAACCAGTAAAACTGTGTCTATAAATGTAGAACACACACACACACACACACACACACACACACACATTGACCATCTGTGCTAAATAAATTATCTGATAAAAAGTCTACCTGTAGGAGAAGGAGGAGGAGGAGCAGTGTGTCTGCAGCTGCTAAGTGAGGACACATTTCACATTACAGCAGCTGGGCTTCACCTTCACACACACACACACACACACACACACACACACACACACACACACACACACACATAGGTATAAGCCAGTCAGTGGTAATAGCTGCCGTGAAAAGAGGAAGTGTGACAAACAGGCAGGTTCGGTGTAGCAGATGGATGCAGCTGAGGTGCAGGGGAGGGCTGAGCTTTGAGGCAACATACAGAGAAGATCGCAGGTGTTTGTGAGAAGTGTGTGCATGTGTGGGGGATAAAGAGACCAACAGAAGAAGAGAGTAGGACGACGAGCTTCGTGTGAACATGGAGAGAGCCTCAGGTGTTGTGTGAGAAAGTTATGAGTGTGCGAAAGAAACGAGGAAGAAACATGAAAAGACACAAAATGATAGAGACAAGAAATGTTTTAAGAGATGGAATTAAACTGCAAACGAGAGAGAAAAGAAAAGGCAGAAAGCCTGAAAGTATCCAAGATGTCCCAAATCCATTTTAAATACTCAATCTAGGCAGGTTTGGAGTTTGCAAACTGGAAAAGTAACAAAAGAAAAGTCAGTAAATGGTGACGTATGTTGACTTCTTACACTAATCACACATAACTGTAGACTATAAAGATACTACATAATTAAGGCTGTACATGACTCAGAGTTATGTCAGTCGAATGACATTTGGCTGTTCAATACGAATATTCAATGATTTCTATTTTTTATTTCATATATACAAAGTGTTAAAGTCTGAACGGGCTCAGCGTGTCGTCCACTCTGACAGCGGCATTCAAGTAGCATTGCAAACAAGCTAACGGCGCTAACGACAGATCAGAAATGTGCAACAACATTTTTTTGCCAACATCAGATATTAAACAAAAGCCAAAGACTATGTCTTATCGAGTTTCTTTGAGCTGTAAATTCACCACTTCTAAGCAGAAGAGAGGAGAAAATGTCATCTCTGAGCCTTCTGGTGCAAAGTCTCTCTTCCTCTGTGCCGCTGCATCGCGTCCAAAGCTGTCTGCATCAAAGAGTAGCCTGAAAGTCAAGAGCGCTCACTTTGCAGCAAAATCTGGGGACCACAACATCCCCAAAAGAACACCGAAACAACCTCAGTCGACTGAGGGGTCTCTGACTGATGACTGCAACCTCCGACTGTCAAGGGGCAGCCCGATACATGATGTGTACAATGAGTAAAATATGAAATAAGAACATAGCAATGGAGTTGTGTACGAAGGATTCAGTGTTACTGATGCCTGAGCTTCAGACTAAATACACTGGCTCCGTACATGTTCAGGCACATGTATGGTGCTGAGATATGTTGGGAACTAAGCTGCTTCATAAAATACAAAAGACGTGAAAAAGTAAAAGAATTATGCATTGAAAAATTGAAATCAGCTATTGCTAACACATCAGCAAAAACCAGTGTACAGCAGGTAACTCTGAACTTATACATACATGGCAAGATAAAAAAAATAGGATATTCATTTTCTCTATTTACCCACAGACTGTATAAAATAATGGTCCACTGGTTTGTGGACTCTGGTTTAGAAGTCTCAAATTTGGTATTTTGGCTGCCGCCATCTTAGATTTTTTGAGCCAGAAGTGACCATATTTGGATGAGAGGATGGAGAGGAAAACCCTAACGTTAGCTGCAAATCTGTTGTTGATTGTGACGATGCTAATGCTAATTTTTGCTAGCGAAAAACAAGCTTTAAACTGGGGTTGCAAGATAATATAAGCATGTCATTGGTATCGACCGCTTTAAAATCAACAGATCAGAACTGCCCAACATGCTTTTTCTTACTCTGCTCCATGAATGAATATTACATACATTGAAATGTATTCTGTTTCATGTCTCCATCTGCTAGTGGGCCATTATGATAAGAGTATGCATGCATAATATGATGTTAATTCCACTACTGAAGGGGCTCGATGATCATTAAAATTAGGTAGGGAAAAAAGTGGATATATGGATATCTGTATCAGTTATCAGCCAAATTAGTTGTTATATATCAGCATATCGAATATTGGCAAAAAATCCAACATTGTGCATCCCAACTTAAAACCATTAAAATGAAAATGTACTCCATTTTTAAAACCCATCTTAAAACCCATTTTTATTCTCTGGCTTTAAACCCTGCTTGAGACTCTGCTCTTGTTTTTAGTGTTTTATGGTTTGCTTTTATTTATTGTTTTTGATTGTTTTTAAAAACAATAAGACAATCATTTTAGTGCTTATGCCTGTTTTATCTTATTTACTTTATTGTTGTTTTAATTGTTGTATGTCTTGTTGTTTTGCCTATTTATGTACAGCACTTTGTTTCAGCTGTGGTTGTTTTTAAAGTGCTATATAAATAAAGTTGAGTTGTGTTGACTTGAGCTACAGAGACCAAAACTGTTTTTTGTACCAGGCTGTTAACATGTTTATTTGTGCTTTAAAGTTGGGCATTTTAAGATGGGGGTCTATGGGGATTAACCTCCTTTTGGAGCCAGCCTCAAGTGGCCATTAGAGGAACTGCAGTTTTTGGCACTTCCACAATGGCGCTTTATTTTTCAGCCCAGGATGTTGCCGCCTCATCTTCTTAACAAAAATAATCTGAATTTACCCCACTGTTTAATCTAAAAAAAGTCTGCGGCATCCTTAATCTGCAAAGAGTAAAGGTAGTTTTTGTTTTCTCTTCTTACCCAAATACTGTAACAAGAGGATAAAATACCCAGCTGCAGTCAGACACCGGCTTTTTCTCTTATTTTGAAATATACTGTGAACTTTACTTAAACTTAGCGACCTTTAAACATCAATACACTAAACAAACATAAAACTATAGAGGAACAAAATTAAATAAGACCAGAGCAGCTTATATAATCTGTCATCTACATCAGTATGCATGAAGATATGCAATATTGAAACATGCAGTGGAGGCAAAGATGAGCCCTTTAGCACCAACTCTTTTCAGTGTCACTCAAACTCGGCACAATCACACATCATAAACACACTTTGCCAAATGTATTTGCTTTCCACGCGAGCGCGTACGCACTTACTCCCACTCAGAAAAACAAAGACAAGTAGTTTCACTGCTTCAAAATGGAGGAAAAATAGGTGACAAGAAGATTGGCAGGAGAAAGAAAGAAAAACAGAGTATGAAAAGAGTGGGAGAGAGAGGGGGGAAAAAAAAAGATGACGAGCAGGCCGGCTGAGATTTAGACAGAGAAGACACATTGACTGCTGTATAGAAGACGAGCTCTTTAATCCTCTGTTAGGAGCAGAGCAGGGGAGTGAAGAGGAGACAGAGGGCTTTCAATTCTGCTCTACTTTCATAAAGCTTTTCATATTAAAACACAAAGGGGGAAAATAAATAACTAATAACACCTGAGAGATTAACATTCACCTGCAGGTATGTGTGTGTGCTTTACTGTGAGGTCAAAGTCTCTTACAAAACCGCTACAGTCTACACGATACCTTAACACTTGATCAGACCGGCACTAAATCTGGATTCACAAGCTCAAATGAAGCTTAAAACAACTCCCCGCCACAGGTTGTCATAGGCACGCGGGAAAGGCATGAAAACAGCTTCTTATTTCGCCGCAGAGACAAATGAAGCCTCGCAATTACGCACAGTCTGACCTTCTGATTCAAACTCATCTACTGACTCAAAAGTCGATATTAAATCACAGTTTCAACTGCAGCAAAACAAGCTCGGCTCAATACTGGAATACTTTCACTTTCCAACGGATACGCAGCACATAAAAGAATATAAAGGAGCTCAGACACCCAAATCACACAGAGAAGGAAGGAAATTCATAGGGTGAAATTATTGTAGATTACTTCCTTTTTAAACAGACAGAAAAGAGTTTAATGGAGCAAATGGAATCTTTAACTGTTAAAAGGTGAGAGCGTGAACCTGCCACTGGTGCCCCATGTACGACTCTTTCATTTCATCTATGACTGTGCTTTTAATACATCGATACATGCCACAAAGCAAAGTGAATATTCTCATATTTCTGAGTGCCTCCAAGATCAGCAGTGAATTCACCAGAGCTGAACTTTCTAACCCCATTCATCCAGCGTAGATAATGATCCCAAATGTACTCTCTTTATGCCCACTTAAGGCTAAACGCTGCATTACAACTGCCAGGAGAAGCACTGAGACACAAAAGGTTGGATGTTGGTTTAAAAGTCTTTACAACTGTTTAACAATGGAAAAGCTGACTGATGCCATCAAGGGCAAAAAGACAGCTTTTTTCTTTAAAATATGTAGTAAATGTTGTCATGTATGAAGATAATGTAATATTAAAAAGCGGCAACCTCCAGAACTGCAGTTCCTCTAATGGCCACGAGAGGCTGGCTCCAAAAGCGAGTCAATCTCCATAAACCTCCATGTTAAAATGCCCAGCTTTACAGCACAAATAAACATGTTTACAGCTAATTCAACATTTATTTCAACTGTGCTGTGGGTGTATGTTTACATAACTCCAGTTTATATTTTGTTAAGGCTTAAAATTACACATATTTAAGGGCGGGGCCACTTTGAGTGATCTGACTCATGGTCTATGAGTCAGATCCAGCTCTCGCTCCTCCATAGCTCCACACTCTCATCCAAGCATGGTCATTTATGGCTCCAAAAATCCAGGATGGTGACGGCTAAATTGCCAAACTCGAGTCCATTAACCAGGCTTAAGGCTTAAAGTTACATGTAATTAAGGGTGTGGCCATTTTTAGTAAGAGGTGGATGCCATCTGTCGACCATGGCGACAAAGTTGGTTGGAAAACACAGTGATGGTGTAGCCCAGATTCACAGAGTAAAGGCGTGGCTGTAGCTGTTGCTAATTCAGTGTATTTTCAGTTCATGGAGCTGTAATGTTTTGGTAAAAGTTTTGTTCAGTGTTCAGAGTTGGATGTTCAGTTTTTCCAAGTGAGCACATTTTGTTTTAATGGTTTATGGGCCTGTATCCCCATGGTGTTTTTCTTTGGCAGAAAAGTGGAGGCAGGACGCTGGGGAGCACTTCATCAGAAAGCACCAGCTTTTTTAATGATGCACTGTGCGTGGGTTTTGTTGCTATGGCAACAATATCTTGACTTTAATGTTTGATAGGTAGCTAACACAACGTTGTGTTAACGGAGGGTTGATGACAACAGTTCAGTGATAACAGCACAACAGTCACCAGCAACATTCAGTGTCCTCTGGCCGATCTGATCCCACGAATGGGCTTTACTGTCTTTATTGTGACAGTAACCTAGCTAAAGGAGCAGCAGGGACATTACCAGCACCTTCTGAAAAGTCTGGAGTTTTTCAACTTGAGGCCTCTGGAATGGCCTTGCAAAAAGGTGCTGGTTTGGCACTTTTTTCTAGGCAGCAACATGCAGCTGCATACGCTCTCTCCTCTTTGATAAAAGTTAAAAAAAGACACCAGCATTGACCAAAAAAAAAAAAAAAATGCTACGTGGACAAAGGCCCAAGCTCGTTTCCTGCTGGCGAAAATTAGCATTAGCATAATTACAGGTGACCATGAACTATAAACGCACCGTGCTAACCATTAGCTAGCTAGAATTAGGGTTATCTTCACTCTCTCGTCTAAATATGGTCACCTCTTACTCCAATAATCTGACACTGCAACAACCAAAATGTAAAACTTGAGGTTTCAAAACGAGAGAACACATCCTAATGGGTGACGTTATGGTGGCTACGTCCTTTATGTCATACAGGCTATCAATATTATTCAGCGTAACAGCTACAGAATAGCATTTTTTTTAAAAATAGATCTTTATATGTGTAACTGTTGTGCTATTTCTGAAAAACCCAATAAATTTTCAAAAAACAAATGTACTCTGCTTTGGACCTCATTTAAAAATTAGATCCATACTGAAAGCTGTACTTTGGATCGCTACAAACACCCATCTATCTATTTCCTGTAACCGCTTATATAACCAGTTTAAAGGTTGAGGAGGGGTCCACCCTGGACAGGTCTCGCTACAAACATGCACAGTATTAAGAACAATAGAATAAATTTAGAAAGGAAAAACCGAAAGTCAGTGATTTTCAAGATTTCCCTTTAACAACATAGTTAAAGATGCAACAAATTCTACTTTTAAAAACTGCTCATGACCATACACTGATCTTTATTCAAACTGTTAAATAGTCTCGTTTCCCCTGGTGTAATTATACTGTTATTACACTACATTTCCCACAAGCCCCTCTGGAATTTGCTCCCTCTCCTCTGTGATGCTGTTTGCAACTGTTTTCTCCAGTCTGACATTGCAGCAAGACCTGATGATTGATGGAGCGAACTTTTCCATTAGACTTTTTCTTTTTCATGGCCGTCTGCGTTTAACAACTCTGAAAGCTTTAGCTGCCTTTTTGTTCTCGGAGAACGGCGGCTTACAAACATTCTTGTTTTGAGCTGCAGAGCAAATCCAACAAATGTCTCACCAGATCCTTCACCTTGTACAGCGCAACACAAAAATGAAAATGAGATTTATTTACTTGCGTTAAAATGATAACATGTCTGTGATTTACCTGTGCTGCCTCCCAGCCCCACTGCCGGTATTTGGGATCGTGGGTGAACCTCCACATGTACCAGTAGGTCTCAATGACCTCCGGCCGCAGGATGTAGTACTTCTCGTTCTGCCGTACGGCCACCGCCTCCAGGCCGCTGTCGAACTTGAAGGCTTCCGGGCCGAGCTTCAACACTAGAGGGAGAGGGGAGGACAGAAAGAGGAGAGGAAGGAATTGAGAGATATTGGGAAGGAAGCAAAGTAGAGAAGGAAGGGTGAGATGGGGGAGGAGAGATGGAGACGAGGGAGTTAATGACAGGGATTGAGAGACAAAGGAAGAAAGTCAGGAACAGGAAAACAATGATTAAGTCAGGAAACAGCAGACAGGAAATAAACATCATCTTCTGCTCCTTGTTTGTCTTCATGGTTCAGCTGCTGGTGATAACAGGTCAGAGCTGATTATGAATTAGTGTGTGTGTGTGTGTGTGTGTGTGTGTGTGTGTGTGTGTGTGTGTGTTTGTTAATAAGCAATAAAAAAAGCCCCCAAACTCATTGATTCAACTTGATTTTCATCTTTCCACAAGCACTGCTTTCTGACAATTAAGTGTGATGGACATTAAGAGTGGAAAATTACTGAGAAGATGAAGGAGGTGGTGACAGGACTGTCTCTGCAAAGATTAACACTCTCTGACACACACACAAACACTCTCTGACACACACACAAACACACTCTGTCACGCACACACTCGACGGTTGCTGTGACTGCTCATTAAGAACCAACAGACCCAACTTTAGACAGCCTGACCGTTGCTATCAAACTCCCTGCCACCTAACCAGAAAGTTCCCTCTTCCTCTTGCTCTTCCTCCCGCCCTCTTTCCCTTCTCTGTCTCCCCATCTTCATTTGTTGCCATGGCAACCTCTCCTCTTTCTCACAGCAACCTCACGATTTCTAACTAAACACACACACACACACACACACACACACACATACACTTACACACACAATCATGATGCAAGATCACACACTGGTGTTTCTTCGCTGACAACTATTGATCCTCGTCGGGAGAAAACATCCTGAGCAGGTATTTTTCTAAAGGTCTCCTTTGAATGGATGATATATATATATTTACGCTTCCAGCAGCTGAAAATGTAAAAACATGACCAATCGACCCGCCACTGTCTCGGCCTCTCTCTAAGAAAAGCTTTTCTTAGACAGATTGTGTGAGTTTATTGTGCTTTAGGTAGTTTTATTGCTTGTGATCCTGAAATCACTGCAGCTGCACAACACATCGTTTTATTTCAGCAAACAAAGTCAAATAAAAGTCTGGTTGGAGGCAGTGGTTAATTTTGAGCCGTGTCTCCACCTCACACTTTCAGTATAGTACCATTACATGTCTTGCTAACTGGACACGATGCAAACAAACATCAGATTGTTTCAGTGGTTCCAAATGAAGATGTTGTAACCTGCTGAGCGTCAGCGAACAGGCCAACTGCTCACCCTGGCTGTATTTTTGCGAAGCTTCCCATTTTTAGAGCAACAGCAAGCTGTTCCTTCGGGTCCATCAGGGTTTGATAAGCTTGTTGATTGTTGTTGTTGCTCGTATTATATGTTGATAATTTTTCCACACTTCACCTGCCGCAGTTCACTCACTCGCTGCATGTAAGGAACAGGTTTATAACCGATACAGGACCTGTACAGGCTAGAGCTGTCAAGTGATTAAAAAATGTACCTTATTAATCATATTCTATGTGATTAATTAGTCTAAATTAATCCCATACATCATTTTTTGCTGTGAATGAATTCTGGCAGATGTGTTGTAGTTAAGCTGCTGGATTTTGGACACAATTAGGGGCCAATCAGCGTCGTCTCGTCTGCTTCCATCACCTGACAACGCCACCGTGGCCTTCAATGACGCAGCGGGTCAAAGGGCACCACGGAAAGTGATTAATCAGCATTATTCCTTTTTAACACGTTATTTTTTACTGTGATTAATTAATCAAAATGAATGGGTTATTTTGACAGCCCTAGTGCGGACATGTACCTTACCCCTCCATGTGTTGTGTGTTTCCACCACAGTCAGTACTCTTAAACATAGGCAGGGGTTTTTAATCGGACAGTAACAGCTGCGTCACTGCTCCATCAGCTCATGCTGTATTTCCTCTTCACTGAGGATACAATCACACAATGATAGATAATAATAATAATACATTTTATTTAAAGATCGCTTTTCATGATCATCAAAGACACTTAACCATCAGAAAAATAAAATACATACGGCTGTTTCAAAGCACCGTTGCAGGATTTTTTTTGGCATTTATCTATAAGCCAATGTCAGGGTGTATTTTAGCTGGTCTTTGTAATCATGTGCAGTTTCCCCTGTTTTTTTGTGTGTTTTTATGGTTAACTTACAGCATATATTGACATACTTTTGGGCTTTTCTTTGTAGTAATCTCATTTTGTGTTTTATATTGTATATATATATTTTCTAATTTGTATTTTTGTTCTATGTTGCTGCCTGTTTCGGCCAGGACACTCTTGAAAAAGAAATTTTTAATCTCAAGAGGTTTTTTCCTGGTTAAATAAATGTTAGATAAATTAAAAATATATAACACACAACATTATTTACACAAAGTCTTCATGTTGGACTGGGATTGCATGCCGACACTTTTAGAACTCAAAAAACAGACTGGAGTGTTAACAGTGTCTGTCGCAATAGATGGGACATCTAAACATTGTGGGTTTGTGCATTGAGTCCTTGTCGAGCAAGGGTGACGATCCTCTGTCAACCAATCAGCAGACTGCAGAGTTTCTACCTTCACCTTTTAGTATCGGATCAATGTGCTAGGTATGTCAACATAAAGGTGACAAAATACGTGACAGAACTGAACTGTCCTATTGGTACCATCAACAAGTTTTCACTCTGGAAACGCAATAATGATAACGTGTACAATGCCAACTACACTGCTTGGTGGAAACGAGGCTTTGAAGTCACAGGAATGAATTTACAGCACATGATATAAATAATAATAATGACTTTAACGTAGCAAACACAAGTGTAATCAAATGTAAAATAATGTCAGCTCTAGTTTAACAGTTGTTTGAAATATAAAGCCTCACAGACAACCTGTACTGTGCCATCATGCTGGTTTCATTCAGACTAAAAGTACATTTCTGTGTGTGTGTGTGTGTGTGTGTGTGTGTGTGTGTGTGTGTGTGTGTCCCTGCTCACCTGTCCTGTCGTAGGACTCGTGGCAGGTGTGTGCGATCTCGGCTCCCAGCTGCAGGTAGTGTCCGGCCTTGTCGTCGGGCGAGCCGTCAGCTCCCAACGCAAACATGCCGCCGGCGAAGCAGGCCAGGTGGCCCATCTTCCTCTCCAGGTGGCCGTTCTTCCACTCACCAATGAACGTCAGACCGCCGTTGGATTTGCGTATCAGGTGGCGCTCGATGGCCTGGAGGGAAGAGTGTGCGTATTTGGTAAATGAGAATGTATGAGAACAAGGTCCAAGAAAGTGGAGTGAAGAAGTATGTTTTCAGTTAGGATGTGGACAGAGGTTACAAATGAAATATTGAGTGTACATGTGTGTGTGTGTGTGTGTGTGTGTATTTGTATGCAGACAGTGATTGAAACGGCACATTAGGATGTGTGAAATGTGTGTGTTTGGGTGAGAACGTGGATGTTAGAGGAGTTAAGGTCAGAAAATGTGGGATGACAGTATTTATTAAAGAAAGAATGTGCATGGAGGTTATGAACGGAATATTAAGTGTATACGTGTGTGTGAATGTATTAATGGGGTTAAGTTGTGTGAACGGGGCAGTGACATTGAGTGTATGTGTAAGAGGGCGGGGAAGAAGAAGAAGAAGAAGAAAACAGAACAAAGTGGTGAGTGCAGAATTTAAAATGCAGCCACATCCTTCGCCCTCTGCTCTGCAGCATCTGTTCTGCTCACTCTGTGACACTCTAATGATTGACAGACATCTTCATCAGCTACAGACCACTGACATCTGCTCCCTGCTGAATCTGCTCTCACTTCAGGTGGAATAAAATAAAAGCACACCTAACTTAAATGCTTTAAATCAGTACTGCCGCTATGGAGCCTATCCCAGCTGACACTGGGTGAGAGGCAGGGTTCACCCTGGACAGGTCACCAGACTATCACAGGGCTGACACATAGAGACAGACAACCATTCACACTCACATTCACACCTATGTGTTTACTTAACGATTTAAGTTCTTCTAATTATCTTGGTCTCAAGGAATAACTTAAAGTTTGTTAAACCACTGGACCTTAGTAAAGTACAGACTAAAACATAAAGTACCTCGAACTCCATCTTAACCACAAAATGGATGAGTGTATGAAGATAAATGAAAAAAATAAGGCATCCCGAGTAGAGTGTTCCACGATCAGGAGAACCTGATGGACATGCTTTATGATGAGCAAATGATTTAGTGCAATGGGATCTTTCCAGTCAGTTACTGGTGAGGTATTTCATGAAGGCTTTAAGTGTCATACTTAAGGGACTATCCCTTCAAAAGGGATAGTTCCTACAGAAAACATCTGTTACACTGTACCTCAATGGCGTCATCGTAGGTCTTGCGGGCCTCTGTATCGGTCTTGTCTGACATGAGCCAGGCCTTCAGCAGGTACTCGTAAAAACTGTCCCCAAGTCCTCCAACTGAGGTGTGATCTGCAGAGAGAGAGAGAGGGGAAATAAAAGAAGTTAAAAAGTGCAGGAAACAAAGGTAGAAAGAGGAACAACAGCGAGAGACGGACAAATGAGAAAGCCAAAGTGAATTATTCATTCTTCGACTTTGCCTGAAAGTCAGCGGCAGAGAGAAACATATGGCATCAAAAGCATCTACTGAAACCCAGGGTGTTTTTTTTCTTCTCCACACCCACAATATATTGGCAGCATTTATCCCACTTGCTTTTCGTTTTTGTTTACCGTCTCCCTGATGGGCTCACATTTCACTGTCCCCATTCGTCCTCTTGAAAGTTTACACAGCTTTCATGGCTGTCCTAATTTGCAGGACACCACATAGAGAGGATGGGACGCAGCCAGCACTCATTCTGATCAGACTTTGAAAATAACATTTTCTCCTGAGGGAGATTCGAGCCCCACTTGATTTGATTTTTTAATGACACTTTGGTCTATTTCAGGGGCAATTTCACTGACCTATTAAAGTTATTATTCACAATATTACACAAAGAAAAGACACTGGGGCTCCTAAGATTTGCCAAAGTGAACCAGTGTGACAGAAGACACTCTAAATTCTTTACTTTTCTTCTCTAAAAATTTCAGCCTTCCTTTGGAGCTCCTATTGCCAGTGGTGGAAGAAGTACTTAGATCATTTACTTTAAGGGGTAGTTTCAGTATCAGTTTTAGTGTATGCTAAATTTACAATATTTTCACTGCATTACCTTGCCGCCAGATAGCAATTTCCATCGCTCACTTCAAAGCCAGACTCCATTGAGAAAAACTGTGATTTAACATTGCTGAACACAGGAGTTGTTGGTCTACCGTCGCCTCAATCAGTTATTTTGTTGGTGTTATTGTGTGACTTTGGCATTTAAAAGAATTAATTTGGACTCACCAAAGTCACACAATAACACAAATTTAATTTAGGACATCTGAAGACTTTTTAAGGACCTGCAGATGCCCTGGAGTACAAGTATGAAGTAGAAGACAAGTACTCAAGTACAGGACTTGAAATGTCCTTGGTTACTTTCCACCACTGCCTCATGATCTCAAAAGTCCAGCAGGGGAAGCAATCTTCATTTAGCTCCGACTACACAGGGGGAAACTGTGATATGCTTCATCCTCTCCGTGTGGCTATCTCCTCAGCTCTGTGTAATCACACTCGAAATCTGATGCAGATGCTTTGTGTCTCATCTGAAGGGATTCTTCTCTGTATGTGATTAACATGCCCGCAGGTAAATGGAGGGATACACAAAGACGGGGGGGACGAGAAGAAGACGAAGAAGCCATGAATTATTCATCACAGTCACACAGAGAGCGCAAACCGCACAAACAACCTTGGAGTCATTACTGAAGGCAGAGTGTGCTGATGTGTGTGTGTGTGTGTGTTCATGTCTGAACGTACATGTGGGTGACTGAGTTCATATATTTACACTGAAAATAACAGCCAGTGGATGAGGAAGCTACTTTAAAATAAGCACACTGAAACGTGGCACAGATTTACTCACATTTGGAAACACATTTAATAAATGAGTTTAAATCCTCTTGTAATTGGTGGAGTGAAATTATTTACAGTAACTGAGCCAATCAAAGAGACCCTAGTACAATTACGATGGCGATATCAAGTCTGTGTGTTTGTTATTTAAAGTATTTTAGGACTCATAGCCCTGGCATTTTGCTGCAATAGATATTTTCCACATGTTTTATTCAGAGTGTTCACGCAGCATCAGCACCACTAAAGCACTCACAATAACACAGACTTTCTCTGGGGTGGTATTTGGCCGTTAACGATGCATGTGAACGCGATGACATGTTTTCCTTTTCAGCGTTGCATGAAAAAAATTTCATATAATCACGAATATCCCCTTGCTAGAGATACAACACTCTTCTTCAGCACTGATCTATCCTGGATGGAAAATAACCAGCAGACCTAGATGGATGCTGGTTTATTTTGTATTCATCTTGAGTATCTGAGCTCCGCCGGCATCTGGCAGGTCACCAGCCCTCTTCTGGTGGCTCTGTTCCACGCCAAATTATCATACTTGGTTGGTGAAGTACTGAAAGTGGCATGTGGTTATTTGTGAGTCTGCTGGCTGAAAGAGAAACACTTTCATGTCGTGGTTATAGCGGCGCTGCACCTTGGCTGTTTGTGGAGCTCCTTTAGGAGACTAATGGGTGAAGGAAAAGTCACCTACAGACCAATCTACCGTTATTTAGTCACAAATCATAGCGTCTGTCAAATATTTCCTCCAGAGCAAAAACACGAAAGTCAAAGCTTCCACCAGGATGCTGGAAAAAAGACTCTTGAGCTTCACATTCAGGCGGAGGATTGAGGATTCAGTCCTGGTAGTGGCAGCTCTTGTAAGCGGACACAAGTGGCTGAAGGGATTTTATGTCAGAGAGTCTCTGGTCTAACCTTTAGGTTAATGGTAAGGAGCTCAATAAACCCCAAAGAGATCAGTTCAGAACGACTGGTACTTTGCTTACAAAGGAGTCTCATGAGGTGAGTCTGATATATCTAAACAGGACCCTTCCATGTGAAGGCTTTCTGGGCAACTAGCACCAAAATAAGCACATATAAGCAGGTATTTTAAACGCGGTTAAACCCACTAAAAATAGACGATGGACTTCTTTTCTGTTGCTACTAGGAGATGGATATACAAAGAGAACTGGATACAGTGTTGGAGGAGGAGCCCCATTTATTCCTATGAAAGCTGTTCCATAGTAAATGAAGCCAAAAAAGTTCAACTGCAGTGTAAAAAAAGATCCGGATGATCGGACAATGATCTGCACTGTGTGCCCCAAAGAGCAGGCGTAGAAGAGATAGGCCAAGCCGGCTACTGTTAAGCACTCTGCTTACTTGAATGGGGATGAAATGATTCAATCATGCGACTCTTCAAGACTTCAAATGTTATCTGAACCAAGGAATTGAATTCTGATTTTAAAAAGAAAAAGTATCCACTGATTGTTTTTTTCTTTTTATTTAAAGATAATTTTTTGGGGCTTTTGCCTTTAGTCAACAGGACAATGTGAAAGGGGGGAGAAAGAGGGGATGACACGCAGCAAAGGGCCACAGGCTGGAGTCAAACCCATTGCAGCTGCAGCAAGGACATTTCCTTTGTACATGGGACGCCCACTCTACCCACTGAGCAACTGGGCGCCCCTACAGGTGTCTCCTTCGACATGTAAACCTAGGAAAAAGTCTGTTGAGGCCACACAATGTCATAGGATGGATGTAATTCCACTGTTTGGTCACTACAGAAATTGGCTTCAAAACCAGGTGCACTCGGGGGTCTGCAGTGGACAAGTATGCCCTTCACTTCTTTTTCCTGGTGGCTCACATTCAACATGGTGACCATGCAAGAAAACAGGGCTTGCAGGCCACTGAAAATGTTACGGTAGTTACTTCTGTTTCACATCTTACATCATTACATTCCTGTTATTCTGTCTCTCTCTTTAAAACTACATTGGAATTACTGTCAAATGCTGCTTGGATAGAGACCGACGGACTTTGTGGATGTGTGTCATTGTATCGAACCGGAAAAGGGGTGAAACTTGAGCCCAGTTCGGACCAAAGATTCATGCCAACCAGCTCTTCAGGCTTGGTAGGGACCAGTGGACTGCCGATTGTCTGTTGAAACAGGTGACGTGCTTTACAATCTGAAACCAGCTGCTGGTGATTTGACCAGCACAGTCGCAGGTGACATCATCAGCCAGCTTGAGTCAAGCTCAGACCGGCCATTTCACATCGCTGCAACTTTTGAAAACGGTTTTGTCTCGTCACGAATCTTTGGTCTGAACTAGACTTTAGCATGTCCACCCAGGTGTCATGTTTCCATCACTGCTGACTGGAGCCGATCAAAGCTGGAGCTGAAAAATACTGTGACCACTGCAGACTCATTTGTCTCAGGAATGAATGTTGATTGTAACCTTTCCCATTAAAGACAAAAGCCAGATGTTCGTGGGTATTAGCAGGTTTTTTGTCTAGTCTGAGGGCGCCTTAGGAGACCCAAGGGCCAACCCTTGAAATGCTGGATGGATTTCATGTTTCACTCTGACATGTGAACCCAGGATAATAGAGTTTGTGGTTGGGGAAAAAAGACATCTGAGCCTCTTCTTTCAGCCTGCTGCTGCTGCTCTAAACAGGCCCAGACAAGCAGCAGAAAATGAATGGATGGAGGGATAGTGCTTCTTGCCATCATTACCATTTCTACTATGGTTAATGTTCCTTCCTAGCAGAGAGGGGATTTACCAGCAGCCCTGAGCCAACTGTAGCTGCACTTTAAAGCTTATTCATATTCAAAATGTTGATTTGGCTGATAGCATTGTGAACTTGGTTGGACAAACTTTGGAAATTGCCAGACATTGTAGAAACCAGATAAAGTTAAAGTTTAAAAAAGTTAACTTATTTTCCAGGGGTGAAACTCTCTTTGCTTGAGGACAGAGATCCTCTCTCTTTGGATTTGGATTGGAAGTCGATACCTTTCTGTCCATGCACAGAATAATTCATTAGCAGCAGAGGGGAGGGAGAGTGACAGTAAATCCCTTATAATACAGTAGGAATTATTTCACTGTAACACAGCCACAATTTAACAATAGTTTTAAACAGAAAGACCTTGAAATGTGAGACTTACACACGACCTGATCATTTTATCGGGGCACGTATTAGGCTCAGTTAAAAACTAGAATTACAGCTTCGTGGCTGTGTGCTTCCTCCACCCAGTCAAGTTAAGGTTTACATCTTTCCTGTCCAGACTCATAAGTACCCATGACAGTGGGCAATGCTTCAAATATTGATGTTGCTGAAAAGAAGCTACAAACTCTAAAACAGTGGTTCCCAACTGGTGGGTCACAGTTGAAAGTGGGTTGCGGGCCAATTCTGAATGGACCGCAAGTGACTCGCAGGGTTGACAGAGGATGGTCCGAACAGGAGAAAATATCCAGTGAGCGAAAATGCCTTGTTGATGCCAGAGGTCAGAGGTCAGAGGAGAATGGCCAGACTGGTTCAAGATGATAGAAAGGCAACAGGAAGTCAAATAACCACTGGTTACAACCAAGGTCTGCAGAAGACCATCTCTGAAGCAACAACACGTCCAACCTTGAAGCAGATGGGCTACAGCAGCAGAAGACCACACCAGGTGCCACTCCTGTCAGCTAACAACAGGAAACTGAGGCTACAATTCACACAGGCTCACCAAAACTGGACAATAGAAGATTGGAGAAACGTTGCCTGGTCTGATGAGTCTGGATTTCTGCTGCCACATTCAGATGGTAGGCTCAGAATTTGGCGTCATGGATCCATCCTGCCTTGTATCAACGCTTCAGGCTGCTGCTGCTGGTGTCATGGTGTGGGGGAGATTTTCTTAGTACCAACTGAGCATGGTTTAAACACCACAGCCTACCTGAGTATTGTTGCTGACCGTGTCCATCCCTTTATGACCACAGTGTACCCATCTTCTGATGGCTACTTCCTGCAGGATAACGCACCATGTCACAAAGCTCAGATCATCTCAAACATGTCAAACACAGTTCACTGTACTCCAATGGCCTCCACAGTCACCAGATCTCAGTCCAATAGAGCACCTTTGGGATGTGGTGGAACGGGAGATTCTCATCATGGATGTGCAGCTGACAAATCTGCAGCAACTGTGTGATGTCATCATGTCAATATGGACCAAAATCTCTGAGGAATGTTTCCAGCACCTTGTTGAATCTATGCCACCAAGAATTAAGGCAGTTCTGAAGGCAAAAGGGTCCAACCTGGTACTAGCAAGGTGTACCTAATAAAGTGGCCGGTGTATATTGGGCTGTTCAAATAAGTGTCAGGTTCCTTTAGGTGCTATTTTATCTGTTGCGTATATTTTGGATGGGCAGTTGCACAATGCACATAAGGATGTACCTTTAACAAGTGGCTTGTTCAACCCAAATCCATTCTGAGAGCTCACTATCATTTTCTCTTCACTAAGCTGTATTATGAAGACTGGTTGCCCAATAATACCCTCTAAAGTTGCCACACTCTCCACAAGCTTTTGTCAGATTTAATCCTGTAAACAATCAGACTCTCATCTAGTTCAGAGCCTCTGAATAATTTCTTGCTGTGCTCATCTTGTTTTGTCTCACTATCTCTATCTCTTATGTTTGCCAATCTCTTTTTACTGACTGAGCCGTTGTTTGATTTTTACAATAAAATATGTGAAACCACATCTGAGGCGATGGCGCATGAAAGCAAAACCACTTGTTTCCAACATGGACGCTGATGTATCACACGCAGCACAATACAAGGAACAAGTACGAGTGAAATCGCATTATCAGATCACGAAAAAAAAACACAATACACCACCCACAGCTCCAACTGCCCTCTCACACAGACAAATGTAAAGAGGAAGATAACAGATTAAAATACGAGCTGGAACTGGAAGTGCTCATTCAAGTCCTGTCTGATCTTTTTTTGTATTTTTCTCTTGTCCTTCTACCTTTCTCTGTTTCACAATCACCTCCCACACTCTTTCAAGTTAGCATCCACCCACACACACGCCCTCCACTGCTCGCCTCTCCAGCATGTTTCTGCCAATCAAAGGATCCGGGTCACGCAGGAGGCGCCTGTCAATCAAAGGCACGGTCTGCTGAGGAGGCTGCTTCAAACGCACAGTGAGGCTGCAGACACACATGTACACAGGCGGACGTCTTCACAAAGCTTCAAACACACTCGAGTTTAAAACACAGGTCAAGGGCACAGGCTGCTGAGGTAATACTAATAACCTCTGTGTGTCTTATTGAGCGGGACAGCGTGAGTCATTTCTATGCAGCGCCCGACCCAAGGATGAACACAACAGCAAATGTCAGCCATGGTTTGCTTCATGTTTATGCACCAGACTTGACTGACAACATGTCATTATGGGTTTACAAGAAGGACAGTGTGTGATAGTTTAAAAAAAATAAAATAAATTTAACTAACTGATTCACACGTATTGGGGGAGTAGAAACAAGGGTTTATACCACTTGGAAATGGAGGCAACCATGGGTGCAGGAAGGTTGGGGCTGAGGGTGCTCCAGCATCGCCTTTATACAAGAGTCGAACTATCGGCTATTTGAACCTTTGTTATAAATTTTGAACAGCATATGTTAAAGGTGCCTGTCAGAACATGTATGAAATGTGCAAAGTTAATTCATTCCTCTGATGTGACTTAAGAACTTCATAACATCAGGTTAAAGTGTAAGGGTTGGGGTCGGCTCATGGGTCAGCTAAATTTGGGGCAAGATTTGTGTCAGTGGGAACAAATGAATAGCGCGGACGAGCTGCTTTTTAAATCCACAAGGTATCCTGGACGCAAGGGACTTTCACTGCAGGGGCATCGCTATGGGGACAGAGGAGATATTTCTTTACTAGCTTTTTATTTCTCTACTGAACTACACCCTACAACCAATCACCAGGCAGATGGAAGCATGCATTTAGTAATGGATGAGAGGCTTGTGCATGTGGCAACTTGAGATATAAACATTAATTAGGCAGCAACGAGCACATGTAATGGTATGGTTTTCATCAGAAACATGAGTGGCTTCTGCAAAGAGACAACTGGATTCATTAATTAATTTTCTGTAACTGCTCATCCTGTTACGGTTCGCGGCTATCACTGGGTGAGAGGCAGGGTACACCCTGGACAGGTCTCCAGACTATCACAGGGCTGACACACAGAGACAGACAACCATTCACACCTACGGACAATTTAGAGTCACCAATTAACCTGCATGTCTTTGGACTGTGGGAGGAAGCTGGAGCACCCAGAGAAAACGCACACTGACACGGGGAGAACATACAAACTCCGCATAAAGGAGCTTCCCCACACTGGGGTTCGAACCAGGAAGCCTCTTGCTGTGAGGCGACAATGCTAACCACTGTCCAACATCATTCAAAAAGACACATGCAGTCCAGTGAGAAACTGTATCTGAGGCATAGGAGCGCACATTCTTTGACTTAGAGCTGACAGGACCACCAATATAAGTATGTCTCAGCAGTTTTCTTGTAGCTCCCATAAGCGTGTACACATACATAGTCATACTGTGCAGAACCCGCTCCCACACACGGCGGCAACAAGAAAAAAAGACAGCAAAAATGCAGACTTGATTTCTATCAGCAATCTAGAAGTCTGGTCTGACAAAAATGCAAGCAAGGAGGAAATGAGAATCAAGCGGTCAGAAATTCTAAAGACAAGGAAGTGTGCTTCGGCTGGTGCTTCATTTTGGCTTGACTGCTTTCAATATGGCTGCCAGGTCACAAAATTTCTCATTTTACAGCTAAACAGTACACTAAAATATGTTTCTGAAAACATTTGCGGTGAGAATCTTGATTCATATTTGACCAGTGTTGCCTCGTTTGACAGTTTGACCACAGTTCATAAGCAGCGACTGACATGACTGACAGCTGCGTAAGAGAGTCCTAAGCTCTGATTGGACGTTTTCATTCGGCAGCGGTGGATTCTAGCAAATGCATCAGAAGCACTACGAGGAGACTATCTGTATTTGTCGTGTGCTGGTGTTATGAGCAACACGAGTGGCTGATGTGCGATACTGTTATGTGTAGGATGTGTTTTTATGTTGTTGTTTTTTTAAGATGCATGCTTTTCATTCCTTCTGGACTCTTATTTCAAGGCAGCAATACTTGTGCAGCTCCTGAGTCCATGACATATTTCCCTACGGGGACAATAAAGTGTACTGCATCGCATCGTATCGCATCGCATCGTATCATCTGACGTAGCAGCGTTTGTATGTAGTGACAGTTTCAGCAAATACAAGAAAACATTTTTAGAAAAGTTTCTAACTGCAGCTTTAACTCCACGAGGGTGTCCATTAAAAAATGTGAACCTCTGTAAAACACAAAATTAAAATTCTGATTTATTTCTGTTTCAGTAATAATTAATTTTGCTATGTGGGAATCCAGTGATGAAGAAAGGAGTGCTGGACAGAGTGTCGTGTGTGTGTGTGTGAGCAAAGAACAGTGTCGGTGAGTAGGTTAAAAAGAGGGAGTGGGTGGCGTGTGTGTGTGTAGGCAGAGGAGTGTGTGGTAATAAGGCTGTCAGTCACAGCAGGATCTCATTAAGACAGAGGAGCTCGGCCTCATTCCTCATTAGTCGAGCTTAACTACTGTCTGCACACCTACACTGCACAATAACACACACACACACACAAATTCATACGCAGTGATACATTCATACACACCTTCAACACATGCTTCTACCGTTCACACACTGTCTCGAACGCAGACACACATTCACATATAGCTCTCACCCCGTACTTACAACTACTCTCACACACACACACACACACACACACACACACACACACACACACACACACACACACACACACACACACACACACACACACACACACACACACACATCAGAACCAAAGTGAAAGACAATTACTTGTGACAGGCTGGTGAAAAAAACACACTCTGAATTTTACTAATTTACAAATCTTTTTAAAGAAGATAACAAATCCTCCAAACACCATCAACAACCATCACACATAAATCTAATGTGAGACAGCGGCGCTTCCTCGATTCAGCCCTGAAAGCTGGGTCTAAATGCTCCTGTAATGAATTTAAATGGATGTCCCTGTTTGACTCTGCGGCAGTTACAGGTGTTCAGAAATATGCAAATAACAATCGCACAACAACACGTCGCACACACAGCGTGTTTATCTGAAAACAGAATTGTCATTTTCTGCCTTCCTGACTCTGTGAATGATAATCACGGTATCATGTCGGCGCTGTGAGCAGCGACTGTGGAGGATCTTTGTTGCTGCTTTATTGATGTGTCTGCTGTTGATTAAAAACACGGTTAACAAGATAAGTGATGTTTGTCTTTCTAGGTTTGAAGACGCTTTTTAACCAAATCTCTGATCCGAACCGTGAACATGGAAAGGTACACGGATTAAACTCGTCTTTAAGAAATAAACAGTATGTCCTTGGTGTTTGTCTTAACTTGAGATCTTATTTGGTGAAAACTGTCTTATCAAAGACAAGACATTTAAATGTCATTTATTTGTCTTACATGATACCTTTGAAAGTAAACTGAAAGTAATCCTCAACAGATCAAGGTGACTATCTTGTTGTGTTGCAGTCACAGTCTGGAATCAACTTTGTTTTTATGCTTTCACTGCCACAGATATCCGACCAGGAAATAACTTTGGTAGAGGTTAAAGTCACCTATTTGAATATTCCTTGAGTAAAAGTCTTTAAGTATCTGGGGTTTGCTCCTTAAGTATGACACTTAAGGTTTATTTTTTCCTGAGCTGAGCTCATTTAGCGCCGTAAAACTCAGCCATGTTGCAGTTAAGATGCAGTCAGAGGTACCTTTTGTTTTCTACCTTACTTTGGTTGCTAAGGTCCAAACTCTAAGCAATTCCTTAGGTGTAAGACCAAGATAAGGAAAAAACGTGAACTTAGAAACTTAAGGAAACCTTAAGAAGAAGACTTAAGGATGTTGGTGCAACCGATTTTATTTTAAGGAAACCTCAATTCGGATTTATTGGAAAATCTTACCTTAAGGCACTTTATGTAACCAGACCCTGATATTTACAGTGCTTAAGTCATCGTGCTGTTACCTGTTACTAATCTTTATCTCCTAGAATTATCACTGGACCTCTCTGCTGTGGGACTCAATTTTCTGCTTTCATCATGACGTTGGTGTCTCCGTTGAGTGAACTGTAGCCGCTAACATGTAGCATCTGATCTGACATGCAGCCTGGGCTTCACTGGAAATCCAAACTTTTTGATCTTACTTGAAAGCTACAACGACTCATTCGCCAAACCTTCTGATTTTATTTTTTTGATTGTCTTCTACCTTTCTACTAGTAATGAAGTAAAAGAAATCCTTAGCCTATGTTGGGAGACAAGACATGGGAACTTAACAAGGATTACAAGGCCTGTCCGATGCTCTCACACAATCTTATATCAGGAGACCTCAGAGAACAAACTTTACTAAACAAACTACTGCTTTGATACCAGATGTGTCTTCATTAGACAACTGACTCAGATGAAGACACATCTGGCGTCCTGACACGGGAACGTTACTCGGGTCTTGAGGAGCTGCGGTGTTTAATTATGGGCAAACTGAAACGTACACTGTACATTTACTACCGCTTGACAACTTAACTGCTAATTTCTCATCTGCTGCAATCATCAACACCTGTCTGTTCTGAGCTCATCCACCATCACACGCTCTCTCTTGCCTGAACGTCAGACACACTCTACACCCATCCCTCAGACAAAATTGACAAATGCATGAGTGAATCTTTTTATTGATGGTTATTGGTTTGAATTCAGTGAACTTAAGACTGTGAATCAAAATGAATAATGTTCTACAGCCAATAGTGTTGCTTTTATATAACAGTTACATGTCTTTCTGATGTGCATTTTCTCTGTCTATAGAAGTGGCAAACAGCCAGACAATTTTACAAGCCACTGCCAATAATTTACCTGCATTTAGCAGGTGGTGGGTGCTAATTTCAGACTGTTGTCACAGGATATATAGAAATGAAAGATAGAAGCTAGAATTACTGCTTTGCAGTTGGATTCGCTCCACACACAAGTCAGCTGCACTTACAATTTATGTCTGTGAGAATATGGATGCTTCACACACATCTTCCCCCGGCAGCACAGACGATCTATACAATCAGCATAGTTTCAAGGTGGACACCCAAGGGACACCAAACGTCTCCCACCTCTGTTCCTGAGATATGATGTTGAGTAACGGCCAGAAAAGTGCTTCTTGCAGAACATTATGATGTCAAAGTGAAGCTGACTTTCGACCATTTGGGTATAAAATTCTGTGTGGAGTTTGCATGTTGTTGTCCCCATGTCAGTGTGGGTTTACTCCAGCTTCCTCCCACAGTCCAAAGACATGCAGGTTAATTGGTGACTCTAAATTGTCCGTAGGTGTGAATGTGAGTGTGAATGGTTGTCTGTCTCTATGTGTCAGCCCTGTGATAGTCTGGTGACCTGTCCAGGGTGTACCCTGCCTCTCACCCAATGTCAGCTGGGATAGGCTCCAGCCCCCTCGTGAACCCTAACAGGATAAGCGTTTACGGAAAATGAATAAATGAATGAATGCGGTTGTCTCTTTGATAAAACCATTCATGTGTCTGAGGAAAATCATAGCGTTGCATCTGCTTGTTGTCACTTGGCTGAGGATGCCGTTAATGTTTACATCCAATGCTGACACGTGCACAAGCCTCTCACACATGGAGGAGAAGCTGTTACATAAAATGAATGAATGAATAATATAAACAAAGGAACATCAACCTTACATCCTTATATTACATTTCATCAAGCATTTGTGTGGAATTTTGTCATAATTAGCTCACGAATTCTTGAGCCATGCCCTGAAACATGTCCAGTTAAGTCACAGTGACCTTGACCTTTGACCACCAAAATCTAACTGAGTTGTTCTTCTGTCTAAGTGGACGTTGGTGCCAAATTTGAAGAAATTTGAATTTGAAGGAAAGTTTGAAGAAATTTCTTGGGATATTACATTCCCAAGAATGAGACAGATGGAAGGTCACATTGAACTTTGATCACCAAAATCTAATCATTTCATCGTTGAGTCCAAGTGGATGTTTGTGCCAAATTTTAAGAAATTACACATGGCGTTCTTGAGATATCAAGTTCACAAGAATGGGAATGACTGACGTACGTACAGACAATCCAAAAACACAATGCCTTTGGTCACGACTATCGCTGGCGTAAGGGCATGAAAAAGCTTTCAATGTTGTTTCGTCAGTGTAAAGACAATGTGAAGTCAAGTAATGTTTTTGGTCTGAACAAACACTGAAAAAACTCACGGGCACATCAACTATTGATTTAATTCTTTGTCCTTCTAACTATTAATCCATTTGTTTGGGTTATTGTAACTGATAGTGAGATTTATATCTAAGAATGCACTGCAAAAAGTCGCCCAGCTACTGGCCCCCATAAACAATCTCCAGTGGACAAGGGTACAGTGGACACATGATTGGTCATGATTATTTCACAGCTAAATAAATAAACTGTAAATATAAAAAGAAGAAACCAAGTTTTCTAATCATGAGGGGCACCTTTGCCTTATCAATTGTTATTTTCCGAGGATTTATCAACATTCAAGGGCATTTTTGCTCCGAGCCCCTTTGGGTTTCACATTAATTACATTCCTCTCGGCTAACGCCCTCCCTCCTTCTGACTGCACCATGCAGCCTCTCCATGCAGCGCTCAGGGGCCTCTGCAGCAGCTCAGGTTGGTTCTGGAGCAGCGATGGGCTTTAATTAAACCAGTGCTGCTTTGCTGTAATCAACCGAGCTGGTGAAGTCAACAAAATGGAAAGGCAGCTAATTAATGTGTCCAGGCTTAAGACCACAGCACACGTACAGTAACGTTTAAATAGATCACTAGATGTGTGAGATAATACGTGCACAGAGGCAGCGTTCATTTGCTCACACACTGACGTGCACACACTGTAGCCTCTGTAATACTGCCTCTTAAAGCCTTGTTACTCTGCCTGTATATAAGGTAGCACTGCAGAATGGAAGGACAGAGTTGTCTCGCCTTTAAGCCGTCAGTGAAGGTAGTAACAGCGGACAATCGATGTCTGTGTAAAAAGTGGGTTCGCTCCATTTCAGTGCGCCACTTAATATGTAACGGCAAGGGCCTGGAAAACTGTTGAAACGGAGTGTAATCCGTCAGCCCGCAGCAGTTAACAGTAGTAATTGCCAGATGATAAAACAAACAATGTCGGCCTCCAAGGCAAAAACCATGGTGGCTGGTTGGCAAAATAACTGCCTGCAAGGACAATAATGATCACAGTATGATTTTATGTGAGCCTGAACGACATCTATCAGTTCTCTGTCTTATCAATCTCCCTTCACTTGTTTGTGTTTGTATGGGACATGTGGTCGTGGTGACATAAACGCTGCTCTCGCCACTGAAATTTAGCAGCAGATCCAGTGTATCTACTGGCTACCATAACGGTCAAATGGTGTGCAGACGCCGTCTACTTGCCGCACCACAGGCGTATGCTGGTGTAGTAATGGTGCAGACCCAGTGTAAGCCAGCAGGATGGGATGGATGTGAAGTTTTAATGATGTGTTACATGTGTGAACCACCACTAGAAGATTTAAAAAGCAGCTAGAAGCAGTTAGCAGCTAACTCAAACAAGAAGAGCAACTGAATATGTCTGCAACTTGGGAGGACAATGAGGTTCAGGAGCTCCTTACCCTCTGAGCAGAGGACAAGATCACCTGCCATATAACAGGGAGGGGAAATGATTGTTGCCATTTTATGCCAGTGTTGTTTAAAAAGTGCTGCCTGACGCGTATATGTCACACTTGACATTGAAACGTTTGTGTTCAGTCCCAGGATCACCAAAGCGATATCAGAGAACTAGCGGTGACAAAGGCCCCCTGCTGCGTTGCCTGGCGTCACCCGTGTCCCAGCCAAAAAGTTGCATTTAAACATACCGCAAAGACTACAACCGACGGCCAACCAGCAAGTACGCTCTGCACCTGCGTGAGAGGAAACTACTCTTCACACCAGCAGATGGTGGTAGTCTGTAATCATCATTCAAAAGGGAAACTGGAAGACCGTCTTCATGCTAGTTAGCCAGTTAGCACATTAACAACACAATCCAATGCTGAAAGAACAGAGCATATTTACCATGTGTCAGTGAACAATAACGCCAACGATCACAAAACGTTTTAGCTGAGGAGCTTGGTGGCTCAGTTGTTTTGATCTCACTTCCTCTTGACTTTAGCTGTTTGTTTACTTTCCTCACTTCCGTTTTTCTTCTCATGCGCTGAGTTGAACTGCCAATCAGAGTGATCTTATTCACTGACAAACTCCACCACCGACAGCAACGATTCAACATACTGAATCAGCCTAAAAATAAAAAGATGTAGCCGACAGGGGCTGCTGAGGGGCAACAGTGCGGGACACACCGCACAAACTAGGCAACAGACGCTTACCAATGGCAACAGGCTCCGCCACCGAGAGGGGCAACAGTGCGAGATACACAGCACCAAGTAAGGCAAGGGATGCCAGCCAATGGCCCAACATTGGCTGATGGATGACTGCTGAATTTGTGTGTCAGGGCCTTTACACATCAGGTCCACCATGCCTTTTTTTTGCTCCCAGAACGCTAGCATGATGTCTAAAGTTACACACTAGGATGCCATTATGCCTGTATTGTTTGTTTTAGTGTAAAACAATGACGGGTCTTCACTGCAGCATTATCACTGGATCTCTGTTTCAAAAGGGCTTATGTTTGTTTGACTCAAAGACACACAAAGACAGACTCAGCCTCTGATACACACACACACAGAAAAACATCAAACATCCGTCATCACCTGCCCAGTCATGCAGCTCGCCAGCTAACTATCCATCTGTTAATGTACTCATCCATCCATCAATCAATCCGCCCTCCCTCCATCTTCTGTCCATTTATTTTCCCCTGCTTTTGGCCCAAAGTCTGCGCACTTACAAGTACATCAGTCTGACTGCCAAGCCACACATCCATCCATTAATGAGCCCCTCCATTCATCCATCCGTCCACGAGGGCTCTCCATTTCTTTTGTTGACAAGTAAAACAAATAAAACAAGAGGTTTCATCTTGCTGGACCACAGAAGTTGTTTAAAAAAACTGTATTTTGAATGTGGTACCATCTTCCTCCATCCTCCCTGCACAGTGTGTGTGTGTGAACTGCCTATTTCCTATTTACTTGGGAGTGTTGTGAAATTGAATGGACCTAATGTGGCACGCTCTTACGTGGTGACTCATTCCCCTGGACGAATAAAAACAAAACAACATATTCAATTTTAAACAGATTTCATCTTTTCATTTCCTTTCACTGAACAAAGGCACAATTCGAGCAGATAGTCACATCTAATCGACAGGCGCTCAGTTAAAAAAAAAAAAACACTTCTAAAGCAAGTGCGCACAGAAAAAGGAATATTTTAATATCCACAATGTTATAATATTCTGTGGGAATATTAAGATAACAACCCACAAATCTTTACATATCTGTCATCCAGCATCTTAGTCGCTGTTAAACGCCTTCTCAGGTCCAAACCTCTCCCTACTGAAATGCTGAAAAGTAAACAAAAAGGAATATTTAATACTCCCCTGTGAGAGCTTGGATGATAAGTTGAAATATCCCCAAGTAACATTAGGGAGAAAAGTACAAACATTCAGAGTGCAACGTATGAAAGTAAGTGTAAAATATTCTGAATAAATGTTTGGAAGATGACTCAAAGGAGTGATAGCACACTGAAAGTTCAGCAGCACTCTGAAGTCTCAGCAGTCAGGAGAGAAAAATCTCCAAAATTTCAATATTTCAAAGGTTTTATTTGTCACATACTCACTGAATATGTGCGATGAAATGCAGACTGGCACACAATAAGCTGCAAGTTTTCCTCAAATTGGCTGGGCTAAAAAAAAAAACAAGCCTTACCGTCTGCTGCAGGCCACATTTTAAACTTTGTTGTGGCCCAAAAACTGACATCTATAGAAAAGTTTGATCTCATTTTGAGCCAGAGCATCAGAAGATTTATTCCATATCTGACATGTTATGATCCACTAAAGTTAGGCACAACACAGGATGAATAAGTTAATAAATCAACCGTCCTTGTCATCAATTAGGCTAAGCAGTTATAAGTTTTCTTTTTTGTCCATTTTAGTTGTGATTATTGTTGTTATTTCCTGATTTGTTGTGCTGCAGCCAACAGACAAAGTTACATACATACATACATTATACATTTATCCTTATGATTGTACTCTAACTACTCTAAATTTCATTTGACACTGACAAAATCTCGTGACTCATATGTAGCACAAACAGCTGGTACACTCCAGTGGACCCCATCTGCTGCTACGCCACAGGTAAAGTCAGCCCTTAAGCACTGGGACATTGTTGGACATGTGACACAAAGAAGAGGAGGCCTTGGCTTTGGAGAGAGCAGACCATCCTGGCACAGGGTAACCCCATCTCAGCATCAAGGTCTCGTGGTCAAGGAGGTGCACCAACAAGAGCAGGTTATCAGGTGAGCAAGGCCCGTCTCTCAAGCACAACAAGGACAGTGGATGAGATTGGAGGGAGTTGAGAAGAGAAAGTTTTTATGGAAGGAGTTGTGGCACATGGAAGCATCTCAAACAAGCTTCATGATATGAGCCACCCAAGATGTCCTACCATGTCCGAGGAACCTTAAACCAATGGTATAGAGAAGACCCTACATGGCCCCACTGCCCATCTCTAGCAAACCTGAAACACATTCTGGTTGGCTGCAAGACAAGCTGGACACAAGGTTGTAACACCTGGCGGCACAATCAGGTGCTGAAGCGTCTAGTAGATACCATGGAGACCAGATGGACATCCATCAATGCCCTACCTCCTCCATCATTCCATCCCGAACTGCAAGAGATTTTGTTTGCGAAGGTGTGAAGCAATCCAAGGCCAGTATGGTAAAATCAGATACCAACCAACGAGAGGGGGCATGTGACTGGAGGTTTCTGGCAGATCTGAATCAGCGGCTATGCTTCCCATCTGGGATTGTCTTTACTAACGTTGGACCAGACCTTGTGCTTTGGTTCTCCTCACTGCGCCTCATCTTCATCATTTAGCTCACTGTGCTCTGGGAGGATGCTGTGGAGGAGTCCTATGAACGCTAGAGCCTTAAGTACGCTAAGTTGGCAGCCGACGTTGAGTAACATGGCTGGAAAGCGAAGGTTTGCCCAGTGGAAGTTGGATTCAGAGGTTTTGTGGGCAAGTCAGCTACCAGGCTGCGTAAGGACATGGGAATTCGAGGCCAAGCACAACGTCAGGCCATCAAAGTCCTCACCAATGCTGCCGAAGACAAGAGACACAACTTGGACCCTGAATTAACACCAATGACAGCAATGATAGCGGGAGTAAAAGCAGTGGGGGGCGAAACTGGTACACTAAATGTCGCACCTCTGGAGGTGTTGTGGGTCTACCATTGATACCCCAGTGGGGGACCCAACTGATAACCTAATGGCTCCCACTCGGACATCCTGAGATGCCACTAGCACTCAGAGTCTCAAGTATGTGCAACAACAAGGGACTGTTTCACCTTGTCTCAAACTGAACATATACAGTGCCTGTTAGCAGGAGAACTCGATCTGCTCCGTGCAGCACAATGTGCCCCCTCTCAAACAGACATATTGCATATTTTTCTAGCTTCTAGATAGTTCTGAAACGAGCTGCGGCGCGCCTGCAGGGATTACAAGAACTGTCTAGCGTAGCTGGTACACAGCACTTTTCTAGTACATACTGCAATTACTGTCCATCACAAATGCATATTACTCTTTTTCATATACACTATATAAGATTGTAATTTTTCACTTACATCTTTTAATACATATTTGCATGTGTATTGTTAGAGGCAGCCTGAGATCTTTCTTCACTGCCAAGACCTGCTTCACTGTAATTTTTGTGCATATGACAATGAATAAATTGAAATATGCAAATGTACAAGGTGTTAAATTCAAAGTACTGACAGACGACTGTGCTGGACGAGGGCGAGGATATAGAGTCAATCTCTTTCAGCACATTACTCCACTTGTTACTTAGCAGGTCTATACTGGCTATACATGTTTAAATAAAATGAAATGTTGTACTCAGAATCCGTGTTTACAGTCCGTCTTGATTCTAAACTGTATTTTGACACATCCAGTGACACTGCAGAATTAACATTAGGTGTGACAACATAAATATTTAATGGGTTTTCACATGTTTGTTGAGGTTGTGTTTCTTGTTTTGCCTCTCCTTTCAATCAGCGTTGGCATTGACTCAGTGTGGCCACAATTAAACAGGCTGTTTTTTTCGTCACCACGTGTCACGTCGAATGAAACACCAAATTATTGTAGGTGTAGCCACCGAACACATGTGGCGCTGCAGCAGCTTTAATTATATACTTGTCGTAAATTACTTTAACCAAAGATGACAGGTTTCAGGGCAGGAATGGTGTGTTGCTTCACGTCTAACTTCACTCAGAGAGCTGTTAATTTCCCCGGGCAGACTGCCAAACTGTAATCAATATAGTGGGAATAATGTGTTCCCTCCCTTCCATCTTCTTCTACCAGCTTCAATTTGTTCTCATTAAAGACGATCCATTCTGCGTCTTTCCTTCACTTTGTGTTAATTTCTCCTGTTTCACTTCATGTCATCTGAGTAGATGAACGTTTAAAGCTCACAAGCATTCTGACACTTTTCCCACCTGGCTGCTCGTCGATCAGCGATCCAGGAATTCAAGTGTATCCTCAAATTAATATAAAATGCATCTCCACAACACCTGAAATTCATTGTGTCTCCTGTGACCTACAATAACTGAACAACATTGATCATCAACATTGAAATGCGTGATACTTTCATGTTCTGGTCCAGCTGCATTTTCATTGACTTCTAACCACAAAAGAACAAAAATTCTCGTGCAAATTTTGACGACTGAGTCAGAGTCTACCAAAAGGAGTACTTACGTTGGCCCCAGCGACCTGTACGAGGGTTCAGGTAGTTTGGGTAGAGCCCGTTGGGTCTGTCCATTTTGGCTAGCAGCTTCCGGATGTGCATCACCTGAGATCAACACCAGACACAAGAGTTTAATTAAATACAGAAAATGGTGACTCTTCCTCATGTTTTTAATACCTTGACCAAGGAGATAATGTTTATAATTTGTGTTGTTTGTCAGCAGGACTACAGAAAAACTACTGGTCTGATTTTCATGAAACTTGTTTGAAGGGTGTAGCATGAGTTAAGGAGGAATCCATGAAATTTTGGAGTGGATAAAAATGACCGATTTCTCGCTTTCATTAAAATTGCAAGGTAAGGCATTTGACTTTGGCGGAGGTCTTTGCTCTCCAAGTGCCCGTCTAGTTTTGTAATGTGTCTTGCTCAATCAATTTAACCACTTTAATTGTGCTGTTTTCTTTTATAATTCAGAACATCACTTTTCTATGTTTTTATGCAACTTTCTCTTGTTCAAAGTACACAACACTGCACTTAGAGAGCGCAGACCTCCACCAAGGCCAATGGTCCTGTCTTCTATGGTATGCAAACAGGAACAAAACAAAGCAGAGAGAAGATGCAGACGTGTCAGCATACCAAGACACAACCACCTCACACAGACAACATTAAAGCAAACACTACCTTCTGGTAGTAGGCAGGGTTTCCTGTCAGGTAGGTGAGGTGGACAAACTCCATGTGAAGAGTCCCAAACTCAGCCAGGATGCTGCTGCCTGCCGATGCCCAACCCCAGTTACGACCAACACCGCTGCAAGAGGAGGAAGAGGAGATGACGGTAAGGAAATAATAATAATAATACTAAAACTAAACAATAAATCATAAAATCAAGTGAGATACAACATTTCAAAGGAGTTGCAGCAGCGTGAAGCAGAAAGAGAAAGATTTTTCTGACCTGTATTGGAAAAGTCAGAGCTAGTTAAAGGTTGAAGTGAAGAGATACGTGTTTAGCTTTCTTTAAAAATATTTAGCGAGCTATCTTCCCTGATATCTATAGGTAGTGTGTTCCATAGTTTTGGAGCGTAATTGACAAAGGCTGCATCCCCCATTTTCTTCTGGCTGTTACTGGGAACCTCCGATAAACCAGCAGCAGATGATCGCAGTGTTCTTGGAGGCAAATAGTTAACAAGGAAGTTAGCAATGTAGCTCAGTCCCAGCCCATGTAGGGCTCTGTATACAAGGAGGAGGGGCTTAAAAATCAATTCTGAATGTCACAGGAAGTCAGTGCAGAGCAGCTGAGACTGGCCTGATGTCCTTTCTCCTCTTGGTTCTGGGAAATAGCCGAGCTGCGAGGTTTTGGATGAGCTGCAGTGTCTCAGGGTGTTTTTTGGGAGGCCAGTAAAAAGTGTGCTACAGTGGTTGTGTCAGCTTGAAATAAAGGCGTGAATTAAGTTCTCAGCACCTTTTTAATTTAGAAATGGTCGCACCTTAGCTATGTTTCTGAGGTGGAAAAATTAGGTTTTGGTCACCTTGTTAATGTGGGACTTGAAGCTTAGATCTGAATCAAAGAGCACACCAAGACATGTAACCTTAGAGTTAATCCAGGGAGTTGTGTTACCCAGATTATTCAGAAGCATTTCTCTTTTTGTTTGAGATGAAAGTGGTGAAGAGAGGGGGAAGGCAAGAGGAGGAGAATGAGAGACAGATGTAATGGAGAGCAAGACAGAAGTAGACAGAAGATTTTAATTCTACCAACCCAATATGAAAGTTGTAAAGGTTTGAAATGCCCCATAGAACAAAGTAAACACACTGTATCCATGGAGGCTGACAGAGTTTTTCGGTAAAGATGGACGACATAACAAATGTTTTGCCAGGTTGTGAGACTTCCACCAGTCAGGACCCTTTTCCTAGCCTGAAATAGAGTTTTCTGTGCTGAAAATAAATAAAAAAAAAACACCAACTGAAAGCTTCTAACATCTAAAGTAGAGAAAAAAGTGAAATGAAGAAAAAAAGATCAAAAACAGAAATCTTGACGATTACATTTTTAAGTCATCTGTGGTTTGATTTTCTAATAAATAATTTATAGAAAACTAAAATCGCTCTAAATAATAATGTTTGAACAGGGATTTAAATATCACAGCAGCCGTAATTCGCCCTAAATGTAAGACATTAAGATACTAGTGCACTTTTCCTAGCTGGATTCCTACGTCTTTATAACACCATTAAACCAGAAAATATAACTTTCAGTCCAGTGAAACACACACACACTCAGTGTTGGTGTTGGCCTGACTGCAACAGGTTCAGCACCAGTTCAGGAGAAAGTCTCGGTCACATTTACACAGGACCATATGTGGCGCAGGAGGCATCTGGAGCCGCTTCAATTTTACATGAGTGCATGTAACATTAATGAGCTGCAACCTGTGTGTGAGGAGGAAGTGTGTGTCTTTGTCGAAGCAGGCTAAAGAAGAGAATGATATGTTGTATGTGTGTGTGCTTGGACACTGTCCGTTCAATTATTCTCCCGGCATTTGCCTATGTATGAACATGTGCAGTTGCATTTTTTTGGGTGTTTTTGTTTGTTTGTCTGTTGGGAGACTGACTGGAAATCCCCACAAGAGGCCAGACGTGAGCGGAGTGTAAGCGTCCTGTCATCCAAACCAAAAATGTCTCAGCCGTCTGTCAGCAGCAGCTCCTGGGGAGCTGAGTGGACGGCGCTAACCTGCCTCCACCGAACTGACAGCAGAAATTTACTGATCCAAAATAGTTTTCACATCGGCTCCGTGGGAAGAAATCAGCCGTTGTTTTGTGTATTGATTCATTGATTTGATTTCTCAGCCCACCGCAGTGAGTGAAGGGAATCTGCCTGTAGTGAAACAGACGAGCTCACAGGACGACGGAGAGCCTTGATCAGTCAATGTGGATAGTCAATAAGTTCATCACACATTAACAGGGGAATAGTTGGGGGATTTAAAGGGATACTTCACTGAATTTTAACCAGCGTTGTATCATAACAATGTGGGTAGTGTGTGTGAATGAACTATCGGGTAAACGTTCCTCCATCTAACCTGCACCAAGATGTCCCTGCCCCTCTACCAGGTGGATTTTTGCCGGCTCTATGGCTGTTGCTCGGACTACAGACTACTTCCAGGCATGTTTGTATGACCTGATAGAGTTTCACCTTTGTTTTTGTTTTTTCCGTGACTAAGCAACCGATTAAATGACCTTTCTGGTCGACTAACTTTTGGTCAACTATTAGGGGGCAGTCCTAATTACGTCACCCTCCAGCAGGAGCATTTATTGGTCCGGTCCGGCACAGTGCATTCAGGTAGTTGTAGGCGTCTACCTCTTGAGCTTGAGCTTTTCTCTGATCATGTAGCACCAACGTCAAAAATTTGTGTCTTTCTACTGCATACAGTCCAGTTTTATGTAAAGACCGTCTTCCCAGCAGTGAAATACTTTTTTAATTAGCTGTCTATGCAAATTATGCTTCAGTAAACGTGACAAAAATCGACTTGAAGTCTTAAAAAAATCCGGGTTGTCTCTGCCAGACACATTTTTCATGCTGATCACACACGGACACACAAACCAAGTCAGGGTTCGTAGCAACAAAGTAGCCTGCAGATTAATACAGCAGCTTTATTTCATTTCATTGTTCCATTCAATGAATACGTTAATTGATAACACAGAGAGCGGCGAGGGATGGAGACAAGGGAACTGCAGGTTAACAGGGTGACTACAGGTTTCTATACGTTCAATTCAACACTTCTCTGAAACTGTTTTGATGCCTGTTTTTTAGAACTGAGTCACTGCTTTTCAGGTTGAAGTTGACTGAAGAGATGCTGGGAAAAACACAAGGGCACCAGATTATGTAATAATCAGTGATGAAGGTGAAAGTACAGTTTGTGCACACCCACACAGTCCTGTGAAGAGGTCTAATCAGGCTACACAAGTCCAAACACCTGTGTGGGCAGACTGAATTTAAAAAGATATCTTGAAACTGTATTTTTACACTGAGGTATTAGTACTTTTACTCAAGAGAAAAAAGATCTGAATACTTCCTCCAACACTGCACCCTGATCAGCAGTTCTCACATCTATGAAATTACTGAGCTGGTTTAAAGTTAGCGAGCAGCTGGTGAACGCAGCGGAGCGTTGAGCTGCTGAAGTAGTCTAGTGTAGCCAGACCTGTCTCCACAGTGCTGTGTCAGCGCCAGAGAAAGGTCTGGAAGTGCATTTTATCATTCTATCTTCTTCTGTCATTCTAGTTCTTTGTTGAGCTGCGAGGGTCACATAGATTTACATTACCACATTACCAAAGGTTTATGACAAAATCACTTGACGACACCGACTCCTGTGTGTGCACGGCGAGAAAGGAGAGGGAGAGACGCAGTGCTGCTGCCAGAGGAGCCGCTGAATGAGTTCCCTCTGAGCGGTAAGTCACTAAAAGAGTCTGAGAAGTAAAACATTCAGGACGCCACAGTTTATTCCACACTACTGAAGCTGCTCCTCTTTTTGGAACCACCGTGGGGTCGCTAATCATTTTGCTTTCAGCCATGCTTGTGGTTGCCGCATGTATCAGTATAACGTCGAGTATCACAATATAAAATATTAAAAATTGTACTGGTCTTATCGTAAACGATGTGATATGGCATACAACTATGTCCCAATATAAGGTGCTGTAATGTCAGTGTTGTGTTCACAGTCGTCACTGCCCCAAAGTGAACGACAAATCTATTATTACAGGTTTAAAATTTGCTAATATATAGTGAAACATTTTTAAGTCTACTGAAAAAAATCTTGAGGATGAAACAGTAAAGAGGAAAAAGGCTTATACTGCCAAAAAAACAATCTGTCCATCATGTCACAGCAGAGTTTGTTCTCTGTTAACTGTCAGTGATTTTGAGTGGCACATCTCACTTTATATTCATCTCAGCTGCTGGATGAAGGGATGGATTTCAGTGTCACTGACCTCTTAAGGTTGACCATGGCCCAGGGGATTCCTGTGGGGGTGTTAAAGGCAGGAAGCAGCTTCTCTGCTAGCTGGACCGCCTTCAGCTTGAATACCTGGAGAGAAGAGAAAAGGAGACGGTTAACTTTAAGACTGGTTAACTTTCCCTTTTATCACGTTCACCTGAAATATTCAGCAGTCCATCAACCCTCCCTTGATTAATACTCTTCTCACAGCCGACAGGTACAAGCATAAAACAACTGCCAACCACCAAAACAAATGTAGGATGAAGGCAAATAAGGCAGAGTGAGATGTCAGGAGACAAACGATTGCTAAATGATGGTCACAGAGTGTCAGAGCTGAACAGATTTATGGAGGAGACTGGCAGACTAATATATGCAAAAACCTCCCTTCAAACTGCTGCAGTAATATGAAATGTTGCAGAATACCACTGAGATGTCTGGAAGAAAAGCTTGGAGGTCAAACCGCAGCGAGTGAGCAGAGCGAGATACCAAAGTACACAGCCAGAGTTGGGTTTCTATTATCGTGACTGGCGTCTAATTTATACGGAGTGAAGGAGAGAAATGGACATGTGTTCGTTTTGAGATTACACAAGTTCCTGCACTCGTCTGACAGATGAAGGATCACAAAAATCTGCTGAGGCCCTTGTTCTTTCCTCGGCGTGCCAATCAAAGAGATAAAAGCAAACTAAGGTTATTCTGCTGCCGAACTCGCTGCATACAAGCATATGCTGAAAGCTGGAAATGAAACTGTGGATGGTGTAAAACTGTTGGAGACAGACAACTCTGGATAAAGGCCTTTACTCACCGGAGGGTGTGACGAATAAACAACAGGAAGATGTAAAATATCTGCCTGCTAATATTTCACACTTAAACTATTCATACCAGCAGCAATGCAAAAAGAGCTGCAATGATTAATCAACCCTCGTCAACTTATAAATTAATCACTAAATAATTTCATCATAGATTAATCAGTAAGAAAAAAGTCAATATTTTTTAATTCCGGCTTCTTAAATGTGATTTTTTTTCTAGTTTCTTTACTTCTTATGACAGTAAGCTGAAGATCTTTGAGTTGTGGACATAACAAGAAATTTGAGGATATTTTTCACCATTTTCTGATATTTTATGGAGCAAAAACTGATCAATTAATCTAGAAAATAATCAACAGATTAATCAACAATGGAAATAATTGTTAGTTGAAGCAAATTTCTGTGAGTCCTAGATGGAGATTTGCGACGGTGATTTGTTCAATAAAAGGATAGAATAGATTTGTGGCAGCTCAATCAATCAACATCATCCAGTGAGACACTTCAGTTTCCTTTAAGCAAAATTCTCAGAGTGAACTGAAGTTTCAAATTAACATCCATCCATTATCTGGCACCAACTGGTATTTTTTATTTTATTACTCGTTAATTCATGTGTCTACATGTTACTGTATATTACGTTATGGTATGTGTGCAAGGCAAGCTGTTCAAACAAACTGCCCGTGGTGGGATTAATAACGTTGTCTGAATCTAAAATATATGTAACTGCTTTTCCAATTCAGGGTCGTGGGTAGGCTGAGGCTTATCCCAGCTGACATTGGGCGAGAGGTGGAGTACTCGGTGGACAGGTTACCAGACTATCACAGGCACACCTGTGGGCAATTTAAAGTCACCAGTTAAGCTACCCCATGCAAACTCCACACAGATTGGCCCCAGCTATACAAGTGCAGCTCATTTACCATTCACTGTTCACTATCAGGCTACTAGCAGTGCTCTGTAGGCTAACATTAGCAACCTGTGCTCCTAGTCTGCCAGTCTGCAACAATATTAGAGGAGCGGACAACAAGTTCAGAAATTTTGCTGCTGAACTTAAGTTAAATTTCGTCAAAGGGGGAGAACAATACAATAAAATATGTAAAATGTGGGACTTTGATGGACAAAACAGGAATAAAAAAGTTGGTGAAGATTCTCAGGTATCCAGGTCACGGTAATTTTGAAGTGCTATATCGCGGGCACCTGGACCGTGTACACATGATGGCTGGTTCACATCTTGGCCAGGGAAGACCGATGGTTTGAAAGGGGCATGAATGAAGCCATCTATGTGGCAGAGGAGGTGGGCTCCGACACCACTTATCACCCACCTACAGTGCAGTCTTGAGATTTCTCCCTAGACGCTTCAACACCCATCCTCAATGTGTCTCTGTTTGGAGCACCACTTTGCCCTACCACATTGCCCTACCCCTCTATTCCAAAATAAATCAGGACGCCCTACCCCTACTTGTTAACATGCAACATGGAGGGATAAAGGCAAAGTGGTAGGTGCCAAGGGTGTACTGGAATTAAGCTAAGGTTGCTTCCTAAAACTCAAGTTGCCCTACAAGAGGACAAGACTTCAGACTAGCCTTTGGTAAATCCTTTATACCCCAGTAAATATATTTCATTTCATCAATGGTGATTTGACTTTCTAACTATCAAAGAATACATCATTTTTAGCACCATGTTCATGAATAGAGAGCAAAGATATATACGCTTTCTCTCTTTGCTGCCTTTTCTTTGCCTGAAAATACTGAATGTACGATCTGTGTTACTCTGGCTGAGTTTTTATTTGAGGGACACCTGCAGAGAGTGAAATAAACCCACACAAATAGGATTTCTTACAAAGGTGTCACATTTATGTCCAAACAAAACATGAAATCTTATTTTAAAAATCTAATTATTCACAGCATGACTTTCAAACCTCAGAAGTAAACATGACATTCACAGCAGGACGCGTTCTGTAAGAGCTGCTTTCTGCTTTCTGACAGCTGACGAGCACACAGCAGTCACACAGATGAAAATATGTATCCCATGAGCCAGGTCCCTGAAAAAAAAAATCTTAATCCTCAAGTGGCGCTGCGAGACAAAAATGGAGCTGACAAATAAATACAGCAAACTGACAACAAAATTTATAATTATAACTCGGAAGAGTGTTTACCAAATCATTATAGTGACATACCACTTGATGCTTCACCTTCTTCGCTTCAGTACTGTTACACTTTAAAATAAAACGGGTGTCTTTGTCAAATAATGTGAAACATCTGCTGCACTTGTGCTTTAGAAATACAAAAATCTAGTGTTACTCTCTTCCTAAATGGGAAAAAGAAGGTACACAGCAGGAAAGACTCTTCGACGATTTGATATAAGGAGCCCTGACTTGACTTGACTGCCAATCTCATGGTCGAATCATCACAGTTGTAGGAATATGTGGTCATGAAACAAAGGATCATTCCATTCGGGCAGTATGGTGCTGCCGAATGTCCGATTTTACATGGAACTGCTTGGTTTCTCCCATTAAATCCTGAAATATAACCTATTTTGGTATCAATTTATCAACCAGAACACTCACATAAGAATGTGGCAAACACATAGCTCTAATTTTTTTGACCTTATGAACAGTTCTCTGTCACAATCAGGAGGGGAAAGCGAATAGAAACATCTCTGCATCTCTCCTTCTCTGACCTGCTTTACACCTTGCACTAAAATGCACTTTGGGCGATTGAGCTGTAGTCATATAGTGCTTAACCACATGTATGTACAGGTGTAAATGCATCCAAAATGCCCTGAGGACAGACTGCGATCTGATCGATCAAACCACCTTCGCAGGTGGTCAGGGATGCATTTTGACCACACTGCAGTGCAGTGCTGCACGTTAACCAGTTGAGCTGTTTAAACAAGATGAGCTGCGGCCTGCTCACAATCTGCAGTGATAGGGTGTGTTCTAAAGCTGCCCTTAAAAAGTACATACTGTTGTATGCAGTATGTACACAATCGGGACATACTACTTTCTCAACACATTGACACCCTGAACTTCGACCCTCCTGCTTTTATATTTGTAACCTTAGTAGATAAATAAATGCCTTTTGATGCGTTCGCCAGAGACCGAGATCAAGCCAGAGAGCTGCACAATTTGTAGATTCTAACAGATTATATTTGTGACAGTGAAATTACATCTGCATCATTCATTTTCCGTAACTGGAGCCTATCCCAGCTGACACTGGGTGAGAGGCAGGGTTCACCCTGACAGGTCACCAGACTATTACAGGGCTGACACATAGAGACAGACAACCATTCACACTCACATTCACACCTACTGACAATTTAGAATCACCAATTAACCTGCATGTCTTTGGACTGTGGGAGGAAGCTGGAGTACCCAGAGAAAACCCACACTGACACGGGGAGAACATTCAAAGTCTGCACAGAAGGGCTGCGAAACCCTAGTTTCGAACCAGGAACCCTCTTGCTGTGAGGCGACAATGCTAACCGCTGCACCTCTGTGTCACCTTTTATAGTTTTGTCCTTTTGTTGTTTGTAATATTTATGATTATTTTGTTTAATTAAACAACCAATATTCCAATTATTACTATTCGACTGATTGTCAGTTACTTAAATGTGCTGTCATCCGTCGTTGCGACGTCTGACAGCTGTCAATCAGCCGTCATCAATTTGGGGGTCACTCGATGTGACGTATCGTCCGCTGTGCAGAGGATTGTGGGTCTGAATAGCCGTCCTGATATTTGAGGCATATTGCATTTCACATTCTATGTTATTGGGACATACCAATAGTCTCAGTTTCTGGTTTGTTTTTTTTCAGTGAGCTGCGAGTGAATCTAGTAAGAAAACACACTGATAATCTAATATGAACAACACAAAGGACACACTAGATGTGATATAAAGGATCTGATTATAATAAGTGCTGAAATATGCACCCCACGGTTCCCCATATTTGTCAGATGTGTCTAAACAGAGAGCGAGGGAAGTGTGGACACTCACAATCAAACACAGACAGAGCTCTACGTGAGATTAGAGAAGTGCAGAGGAGCTAAAAAGCCTCCTGAGCAGCTCAGAGAGATGTGCTTCTGCTGTGGACGGTGAGGCGACTGCTGACGAGTGGCTGCACAAAACTGACATATGGGGGCGCTTCTGCGTCCAGTGTGAGCAAAGCGTTCATGGGGACACCCTGTAGTACACAGTATGTGAGCTTGCTGAGGGACGATGGGATTTGTTGCCAGTTCTATTGCACCATCTTTAAGAAAAGGTTGACCAAAGTCTTCTACCAGTAGAAAGGTGTATCAAAGATGTCCTTCCACTTAACAAAACTGTCTGCATGGTTATCTTAAATTCTGACCCAGGTCGTCAGAAAACTAAAGAAAAACCACTGACAAGATGTTCAAATTCCACTTTTGCAATGTACATTTTACTCGTGAAGGACAGTCGTGGGATAAATGCACAAAGAGGGAGTTGTACAACTTGCAGACAGCAGCCAGGGAGAGCAGCGCCACAGAGAAAAGCACTTCAATACGGGGCCGACAGAGGCTGATTCATCAACACAATCTGTCAGGGCTGAGCAGTTTTATAGAGAGACCAGATCTATGGAAAATTCCTGCTGTCTCGCAAAGTGAGAGGGAGCAATAACACATGGTGGTGTTTGCAGAATGCTTAAGCAGCCAGTGGGACATCTTACAGAGGAGTTGGAGGTCAAACTGTGGAGTTAAACACGGGACAAATAAAGATACAGACCAGGGGAGGGACAGAGGGAACGATGCAGAGATACGACATGATGAGCATGAGTGGGAGAGAAAATATGTAAGTCAGGAGGATGAAAAAGACAATAGGTGTGTTTCTATCCATGTTACTTTTAAACCTGAGTGGAAATGCTGAAAATAAAAAAATAAGTCTGAGCAAATTAATTATGACGTGCATTAAGCATGTGACTTTAAAATCCACTTTGTAGAGTGAAGATTGTTCCTCAGATAAATACATGAAACAAACACAAATGCCATATTTACATCATGTTTTCTACATCTTTTATCCCATCATTTGACGTTTGTCTGGCACTCTTTTAACTACTTGTGTTTTGTACTGGTGTAATGTAATCTGACTGGAGAGTAAGCGCCACCTGCCTCTCTCGAAACATGCATACCGCAAAACTTCAAATAAAAACTCTAGTCCCAATCCAACGCCCAGCCCCTTTTATTAGCCCGGTGTAACTACACATTTTAACAAATAAAGGCCTGTCTCAATTAGAGGCCTGGTCTGGTCGATAAGCAGTTTTTTTTTTAAGTTCTTTGGATGTATGAAACCGGACTATTTGCTACCCACTTGAGCTAACGTTAGTTAGCTGCTTAGATTGTGCGTACAGAGATAAATGTTTTAACTTCTGTCGGCATGAAGATGCTACACATCGTTATTTCTGTTGATTTCATTTTACTGAAACTACGAGCATCAGAGAAGACCGTAAGTCAGTGGTGACTCTTTCTTCTGAAGCTGTCATAAAGTCAGAATATGTGACCGTTCATCAATTACCCAGCCAGGTATTTATATTTCTTTGGTCCATAAAGGTCCACCGATCAGAAGAATCAAAAGTATTTTTAATGAAAACTAATCCAAGTTATGAATATTGTTCTATCAGGATAAAGTGGTGTTGCGTCAGTTATTCCAAGCCTAACTTTTATATATGTGATATACTGGTTCAAATTAGTGGTCTGATCATATTTCTAGGGCTGCAACGATGACTAATCGACTATCAAAATAATCGGTGACTATTTTAGTAGTCGACTAATCGGTTTGAGTCATTTTTTATTGAAAAGTACTATAAAAGTACCCCAAAATATTCTTATTGCAGCTTCTTACGTTCAAATATTGGCAGCTTTACACACTCTCCCATGACGGTGAACTAAAACCCTTTGGCGTGAGTACGAAACAAGACATTAGATGACATAATTTTGGGGTTTGGGAGAGACAGACCGACATTTTTCACCATTTTAACACATTTTTCAATAAAATGATTAGTCGACTAATCGAAGAAATAATCGACAGATTAGTCGACAATGAAATTAATCGTTAGTTGCAGCCCTACATATTTTCCATCTTTGCTGAGCAATGGTTTTGTGACAAATTGAATTTAAGGCCTGCTCCATATAGTCGCCTGTCACAAATATAGGCCTGTTGATTTCGGCGATTTCAGCAAATAATGGCTGGCGCTACTAATTAAAGTTTTACGATGAATGCAAACTCCGCACAGAAGGTCTACCCCACCCTGAGTTTGAACCAGAAACCCTCTTGCTGTGAGAATGCTAACCACTGCACCACCGTGCCGCCACTCTCTAAATATTGGACCAATTCAAAAAAATAGGGCAGGGCAGGTACACTCAGTCGGCTTAGGTTTATCAAAAGTGCTTCTTTGGCCACTGACAGGATCAGATTGTTAATATAGTGTCTTTTTTTTTACCTTTTGCTTGTTCCTGTTTGGGTCTAACTCTTGGGAAAAGGAGAAGTCTTGTCCTGAAATCTCTCTGACTTTTTCACATTGTTGAAATCAGCTAAATATTCAGCTATGACACTTAAGATGTTTTAGATACAAGTAAGATTCGCTTTCTGCACTTCAACACAACAAACTATAACTGCCACCCTTTGCTCCAACTCTCATTAACGTTTCCACTGTCTTCTTCCTGCAACAACTCACCTCTTGAGAGATTTAAGTCCTTCAGCGAGACCTGGGCACAAAACAAACTCTGTGCAGTCCTTTCTGTAATGCTGTCAGACACTTATAATAACAACATCCACCTGTCAGTGGCAAAAACAAACACTTTTAGTGGCCCTAAGTTGACGGGCGCACCTGCCCCGAGTGGTGACATTACAGCTTGTCTCAGGGCTGCCGGCTGCAGCGCTCTCACTCAGTGCTGGACTGATTTCAAAAATTGTTGTTCCCATGAGTCACTTAGACACAAAAACATGGGAAAAGAGAGTCCATCCTCTCATGGTCTCACCTCAGAATAACACTGTTTATGTAGGAATTTGAAGAAGGCATCCTTTGGGTGTTTGTGTGTGTGTGTTGGGTCATGGTGTGTGTAGTCATATCCGCCCAGTCATCATAAACGCCCTCCATTGATTCGTGGCCTGTCTGCCGGGCGCACCGAGGCCCTTAGCAAACTCCATTGCGTTTTATTGGCAATCCTGCTGCTGATGTCATCAAGCAGGGACAGGATCCAAACGACCCATCAGAGGAGACGACCAGCCGCCCTCACAGATAAAACTCTGCAGTTTATGATAATCATCTTCCTCCACTGCTTTCATCTACAGGCAGGGATGAAAGACGAGGGCTGCAGCAGCCAGGCCTTCTAAAGACAAGAGCGTGTTATTGTTGTTTGTTGAGGGAAATGAACCTGCTGAGAGTAGGAGGGGAAGATAGAGTCGGCTTAATTAGTGCCTCAACATTTTCCTTATCTTGTTTATATTTCTATGGAGCATTATCACACTTGAGACAAGTGGTGCTCTGACTGTTTTCACTTGTGTAGTTGAACTCGGCACTCAGCATCTGCTGTGAACAGACTCAGAGGATACGCAACAATATGCTGCAAGCTACGCCACAGAGATGTATGTGCATATTGGCTGTCGATAGGCGTGTCACAATTAGAGCTCTGGCACAGGCCAACATGAAGCCGCAAAGTTTCTGTCATAGATTGACCCACAGCAGCAGATTTGGGCCCCAGGCCAAACTAAAATAAGCCCAAACAAAAGCTAAAGGCTGGTGTGTTTCCTCACACCACTCCTCCTTCTCCATCCATCCATTTTTATCCTCCCAGACGTCCCTCTCCCCAGGGACACTTTCCAGCTCCTCCTGGAGGACCCCAAGGTGTCCCCAGGCCAGATGAGATATGTCATCCCTCCAGCATGTTCTGGGTCTGCCCCGGGGCCTCCTACCAGTGGGACGTGCCTGGAACACCTCTAACAGGAGGCGCCCAGGAGGATCCTGATCAGATGTTGAACCACCTCAGCTGAACCCTTTCGATGCAAAGGAGCAGCGGCTCTACTCTGAGCTCCCTCCGGATGTCTGAGCTCCTCACCCTATCTCTAAGGCTGAGCCCAGACACTGCTTCTCCATCTTCTCTACTTATTTTAATAGTCTGGTGTCTCGTGCACGACAGGTTCGGCAGAGCAGGTTGTGCCCCTTAGTGCGTGTAGTGCGCACAGCAGTCCATGGCAATGCACATGCAGAAGATGATCTCTGCTCTTTGCGACATGTTACGCACATCTATCCCACTGCTGAGGTGACAGAAGCAAACACTGCCAACCAAGTCGACTTGTAGCCCCTCCGTCTTGTTTTCTGTCCTTCTCTCATGCGCACTCTCATTCTCTCTCCCTCAGTTCTCCACTATATTTCACCTATTGCTCTGTTGTTCTGTCACTCTCCCTCTCTTAATTGCAGTACCCTCCTCTTTCTCTCTCTTTCCTTCTTGATTCAATCCATAAAAAACTCCTGCCAGTTATGCACGAGTAATTTAAGCCCAGGGGAATAATGACAAATTACAACTCTGCCAACCTGGAAGTTGGTGGTGGGTCAGATCAGTCCCCAGCGGGCTCAGGCAGAGAATCACAGCTCTTGTCATGATGCCACAAATTTAGTGGTCGACACCATTACCAGTGAAATTCAATGATTCTTGAAACTCAGTTCACTACTAAATTAAAAACAAAAACAAAACAATAAATCCAAGTACCTAAACTTGCAGTCTTCCATTACAGTCGCACCTGTTTAGACAGGCGTTTGGATAACTTGTATGCACCAGAACTTTATTTTATTTTATTATTTATTTATTTTTGTGTGTGTGTTGTTGTTGTGTATATTTTTTCTTTTTCTTTTTTACTGGGTACAAATAGTTTGCTAGTTGTGCATGTTTACCAAAGTGGCTCTCGTAGCAACTTTGTCCTTTTGTTTTCTTTCTTGTTGTATAATGTAGAAAGCGCTCTATAAATAAATTTTACTCACTTAAAAGCACTTAAATGTAATTTAATCTAAATTTTATTATGATTTTATTATTATTATATTACTGATGATCCAACTCGAGCATAAAGCACTAGTCTATGTGGGTTCCTGAGACGTTGTTGGCAAAGAAACATGTTAATATACAGTTTAGCAAACAGTAACAAATTTCTCCTCCTTGTTCAGCACTTAAGATGAGATGGGTGTTCTTTGTGGTGGGTTACTTGACCTGCCCTTTCTACAGTTTTATTGGACAGCTTGATAAAAAGCAGCACCTGGGGCTACCACAAGCTCAAAACAAGAGTCAATAGCAACAGCAAAAAAATAAAGCTGTTTGGCATTGGCGCGACCCACATACTCAGCTCTGCTGCTCATCCCACAAATGCATGTTACTTACAAATGTGGCACCATTTAAAAGGGAAATAAACAGGCTCTCTAACGGTATAAGATTTATGCCAAGAAGCATTGTTACAACAAATAAATAATCTACCAAACACAAATTTCCTTACTTTTTGTGCTTAGTGTATATTGGCATATAACAGCAGACTTCAACACTTGTAGGCGTATATACGACCCCGTCAGGTCAGTAAGAATTTCATCGCCAGGATCTACTGTACTGGAGAAAAATGAGTGCTGTCACGTCTCCAGAATGTTGGCATCAACTTGGAACCGAAGTGTCGGGTCTCGAGACTCCGATTCATGGATATGTTCTGAATGTTGCATACAGCTCCTTTAATTTTTAAGGAGTTGAGGCACACACATGAAATCTGATTATACAAGAAAAAATACAAGGAACACCTAAAACACCGGGGACCGGACTGAGTCGACAGTTCAGGATGTTGGTGCATAAACATAATGTGAGCTTGTGTTGGGGAAAATCTTCCTTAATACAGTACAGTTTAGTTTACAATTGACTTATTGTGTGTTTGTGTAATTTCTATATTCGACTTTTTGTACTAGTACACACTGTCCTGTGTGTTTCTGTCTAGACTCTCATATCTATCAGATCGTTCTCTGCTCTACAGCGAGTTCAGTCTCTCCCAGCTGCTCGCAGCTTACAAATGATATCCTCATGTGTAATAACTGGATCATTGGCTGAGTTTAGGACGTGTTTGAGTGGCGGATTACAGCTCTCCCTGTCCCTGGGAACGTAACATTCATGTGTCATTTGGCAGACGATTTCATCCAAAGCTCCTTATAGAACCGTTGCGTGTATTTTTTTGGGTCCCAGCAGGAGTCAAACCTCTCACCCCGGCTGTGTTAACGTCATTCTCCACCGCGAGGGGCCACAGCACCAGCCTGTGTCCCCCTCTAACCTCCTCACCCTTCCCTGCCATGCTCTAAATCTGCTGTCTGGGAATTCGGCCCATCGAAACAAACAACCCAGCGGCCTCGGGGCACCACTAATCCTGAAAGAGGGAGAGAATGCAGAAAAGATTAATAGGAAAAGAGAAATGGGATGGATGGAGAAGTAGAGAGGGAGATATGCTGCTGCTAATGGGGAATAAAAAAAAGAGAGATAAGCCGGAACAGGCAGAGGAGAAACAGAGGAAGGAAGAAAAAGAAGGGATGTGTATTTAAGCATTAGGGCGCAACGGATACTGAGGTTTTAGACAAATACTGGAATTATATTTAAGTAATCTGATAACAACATGTTGGCTGATATTCAGTTCACAAACAGCAACAATATGTGACAAAGATCCCTGAAATTAGCTCCTTAAAGTCATGAAAAATAAGCGTGTCATCACTCTCTGGTGGACAAACGATGTAATGGCGACACTGTTTCCACATTACCTCCTATCGGACAATATATACGCTCCTACTGTCACATCTGTGATGAGTTAAATTCTGCTGATTATAATATTTCAGCCATGTGTGTGCTCTTAAAAAATGTGCTGGAGCCAAATTTACTGCCCCAGCTTGTCTCGTTTCCCAAATCTTTGGGCATGTGTGTGTGTGCTCACTGACAGAGTCCATCCTTCAGTGATCGATTCTGAAGTGTGCTGTAATGCATTTTAAAAGGCTGAACACTAAAGCTGTCAGACCCAGAGGGAGAATGATAGAAACTAGTTTGGGGAAACGCCAGACACCGAACTGTCTGGACCCGTCCCTCAAAGGATTTTTCTTTCACCTCAAAGCTCTCAATATCCTAATCTTGTCTTCTTGCTACAGTAAATATGATGTCAACAGGAGAGATGCACATGGGCCTTGTGGATGTTTTGCTGCAGTGATTTGGAGATGTGTCAAGGAGAAACAGGACACAAACTTCACTTTACTGTTGATAATTCAAAGGTATACTGTTGGCTAGTGAATGTTAACATGCTCACAGGAAAGTATTTGGAGTTTTGCCTCGCTATTTGCATTTGTTCTGTGCTGTGACTCTTGGGTGCCTGTTGGTGTGGTAAAGCCCCGACCTCACCTGAGCACTGTGGTTTAGCTAGAGGTTGACATTGTTTCGAGATTCCTGTGGAATGGGAATCAATTTCAGTAGTCATCATGTGACTGGGACAGGACAGGAAAATAAGTCAACGGGAGCAGGCGGGAGGGAAATTCTAATAACAAAAACATTGAGCTAGCGATGTAAAGTCAGCAGCTTTAAGTTCGTTTCCACAGAGCTAAAAGAAACATCTACATGTTAGAGTGAGCACACGTCGTTTTATGTTAAGTACATGCAGTAAAATGGATCATTTGTTAAGATTATATTATCTCCATGGCGATGCTAGATTCCGTTAGCGCTTTAATAGTGAGTCTTATCATGTGTTAGCATGGAGCTAATGGACTAAACACTATATCTCTGCCACCTGGTTGTAGCAGCGAAATTCAGAAGGATATACACTTAGAAAGAGATGGCCTTGGTGTTTGAATACCACAAACACATTTCAAGAGATTGACGTACAATGGTGCTGAATCAGGTATCAAGAATCGTGGAAATTTGGTAATCGTATTGACTACTAAACTAAGTAGAGCTGGCAGCTTGCAGCTAACGGGTGCTAACTCCACCAAACAGTGCTAACAATAGCGACAGAGCTAAATGTGTTAACCTCGGGGGAAACTGTGGACACTAAGCTACGCATTCTGATATCAGCAGTAACAGCTGAATGAGCGCAGTGCAGAGCGGGATGCACTCACACCAATATGCACACGCAGCCAGAGAAACTTGGATTACAACACACAGAGGTGCTCTGGATGCCATTTGACCTGTTACTGGGCCCCCCAAAAAATCAAGCCTGACCTGAGTCTGAACCTTGGCAGCAGTTTTGGGCCTGAGCCTAATTGAAAACCATAGTTTCCGGAAAAAAAAATAAAATAAAAGAAATAAAACACACCAGGAAACTGAAGCAAACTTGACCTGATTCAAGCCTGAGAGAATTATGGGAAAATTAGAGGAAGAGAATCAAAGCCCTAGACGCCATTACTCCACTATATCTTTACATAGCAAATAGTGATTTGCTGCTTTATTAACGCTCTGAATGTCACATATAGAGACGTTAAAGGTCCAGTGTGTAGGATTTAGGAGCACCCACTGGCATAAATGGTACATAATAATATTCATAACTATGATTCATTAGTTTTTACATTATATATATTGTCACTGTTGCTTAGAAACTATGAATAGTTTTGTTTTTATACCTGAGAATGGGCCGTTTATATCTACATAAAGGAGCGGGCCCTCTTCCACAAAGTTTGCAAAGTTGTTTCTACCGCAGCCCAAAACAGACAAACCAAAAACTGGTGTTTTTGCATCAGCCAGCGTAGTTCTCGAACATGCTTAGCACATGGCAGACGTGTCCGTTCTAAAGCAAGAACCAGACAGGAGATCCTCACACTAAAAGTTTCTATCTAACAGAGATCTTCCTCAGGCAGTTTTAAATCAGTTCTGCTATCTCGCCGCGAGATGCCACTTCTACCGTACTGGTCTGCCGACCCTGTGAAGATAAAACCCTCATTGGGCTCCTTTGCTCAAAGGAATATATCTGTTACCGCACTAATACTAATAAACTAACACATGATTCACTAAGTACAGGTAATGTTAATTATTCCAATCACTAACTTGGTCTCTGTTGACCTGAAAGTCTCCATAACAAACACACTGTGTGAAAAGACTGATACTAAGTCCTAAATGACTTAATGAGATCAGCATTTTTCACACTGCTATGAAGAATCTGTTACTACATACAGTACAAAACACTGTACACACACACACGCACACACACACTGTACACACGCAGACACCCACAGTCTCTGGTGTAAGCAGTGGGCCACTGTTGACATGTAATGGAGCTCGTAACAGGATTAAGGGGTAGACTGTGAAATGTGCTGAATGCGCCTGCTTGGTAAGAAGGGCCCCGAGGGCCAGCAGGAGAGACAGGATTAAGTCACCCGCTGTGAGCGTGTGTGTGTGGTTACTGTGTGTCATTTCCATACTTTGTCATGCCACTTTGCCATCAGCTGATCCATTTGCTCATATTGTTTAGCATCCAGTGGGGCTGCATCAAAGGCAGCGGGCACAAAGACGAGCTGCCACGGAGACCGTCGTCAAATTAGCCGTATGATCCCGGCGTTTGTTGCCATCGCACCGCATCACACTGACTGCTGTCAGCTCCGACAGATATTTCGCATTTAGCATTAATGGAAATGGTGCACTTGTGCAGTCTTGAAAAGGATATGACTGATGAGTTATTCTGCCCTCAGCACTCTGAAATAAATGTGGCTCGTTCTGCTGTGGAAGTCCCACCTGATGTGCTTATGCTGCATTAGTCCTCTAGACTCTCCTCTCTTCAATGTTACCGTCTTTCCCCCCGAGGGCGGCTGAAAATAGAACAAAGCTGAATATTTCTCCATGCAAGAAAACATTAAGTAAAATTAAAATGTGGGACATCCACTGAAGTAAAATAGAGGACGTCTAGAATAGTTGCAATTGACCCTTCGCTGAGCCACTCCCTATGACGGCTACTGTCCAATCTGTCGTTAGCAACCATAACTAGACACAGGGGTCAGTCACGTCTACAGCACAAGGGAAAATACAGAAACAAGTCCAACAGCAGATCTATTCAAAGTTTAGAGGGGGCTGTCATATTTTTCTTGCCTGCTATCAGACAGAATTGTCGACTCATTATATTCGGTTTCCATCTTCAGTCTGACATCAGGTCAACTCCAACTGATTCCCAAGGGGGAAGGGGATTCGATTTTCCCTTATCAATCACTATATACCAAAGTATTCACCTGCATCTAATGTCATTGTACATCTACGCTAGGATTGGACGATATGGCTAAACATGTTATCACGATAAACATTTTCTTATCAGTTGACATTGATATTTACCATGCTAAAAAAGTCAAACTCATTATGTCTTCCAAGTTTAAAGGCTGATTTTTGCTTGAGTAAAAACTGAAGAAATGTCAGGGTTAATTTTGGTTTAAATTATTATTTATCGTCTGAACATAACTAACATTTTACCAAACAGTTCTAATCAGAATCATGTCAATAAAACAATAGATAGACATAGAAATCTTATTTCTGGACAGCAGCACGTCAAACTCTTTGTGCAGATGGTTTGAAAAATTTTGCGAGTGTTTTCGGTGACACTGTAAACGTAGTAGATGAAACAAAAATCTCAACTGTGATCAGTACTTTCTAAAGTTTTACCTGCATATTATGTAATTTTTGCTGTTTCTCGATTAGAACAATAAGAAAAGTTGGACTTCTCTCTGCAGCGCTCATTGGTCGTCGTTTTTATTTCAACCCAGAAACGGCTAATTCACGTTACGATGCCTCACAAGTCAGTAAAGTCACTAGAGTGGGCAAATTTGAGGGTCTGGAGCCAGGAAACCATTTTCACTTTTCCGAAACCAAAAGCACAAGAGGATATGCTGGATATATGTTGGATATGCATGTAACAGTGTGGAAGACCTCACTCACAGCTGATTTAGCGACAAAAAAACTTCATTTGCTCCAAGGTAAGACGCCAACTAATGCTAGATAGCTTAGCATGTTAGCGAACAAAGATTGCTGAATATTAATTTTAAGTGACTTTTACAATAACACGTTTTACGATAAGTTAGGTATTTCTTCACCATTTGAGGCTGTTTATACTTTTAGCAAATGGAAATGTGGGATAATTTATTTAATTTGCTAGCAAGGAACTAAAACAAATTCTAGATAACTAAAGCTAGCATTATTGGAAGTCATGACTGAACGTTATCTTAAAATAAAACTATGTATGGACTTACCCTCCTGTGCACTTAGCCGAGTGTCTTTTAAGTGTTCAGTTAACAGTTTATGCTAATATAAGCAATAGCTGGTACGGTGGTGCAGTGGTTAGCATTGCTGCCTCACAACAAAAGGGTTTCTGGTTCGAACCCAGGGTGAGGGAATCTGCATGTTCTCCCTGTGTCAGTGTGGGTTTTCTCGGGATACTCCAGCTTCCTCCCACAGTCCAAAGACATGCAGGTTAATTGGTGACTCTAAATTGTCCGTAGGTGTGAATGTGAGTGTGAATGGTTGTCTGTCTCTATGTGTCAGCCCTGTGATAGTCTGGTGACCTGTCCAGGGTGAACCCTGCCTCTCACCCAGTGTCTGCTTGGATAGGGTCTACCTTACCTAGCCAGTTAGCTAGCATTTTGCTAACATTAGCTAACTCAAGATGTGACTATATTCAATGTAATGTATCCATGAAGATTGTGACAGTCACCCAGCGACATGTTCTCCCAGAGGAGCCCAGCACAAAGCATCCTTGAGTATAACAGGGAAAGGGGAAGCTGACAAAGGTTCTACCGTGTTCCAAGCTCGCGCAAATGTTATTGGAGCACAGAAAAAGGGGCGGGACTACCTAAAGAACTAATTGTCAAGACGCTGAAGCTTGAATTTTGACTGTTGCGCTTTCACCTAAATTTTATTGTCCTCTTTATTCACAATACTCTGCCAAATATACTGTGAATGTATCTCTCAAATGCATGTCTTCCTTGTTACTTCTGTCTAACTATTATTCCTGAAATTTGATATTAAGAGGGTTCAACACGATTTAAAGTTGAGGTCAAGTTTAACAACAGTCTCGAGTATTCTTATCAGTTCCTCTTTGGGATGAAGTCCAGCAGTTCTTGACCCATTGAAAGTAGACCTTCCTAAATGAACTGCTGTGTACATCTACACGTGTTCACTTTTAATTCACACGGAGATATCGTTTCCTTCATTTCCCCCTCTACATTGTTCTCTTCTTTCCTTCATTAACTTAATTCTCTATCCCCTCTTCTTCTATATTCAGTGCACGGTCCATTTCCCCACATCTTTCTGCTTGTCATCTCCTTTACAAAAATCTCTCACTCTTTTTCTGTCCTCTTCCCTCTCTACATCCATTTCCGTCTCTTCTCCACACCTCTCTGACTTAATCTCATTTGGACTGTCTTTTAACCTCGTCGTCCTTCCAACTCCTCTCCCCGTGTGAGTTGTGCAATGTGGTTGAATCATAATTATTAAAATCTAAGTGAGATAGATAACTTGTAATTTCCCCTTTGGTTTGTACAGGCACGGTAGGCCATTTGTTTGCAGAGTGGAATTCATAAAGCTGTGATGAAATTAAAATTTCTCTGCTGTTTGCAACACCATCGTTTCCCTCGGTCTCTCGCTGTGTGAGTGTGTGTGTGTGCGCCTGCCTGCTGGCACAGAGCAGCCAGTTACTGAGCATGTCATCACAGCAATATCTGCAGAGGGGGAAAGGACTCCCAGGGGAAGCTAGACGGCTGTTGCTAGAAACAACTGGGGTGGCCTCAATATGTGCTGCTCTGTTACAGGCAGGGGTGTCAAAACATTAAGGTTTCCATATTTAAAGTATCTGTCTCATATACAAAGGCACAAATTATATTTAGTGTCAATTCACCCTTTGAACTAATCCCGCAGTAGTCGGATACATGTGTCACTACAGATTTGTTCATTTTTATAACTGCTCTTCGCACTGCACCCGAACAGTAAGCACAGCCAGAAAACTCTCATTACACTCAATAAAACTGCCCTAACAAGCTGCAAGTGTTAAAGAGCAATTCAGAGGTCCTTGTTTCCCTTCATTTAAGGTTCATTTATTGTCACCGCACAACACAGGGTTGCATAACGAAACGCAGTTGTAGGTAGTTAAGGCTGAGTGTCCACATGGCGGCTTTGTTCTGGGTGCCAGTGCCGTTACTCAATTGTTCCCAATGAGGAGAGAGAGCGTCCAGAAAAGCCTCACAGCGCTCTGAGTTTTTTGTGCAGCCACTTTTCAGAAAGGTGCTGGTGTCATCACTGCTGCTCCTTCAGATATTATCTATCCCGAGATAATAGTAATAATGTTAATGGTCAGTATTGTGTTTTTATCACAGTGTGCGTTGTAAGCACAGAATGAGGGCAGAATAAATATTCCTATTCAAATCAACAACGTAAGGGATCAGAGTGGGGGCCATTTTGATGTGTACCGTTGCCATTGCAGGTGGAATGGACTAACTTCTGTTTAAACAAGCCAACTTGAGGCGAGTAACAAACTCACTGAGGTGAGGTTTTGCGGTAACGAGCAAATGAGCAGTGAAGTATAACGTTATGTTTTCAAATAAGCCATCCATTGCTTTTAAAATATCAGCGTAACTATTTACTGTTTCTTTTGTTGCCATTAATTGCATGTTTGTTCAAACATTATGTAATGTTACTAAGCAAGATATTAATTTAGACAACACAGTCTATATCCATAAAGGGTCAAGTTGCTTTACATGACAGTGTGAATCTCTCCTCTGTCACACTCTCCACACAGCTCCGCCCCACCCATTCACTCATAAGTTCTCCAGAAACATTTCTTAGAGCCGTAGCCTGACGTGCACCTTCTCAGAAATGTAACTACACGTCGCAGCAACGCAGACCTCCTGTCTGTTTCTGTAAGCTGAAACCATTTCCCTCAGTGGAAACAAAGCTTTCATTTACTTAAATTTCACAGATAAGAAACAATAAATTGTGAAGACAATAAAGCCTCCACAAAAATAGCATTTTAAGTCTTGTGTGTGATTTATCCTGGCTTCATATGAGCAGAGGAAATCGCTGCTTGTCTCTAGGCTAATTTATACAATGTAAAATGCCATAGGCTTGTGCTAATAACGTTAGCATGTTGTATTTGTTTGGAAAACCTGTTTAGTATAAGACAGTTGTTTTGTCAGTGAACCTTGTGAGTTGTAATGGAGCTGAATGTGTGTTTAATGTGTGTTTTGAATCAACTAAACTTTACAGAAACCCCACCACCGACTAGTGTTTTGTAGGTGTAATTGTTTTGTGGCTGCATATTTTCAAACAGGGGAATACAATCCCTGTCTTTGCATTTCATTTTGATCACAGTCTACTTTTATAGAACTACTTGTGACATCTCAAATGTGGCTTTGACTTGCAACTGAACATTATGCTCATTTCTTAGAAAATACAGTGATATATATCATGTATGGCCAGTCGGCCTGTAAATACCGAGATATGAATTCTTGTGTAAAAAAACTAACTAACTGAGGCAGAGATCAGCGCTGTTTGATTTTATGTACGTGAAGCGAGGATTTTCCATGCAGAAGTTACTGTAATACACACTGTGATTCAGTCTATATGGCCAGCACATTAAACATTATACACCAGGGAAATAATGTCCTTTAACTTTGATTAGGTTAAGTGTCACTGATGCAAATGTAAAGTCCACCTCGTTCCACCAGTACATCCTGGAACGGGTCTTTGCAAAGATGTTGGCCCACTACAAACCAAAGTCTCTCCAGGTATATGGTATAAGGATCTGTATGTAAGATGTGTGTATATTGTGCAACCTTATGTCCTTGTAACAGTCCTCTTTCTGTTTCAGCCATCAATGTTGAAAACTAGTGAATGAGGAGAGTCTTATTCATGTTTACATTTTGTCTTCCAGATCCAGAGTGGAACGCCTCAAACTGCTGTTAGCACACAGTGATGATTTTATAATTACTCCTCATCTCTTTGATTTGTTTTGCTTTCCCCTGAGAAAATCTGGGCACATTCACCTCCTCACAACTTTGCACCGTCTCACACTTTGTGTGTTGCATCTCTAAAAAATTTTGCTAATTTGCAGTGATGGCAGCGCTAGCCAATCCCAGTCTTTCCTTTTATCCCCAGTGTGTCTCTCTGGGTTCCTGCTGGGCAGCGGCGCAGTGGCAGTCAGTCAGAGAGAGTGCGATGCCCTGAATTTGTTTGACGGGTTCAGTGTTTGACAAAAAATGAGAGGGGAATCAAATGCTCCCTGGTGAGATCAAACAGACCGGCAGTGTATATACTGCAGTGTGCAGTCATATCAGTCCCTGGACAACACGACAGCTAAGCTCTATATCACAGAGCAGACAGACAGAGACAGAGAGTGAGGGGGGAATAACAGGTAAAGTGCAAGGTAATGAAAGAGATACAAGGACAGGACTGAGAGGATGAGGGAGCAAGACTGACAAGGATCTGTGGAGAGAGGGGAGAGAAAAACACAGGATGTCTTGGTGGCAGAGACAAAAGGCATGTACACGGACTTGTTATTTTCTTGTCATTTATCACAAATCTGACCCTGCTTACGCTTGGTTTTTAAGTGTGTCTTGGCCGATCGCATCAGAAGTGGACAGTGGGGCTGCCCCCTAATGGTCGACCAAACGTTAGTCGACAAGAAAGGTCGTTAGTCGGCAAGATTTCATTGGTCGCTTAGTCACAGAAAAACAAAAACGTGAAACTCTATTAGGAGCTGTGCCTTTTTAAAATAAATCCAAACCTGTATGACTGGACCATGTGGGACTTTAATTTGAAAGGACAGACACAGGAAGTGTCCACGCTCAGCAGTCAGACAGGAGTCAGGTTAATTTCCAGGGCTGGTACCTGCGGTTATTCCACAGGCTAGTTAATAACATGTGGGGCAGGAAATCCAAAGTGTGGGATCATTTTGAGAAGGTGAAGGACCAACCCAAGGTGATATGTAAACTCATCTTCATTGGTCCACTACAAACATGACGTATCATGTGAAACATGGAAGTAGCTACATGCCCATTAGCCCACAGCGTCATTAACAGGCGGCTCGCTCAGTGTGTGACGTGCACTTGGAGATAAAATATAGGCCTATATTAATGAAGGTTCATTAGTACGGTTTGTATTTCTCTGTAATGTAGCACAGTGTTAACAATGTTACTGAGACTATTCTTTCTCACACCTTCAACTCAAACCACCAAAATATATCATTTCATCATTACATTAATATCGTAAACATGCGGGCGACTAGTCGACTAGTGGCCCTAAATGATGACTAGGAAAATTCTTAGTCAACGGCAGCCCTACTGAATACAAATGTAAACAACCACCAAAAGACACTGTGATCTGATCACTCACACCACTTGCCGAGGTGGTCTGGGACGCATTTCACCACAAAGTGGCTCCTTAAAAAGTCTTAAAAAGTAAAACTGTGTGTTCAGTTTATATATTTATTTCACCCTCTATCATCTAAACTAGTGAATCAGGAGAGTTTTATTTAACATGATCACCATCATTATTGTCATTATCTCTGTCCCCCATGTCTCTCTACCACCCTCTCCTTCATTTGCTGCTCCACTTCTGTCCTTCTCCTATGTCTTTATCTCCTTCCCATCCCTCCCTCCCTTCCTCCATCCGTCCACAGGGTGGTTGTGCTGTAGCATTTATGCCTGCAGAGTCTGCAGCTTTTCCCTTTTAGACGTTCTCATCTCGTTATCCTACATTACAGGGCTCGGCTTGCTCCCCTGACCTTCTCCCGTCTCTGCGCAATCTGCTGTTCCTCGCTCATCATCCCTGTGGTTCCAGCCCTTCTTATTTTTGTTTGTTTGAGGGGACAAAGGAGAAAAAGTTTCACACTGTGTTTTTTTTTAACTCCTTACATGCATTATGTATTTCAGCCAGGAGGAAGAAAACATGGAGAAAAAAGGATAAAGTCTTTAGTGCATGAAACTGAAGTGATCACTATTAAATGTCATTCATCAGTGAATATCACTCCTGTTGGGAACAGGGACACTGCGCCTGGGACTTAAGAGAATTGTCAGCTCATTTAAATACATCAATGAGGTGACTGTCCGCCATCTTGGACCTCAGTCTCCTCTTGTTTAGTGTCATAAGAGAAAATGTTTTCTTACTTCTGTATGTGGGGCAAAGTAAGGCCCGCAGAAAGTGTTTTGCAGGTTGTAAAACCCAAGGCAAACTGCACTGCCTTTTTAAAAATTGAATGCCACTAGTAAAAATATATATATATTGTTGCCAGGCAACCACCCCATCACCTCCTTACCGTATAATCCATCTACTGTTTTTTCCCCAGTAATCAGTATCTAGTTCCTGACATGTTAAGGCAGAGGGTACTTGTTGTAGCTCTGGTTGAGGGTGAGAGGCTGTCAGCAGATAGAGATCTGTGTGGGTACATGAGACCCTAAAAAAGAGGGTGGATCACGGGGAGTACCACCAGTTGGTCCAGGAGCTTCGCCTCCATGATGGCTGTTTCCAGGCATATTTTAGGATGACTAAGGGGCAGTTTGACAACCTGCTGTCTATCGTTAGGTCGTATAGCTCTGGGTATGCAGCAACCGCTACCACCAGTTTCTCCTCCATTGTTTACCAACTGTAAACTTGTTGTCATGACCACCACAGAAGGCCCGCCTCTCAAACCATCTGATGACAAAAAAAGATAACGTGGGGCGCTTTTCTGCTCTGAGTTGAAGTTTTTTCAGCTTGAGAAGTTCAGAGTGGTCCGGCAAAAACACCAGGTGCCTAGAGCGCAGAAATGCCAGGCACGCCACAACACTAAAACCATTAGCAAAAAGCTTAATTCTTGTTAAAAAAACGATTACAAAAAGCTGCCTCCAGCTGCTAAAACACTTTCTGTGTGGTCAGGGCCTGAGCTGAGCATCCTCTTGGAATGGAGCCTCATCCCAGGAAATTTTGACTTTTGTGAACCCAAATTGTTGCTGGTCTGAACTGGTTTTGGCTAAAAAAAATAATAATAATAACTTGGATGTGGAAGTTAACTGCTGTTAAAGCACAAAGTCACATTTTCTCTTCTTAAACATTTAAGCACACAAAATACAAAGCATTTAACTGCCAGAACAACTTTGAAAATGCTGTAACATGAACTTATTTACTTTTAAGAGAGCAAAGTTGCTAACACTTTTGTGCTAAGCCAGGCTAAAAATCTTCAGGAACTATATTTATCTTCTTATGAAACAGTTAGAGAAAGAGCAAACAAGCATACTGCCCAAAACATTGGAGTGGTTGTTTCTTAGTTGCATTCAGTTTCATTTACTTAATTGGGTATGACATATGTGAAATATTGCCTGTACTAGAGTCCCAGATGCAGCATAAACACAGAGAGGACAACTTCTGTATCACTGTTTCTCTAACATTCGAGTGACACAAGTACAACACTATACAAAAATCCACTGATTGACAATGGCGGCCAACAGACCTGCCTGTATACAGCACACCCTGCTGCAGTCCTCTGGGCTTTACTATCACACTTGTAACAACCAGAGGATAGTGTGTCAGACTGGAAGTAAAACACCAACAAAATGTGGTATACTGTTTCTACATCTGCAAAGTTTCTGTATTTAAAACAACAGGACGGTAAACACACCAGTGTGCTAATGAGCTGCAGGTACTGGCAGGACAAACTCAAGAAGAGAGAAGAAGACACACTTACCAAAACAGAAGAAGCAGACAAAACATTGTGTTTGATTGAAATATTTTTTTCAAGATGGAGCTGTTTTTTTTTCTCTCTGTCTTGTCAGGTTTCTCCGCCTGCCAGTAAAAGTAGCTGATGTAGATTTATCAGGCACGTTATCCTCGAGCTCTCCTCTACTTCCTGCTGCTTTGAAGGTAAACAGAGGGCTAATGAGCTCCTTAAAATAAGGGTGTGATTAAAGACGCATAAAGAACATCAACAATTCCTTCAAAGTTAATGAAAACCCCAAAATGTTAAAAGTTCAGCCCCCGACTAAGAATTTTCCTAGTCGACCAACAGTCATCATTTAGGGCCATTAGTCGACTAGTCGCCCACATGTTTATGATATTAATGTAATGATGAAATGATATATTTTGGTGGTTTGAGTTGAAGGTGTGAGAAAGAATAGTCTCAGTAACATTGTTAACACTGTGCTACATTACAGAGAAATACAAACCGTACTAATGAACCTTCATTAATATAGGCCTATATTTTATCTACAAGTGCACGTCACACACTGAGCGAGCCGCCTGTTAATGACGCTGTGGGCTAATGGGCATGTAGCTACTTCCATGTTTCACATGATACGTCATGTTTGTAGTGGACCAATGAAGATGAGTTTACATATCACCTTGGGTTGGTCCTTCACCTTCTCAAAATGATCCCACACTTTGGATTTCCTGCCCGACATGTTATTAACTAGCCTGTGGAATAACCACAGGTACCAGCCCTGGAAATGAACCTGACTCCTGTCTGACTGCTGAGCGTGGACACTTCCTGTGTCTGTCCTTTCAAATTAAATTCACACATGGTCCAGTCATACAGGATTTGATTTATTTCGACAAGGCACAGCTCCTAATAGAGTTTCGCGCTTGTTTTTTTTTTTTTTTTCTGCGACTATTTTTTATTTTTCTGGTCGACCATTAGGGGGCAGCCTTAGTAGGTATACAGCAGTATTCCTCTAAAAATGACCGACCAGCTCTAACTCAACTCTTGTCTGGTGCATCTTTACATCACAGTGTGGAGGAGGGAAAAGGACGAGCAGTGATGGAGTTCTCACGGAAAAAGGAGAAGACAGAGCAGGTGAGCGACGTCGATGAGATGAGAAGCTCCAAAAACAAAGGAGGAAGAGCCATTTACTGTTGTAGAGATTAAAGGAGGTAAAGGATTAAAGGGTGTGGGAGCAGGGATGTAGCGCAGAGACGAGAGACAAAAAGGAGAGAAAGACGAGCAGGAGGTAAAAGTAAAAAGTGGAGACAGAAATCAGGAAAGAGATGGAGCAAAGAAACAAGTTAGGACATGGGCGAAAGTCTGAAAAGGAGATGAGACAGGAGGCACAGAAAGTGAAAGAGAAAGGGTAAGGAAACTAAATATGAGAGAGGAAATGGGGGAAAGACGAGGAGAAAATTCAGCAAGAAGGGGAATAGGAAATAAGAACATAAGAACAGAGGACAGATGAAAATGGCGGAAAGAATTTGGAGTAAAAGAGATTAAAAAGAAAAAGAAGATGGGGAGAAAAGAGGAATGAGAAACACAATAAGCACAGTTGAGAGGAAACAAAAAAGGGGAGGACAAGATGAATAAATAAAGATGGAGGAACAAAGGAAAAAAAGAATTAGAAGAGACAAACAGCAGCATGGAGATGAAGGAGAAGTGATGATGTAGTTAGATCGGTGCAGACGGGTGACCAGGAGAGCAGAACAGAAGTGAGGAAAGAGAGAAGGAGGTGGCGAGGACATCGGAAAAAGAGGTAGAAACAGAAGGAGAGACTAAAAGAATAACGCTGGGGACGGACAGAGGAGTAAACACAATCCATCACTGCTGCTGAACAGAGACCGACACCTCCTCCTCCTGAATGCTGATCTCCGACTCTTATTCTCTGATTCAGGCTCTCCTTTCTCTTCGTTTCTCTACGTTCGTCTGTTGTGCTCCTGTCCCCCCGTCTGCATTACCCTCTCTGTCTCTCTCTTTCTTTTTGTATTTGCTCTTAAATAATTCTCCTTTATCCTTTATTCTGTTGGTCTTAAAAGAAGACGGATGCTTGGAAATCTTTTATCGCTTTGTTTCTTCAGTTACAGCAGCTCTCTACTTACAGGACTGAAAATATGAGCATAACTTCAGCAGTCTGACTTGCATTCCTTAAATTTGCTGATGCACGGCCTTCAGTTTCTTTTACGTCCTCATAAAAACCTTGTTTCTGTTATTCAACTTAGAGCTCTGATCGGGCAGTAACTATTCATAAACACTCACACAACAATGGAACAGCTATCGGAAGCAATTTGGGGTTCAGTATCTTGCCCAAGGAGCTGGGGATCAAACCACAGATTTTCCGATGGGTGGCTAACCCGCACTAACTCTGAGCCACAGCCGAAATGTTTTACCAATTGTCGTTAGGCCAACGATTGAAAACAGATGTCCCATATTCGCTAAGCCCCGCCCCTTTGCGATGGTCCAACAAGCTGTCGCAGTAAACATGGAGCCCACACTGTAACTAACTGCACTCCCTGAAGAAATATTATCATATTTTTGGAGAAATGAAACAGTGATTCCAGAGAGAAGCAGACAGAGGGGTCTACAGTCTGTGTTTGAAGGATATATCCAGGATGTCAAACTGACTCAGCAGCAACAACAGGTTAAAAAGACAAAGATAGTTAGAAGCTAAAGCCCAACTATAGGCTACAGATCACAGTGTAAAAGTGAACCACCACATCACTGCTGATCCACACAGAAGACAATGAATATAAAGGGAAACTTTGCTGATATTGAACCAGCTGTGTGGCATCACAGTGTGTGCAGATGAACCGTGTTTGGCTTCCCTCCGCCACTGGACGGGCAGGGATCTCTGGGAAAAGTCAAACAGCGTTCATCTGCACACACTGTGATGCCACACAGCTGGTTGAATATGAGCAAAGTTTCCCTGCTTCCCTTCACTGGTTCCTGTACAGCAGGGTCGGTCTTTGTTTCACTGTTATAATCATTACAAAGCAAAAGCAGCATGTGTATACATTCAGTAGGCTATATCTTCAGTAGCTAGCTAGCTAACCCTACACTTTTCAGGGTTTGATTTTGGTTTTGGAACAGGGAAGAAACGTATATCTTTTTCCAACCTCTCCAGGTAACGAGTATCATTAATACACGACGTGCCCCAGGCACAACATTTAGCTCCAAATCCACAAAACCAGCCTGAAAATGAAGGAAATCTGAAACAATGGAGCACAGCTGTGTTGTTGTTGGACCCTGGTCTGAGCCGGGCTGATGCTACGTTATGATTGGACTTAGCGAAGGGTCAAGTCACCCTAAAATAAGCCTGAAACCAACCATCATCCAGGTGAAGCTCCTGGACTCCTTGGTAGTTGGTGTTTAACTGCTCAGGCCTACAACTTTCTGTCCATGTCTTTTGTTCCTTTCCTGTTACCCTGCGTCCTAACCATCTTTACATCCGTCGTCTCTCTGTCTCCTACTTTGTAACCTCTGTTCCACTTCTCTCATTTCCTTTTCATGTCGTCTGTCTCATCTCCTCCTATTTCCTGCTCTCCTTCAGTCTTCTTGAGAAGCACTGATGTCTTAATTCACCACGCTTCTTCTCTTGTCGTCTCCTCCCCCCTCTCCCTGTATCTCAGCCCCCCCCCCCCCCCCCCCCCCTGTATCTCAGCCCCCCACCCCCCCACCCCCATCACAGCTTCATCCCTAATGACATGCTAACGTCCAACTGGGAGAGATGCTGATAAACTCCACATCCGCTGGGAGCGGGCTTCATACTCACGCTGCTACACACAACTTCCCCCTGGGGGAGCCTCCCAGTAACACCCATTTATCCTGCTGCTGGTTGACTGGAGCAGTTGAGGGGTTAAGTGCCTTGCTCAAGGACATGTCCAATGAGAGTGAAGAATGATTCTCACTCGCTTTTTCTCCCCAACTCAGCCATTCATCATCCTCGTTCTCCACTCCCATCTCTTTATCTGTAAGCATCACCTTCACACACCCTCCGCTCATCCTCGCTGTCCCGTCCCAGTTGTTCCACCGCCCTCTCCTCAGCTCCTTCCATCACTGTCGCTCCTCTGAGCCCTCCCATGCTCCATCTCCCCTCCTTTCCCACCACCCACTGCTTCTATTATCGCTCGGCTGGGCTCTGATGAATGACTGAGTTTGATTTTTTGTGAGGGGGGGAGGAGGTTGAATCGAAAGAGAGGAGAATGAGAGTGACTTTAAGTTTTGCCTGTGAGGCACTTTAGCATATGTTGTTATTCAGAGTGATGTAAAATCTCTCTTCATCAGTTTCAAAAAGCCAACGCATAACCTCTGCATCACTCAGCACGCTCGGGCAAAGTTTAATGGGTGTTTTCAACGTTTGGGGCGTTATTTGTGGGAGTAAGCTAAACTTGTGGGTGATTAGATCAGCTTTTACTGATTTTTATTGCTTTTACCGACCAACAGATGACTAATAAGTTCTCTGCTTTGTTATATCACCTGATGAGGAGGGCATTTAGGAAGCTGTTACTGGATTTTGCTTCTGATTTCTAAATTTAATAAAACACTGCAGCTTCTGAGAATGAAGGAGAAGTTCTCTTTAATTACCAACAAAAGTCAAACATTGAATTAATACATTTTTTATGTATATTTGTTCTCTTATTCTTTATATTTATATAATATATATTTATTATATATCATTTAATAATTACATTAATACCGTAAACATGTGGGCGACTAGTCGACTGATGGCTGGCATGGAGGAGGTGCTCTGGTGTGGGGACTGCTGGTCCTGCTGCCTCTCAGCCTGGGATTTTTGTTGTCTTGTTTGCTTGTTTTCTTTGTAATAAATCCCATGGATATGAGTGTTTAAAAGGTGTCTTATGTGGTTATTTTGTGTCAGTGGTGGAGTTTGTTCCTCCCATAGGGCTGCCCAAAGGTGGGGAGTAACACAGCTACTTAACAAAGACACCAAACTAGCTCGACAACATGGCTAAACCCAGGTATGACGCTGAGTATTTAAAGCTGTGTGGATGACTAAGGACAAATCTGGATCCTGTGGCTGGACCAGTTGGGAACCACTGCTTTAAAATATGTAATTTCACCAGTGTGAAATTAAGCTGAATGACTAATGACATCTTTCCGACCCCGACACAAACAGAATTCTCAACTTTAAATATGGTTACAAACCAGGGCAGCAAGAGAAAGGGACAGAACAATAGGAAATCAATCAGGGTTCACAGAGCTGATACTGAAATCTGTAAATGTGTTTGAGGCGGTGTTTTAAATAAAATGATTGACTAGCTGAAAAAAACACCTAAAATTTGTAACGGAGAGCACACAGTGGATGTGGACGTTGTGCTGAACACATATTTGATGTATCTGCTCCCATTACAGAGGGAGCACTGCTTGGCTGGGCATGAAAACTAGGAATAGATGGGACGGACAGAGAGAGATACATTCAACCTCCACCAGCTCCTTAACCGAGAGCCAAAATCTGCCTGCTGACCCTAATAGGAGCAGAGCAGAGGATAGATGAGAGGAAGAAGTGTCGATGAAAAGAGGAAGAAAATAGGAGCAGGTGGAGGATGCAGCCTTCTGCTTCTGTTTCGATGATGGCAACACAAACACACACACAGCTGAGTACTCACTTCCTGTCCAGAGAGGTAGTAGGCGGCCAGGAGTCCTCCGATGAAACGAATGTTGACCTCGAACACAGACACCTCGGCATTCTGGGAAAGCATGAAAGAACAGGGAAAGACATAAACAATTTGTTTTATACGTTTCTATATGGACATCTTGATGTTTTATTCCAGTCTCTTCCACTGGAAGTTTTAATTTCCCATGAATCACACAGAACTCCAGTTCACTGTCATTTTACCACCCAGCTCAGTGCGAGGCAGAGTAAGAGAGCGTCTCTCTGGGATCAAGGTGCAACATAAATAACACCGTGTACAAGAACACAAACATTTATACAGCATGACACAGTCCCAGAGCCCACGTACCTGAGATGGATGGAGTACAAGTTCAAAAAGTAAAAACAATAAAGAAACAGTGGTTTGAAGTTCTAACAAGACAGTATAAAAAAGATTTAAGTGTCCCAGACAAAATCTCTCATCTACATCCACTCATGGACGAGAGGTTTTGTGCTCATGACAGCAAAAGATGTTAACAATAATGGCGTCGTCCTTGGTTGAGGTTGTAACGTTAGCTAACTTAGTGGTGTTAGGTGAGCTAGCTGTGGGCGCACGCTTCGTTCTGTGTAGTGATACAATTGGCAGGTGTAGTTCAGTAGACAGAAAATAGTTCCTGCTCACAACAAGGTCTGTGGTTTATCTTGTGTAACCAGGTCATGATTTCTGAGTTTTACAAATTTATTTTTTGGCACTTTGAGCACCACAAGCTGAGTGCCATCTAGTTCCATTATATTTAAGAGAGGGCAGACATCTCTACGGCTGATATCTCCAACACTCTGCAGCTCATCCAAAACAATCCAAACTGATAAACAGCACTACAGGTAAGAGGAAGAATATGTGTTTCTGATTTTGGAGTAAACTGTCTCTTTAAGCTGTGAGTAGTCAGAGTGAGATGGGTCGGCTGTTCAGCAGCCTGATGGCCTGTGGGAGGAAGCTGTTAAACAGTATTGTGGTCTTTGCTCTGATGCACCGGAACCTCCTGCCCGATGGCAGAGGAACAAAATATACAAAAAAGGAGAGGGGAAAAGGGAAATTGAAATAAGAGCATTTTTTATGATCTACTTGGGGGTTTCTGTATCAACAGCACAGATTGCGTGTCTCTTTTCCTACTGTGTTTATATCAAGTCGTTTGCGAAACCTTCCAAAACAAATCTGAAATACATGAGTAGAGACGGATGGGATGTGCATTCCTCAAAAAGCAGAACTCACACAGAAAAACATAAATCTCAAAGAACTAAAACACATCTTTACAGCTTATTATTAAAAAAGACTCACACCGTATCCCCATTAAAATCATTACATAAAGCAGACTACTTAAGGAAAAGGCATTCAGTACAACTCAGACATTTTCTCACGAAGCACCAGAAATGGTAAAAACTGAAACAACGCCAACTAGAAAAGTAATCGCTAAAGTATACTCAGTACTCCTCTCAAATACTCCAAACAATAGCTTACAAATAAAGGAGAAACGGGAGCTCGAACTCAAACGAATCACCAGACACCTGGAGGGAAATTTGTAGTGAGGCACATTTGATATTTCAAATATCTGGCGAGAATTTAAATGGAAAGTAATACCAAGATATTTCCGGACCCAACAAGTGAAAGCTAAGTGGGCGCCATCCAATTCAGACAAGTGTTGGAGAAAATGTGGCCCACAAACTGGAAACCACGTTCATATTTTTTGGTCCTGCCCCAAGTCAAGCAACTTTTGGAAGTATGTGTTAGATGCCCCGAGAGCAGTGCTCCATCAAAATATCCTCAAAGATCCAAGGTTGATTCTCCTCGAAGAAATCCCTGAAAGGTTTGAGGGGACAGCAAAATTGTATCTATTAGAAATCCTCTTGGATGAAATGGTTGAATCCTGAACCTCCATCGTACAACATCTGGATTAAAGAAATATGGGAACTGTATGGGATGGAACAATCACATACACGTTGAGGTTGCAAAGACCAAAATTCAGAAAGAGGTGGAGTCCTGTAATGAGTTTATTAATGCAGTAAGGGAGCGCCAAAATCCATATCCCTCCTCTATTCCTGTTCAACTTTAATATTTTTAGGTTTACTCTATTTTTTTCTCAGGGAGTTTAAACTATTTTATTCAAACCTTGACATTAGCTACTTAGGTTTTTTCTACCTTGACTTAGGCATACAGAGGTGGATGCTTTTCTCGAAGATGAACGAACATGCTTGGAGTGTTGGACTCGTTTGTTGTCACTGCTTGAGAACAATATCCATCTTCTACAAGAGTGGATCTGCAACAGTGGTGTGCCATGGAACAGTGGTATGCCATGATGGCAATCCAGGTGTGCCGTGGGAGTCTGTGATGATCACAGATTATTATTGCAATATTCAACTGGGCCTATACAAAAAGTTATAAATGAATTTTTACCTGACTGTATCAGTATGTTGTGCATATCCATTTCCTAGTAAAGAGGCAAACTCTTAATTTCAAAAACCTTAATGGAGAGTGATAGCACACACTATAAAAGCCATTGTGCACAGATATGTGGCTTGCCTGTTGGTGTGCCATGGACAAAATCATTGTTCTACAACAGCTTCCTGGTCATTTTATAGATAAGCAAAATGCTCCCAGACTACATGTTTACGGCGCTTTTTTTTTTCCCGCAGATATAAGGCTGGAACATTTGCTCCCTGTTACATTTTACTACAGCTCTTCTTCTCAAGGAGCAGCAGGACTCTCTCACACACAAAAAAACAACAGCAGCACACATTACATGACTCACGAAAGAACATTTGAGCGCTCACACAAACAACACGACTGGCAAGATTCTTTTTCACAGGACAATATTGCAGGAATCAGGACACCACAGGTATCACAGCTTCTACCTTTTGTGATGTAACCACGGTTATGGCAAAGCTCCATATCCCTCATTGTAACCAGTAACCCCTGTTCTCCTTTGCTACAACAACAATGTAAACACTGATACACGTAATATTTAACTGTAACATGTGATAGTGAATTGCCTGTAGCCATATTAATGCGTTTTTGCTATAATGCAATATGTTCTGACCTGTTTTAAATGCCGTCTTTTAATGTTGTTTTTAATTTTTCTAGGATACCTGTTTACAGCTGGCGAAGGGACTGCCGATGAAAACTAGCCTTCAAGCTAATTCCGGTGCATTTACATTGTTAAGTTGTTGATTAATGCACACTTTCCCTTTTCTTCAATACATAAATAAATAAAATAAAACAACATCCACCATTCAGGCAAGCAATTATAGCAGAGGTCCCTCAAATCAGAACGCCTCTGTAAACACAAAAAATCGACACATTTTTATGACACGAACATTCATTTTTTTTATGTTTTAAGATGGTTTAGTTGCGTAAATTTCTGATGTTGGCACTGCCCAGTGATGGTATCAATTAAGACAACGGCAGAGCGCAACACAAGCCAACATGGCTGACTTACATACTGATTCTTGTAGCAGCCAACTAGAAAGTTGGTGCCTTATTTATTTATTTATTTATTTATTATATCATTGTTTATTTTTGCAAGGAGAGCGCACAATTAAAAGTAATTGCAGCAGAGCTAGCTAGCAGCTAATTTGCATCTGTTGTCCCAGGGCTGGTAAACATGAAAACAACAACAACAACAGCAGCAAATACACAACAAAAGACAGCACCATACATTAAAGTTCATCTTTGGACCACAAATTGGAAGGAAATTTGCATTCCTAAGTGTAAAATGAGAAATCAAAAACTCTTTGTCACATATCTGTATCTAACTACAGACTGATGTGGAGCTGCCCAAAATGTATGAGTGAAAGCCTTAAACGTTGTCTTCAGAGCTAAATTAACTTTAAGCTAAATCCGAATATTTACTACAAGTCCATGTTATGTGTATAAATATTGCAAACAAGGTTTATGCATATATTTCTCCTCCTAATTAAGCCCACTGTTGTCACACTGGCTATTATTTTGTAGCTTGGGGTGCTGCGAGGGAGGGGAGAGAGTATGCTGATGTTCACCCCAATTTTCTTGTTTGCAAAGCACGGCTTAATTGGGGCTAAATCTCAACAAAATCTTCTTTTTTTCCCACTCTAACGTACCCTAAAGAATAATCACCCTGCTGCTGGGCTTCTTCTAGTCTAGTCAGCTCTCCCAGAAACCTCAGCGGTCTCAGTGGCCTCCGGTCAGCCTGTGGACCTTCAACAGACAATTTAAAAATACTTCAGATTATCACAGCAAAGTAATGAATGTGAAATTAGGACATTTTTGTGACGGACAACTTCCTCGGTACCATGGCAACCCTGATTCAGTAAGAGTACACCTTGCAGCCCTGTGCATTCAAATGCTGAGCGCTACCTGCAAATTAAAATGTGACCTAGCTCCGATATTTTCACAGAAGAAATAAAAACATACAAGAGACGAGGACTTTACCTGCGCATCTCTCTAAAGGGCAGTCTCAATGACCTCCATTTACAGTAAATGCACTCCAGAGGAGAAAGACAGAGAGAGAAAGCGGAGGAGGAGGAGGAGGAGGAGGAGAACAGGAGCAGTGAATTTTAAAATGAGGCTTTACCATGTACTACTGGAGGTCAACACAACCACCATGATTGAGGCTTATACACTGATCTGTACTCTCTTTCTGTTACTGGATGAAGTAGCTGTAATCTTTAGTCAGGAGCAGGTGTCCTCACACAACATTCATAACCTGTTTCAATGCTCAACGGTAACACCCTCCAGTTTCGGGTCAGCGGTGGCGGCCACCAAATCAATGCCAATTTGCTCTTGACTTCCAGCTACCCTCCACGAACTTAAAGGAATACTCCAACCTCAAACCGACCATTTCTGTCAATTACTCACCGTGCGAAACCGTCACTTTGTCAAAAAGACCTTGCTTTTCTTGCATGTCTCCACAGTGAACGAAGAATCCAAAAAAGGCGAACATTTTTCATTGACTGAGGTAAACAGGGTCTGCGTTTAACAACAGCAAAACTTTATCAAAATATCTGTTTACAAACTCACACAGAACTCATGCAGGTTAATCCAAGTCTCATAGGCTCAGTACTTCCCAAACAAATTCCCAAACATCGGATTACTTTTATTCAGGGATATATATCGGGCTGATAATGGGACATTTTTATCATTAAAATCAAAGCCGATAGATCGCGCTGACAATATGAAGCTAGACAGCGTTAACTGACTTCACAAGGGCAGCATCTACACACCCGACACAGAGGGTGACAACACATGTACCTTTAAACTTTCTTTGCAAGCCGCGAATAAACACGTAGAAGAAGATCAACAACAACAACTGCAGCACGCTGTCTAGAGGGCAAAACATGTCACGATGTGGACGTCTTTCACAGTTCCAGAGGAAGAGAACAGGATTGCGCGGGGAGTTTGATCTCTGACCAGCCAACACAGGTGAAACACAACACTGAAGGACAGTCACCAGAGTGTTAGCATGAGCTAATTAGCAGCAGCGGCTTACATCCAACACCAAGCTTTCAAAAGGCTTGGCTCTGTTGTTAACCATGTGATGCTACAGTTAGTGATTATTTGAATCGTTACCTCTGTGGCTGCGTGTGTGTGTGAGACAACTTTGTTTGACTGAGTTGAGTGTTAATGTGTGAGGTGAATCAATAGCGCATCGCTACTGTGCTTGGTCGTTGTAGGCTAGTCTATCAGGGGACGGTGAGATGGCGTCTCGGTATGTTTACAAAAATGCAGCATGATGATATAAACATTTAATTTTAAGTCATTTTCGACAACAACCTCTCTTTCGAAAAACATAGCGCCCCCTTTTGCTGCCGAAACTCTCACCCGTGCCTTCATCATGTCCAGAATTGATTACTGTAACAGCATCTTTATTGTCCACCATCCAAACTCCTAAATTAACTCCAATACATCCAGAACTCTTCAGAACCTCCACTGGCTTCCTGTCCCACAACACATCCAATTCAAAGTCCCTCTCTTCACTTATAAAGCCCTCCACAACCAGGCCCCCTCCTACTTCACTGACCTGCTCCTCTGCCACACTCCCTCCAGCAGCCTCACTCCTCTGATGCCAACCTCCTGACTCCACCACTCAGGACCAAGCACCTGACCTGGGGCGACAGGGCCCTCTCCATAGCTGCCTCCTTCCTCTTGAACACTCACCCCAAACACATTTGAGACTGCACTGACCTGTCCCAGCTCAAATCACTACTCAGAACACATCTTTTCAAAACAGCTTTTTATGTGTGAACAATGTTGTGTGTGTTTTATTGTAGTCTATTTTGTGATTGTTTTTGGTTTGTTTTGTTTTTTGTTTTTATGTGACAGCTGTCACTGTTTGTCTCTGTTAATAGAGACGCAACTCTGCAGTGTAGTTTATACACCAGAGAATCACACAGTAACACTGGGCTTCATCATCTCCCTCTGTCTTACTGTTAACTATAAATTTAACACTGATTAAAGTCATTTTACTTTCACATCATTGTATTTATTATGTCCATCTATGGTGTAGGGTTATATGGGGGCAGGAGTGGTGAGGGTAGACCTTATGTTGGCAGGTATGAGGAGTCAGAACTGTTCTTTGTTTTTGTTGTGTTAAAAGTGACGTCAGTTTGATTTGGTTCGGTCAGGGCTATGGAATATTAAATCAGCCATATTTTCTCACTACGTCTTTGCCTTAAACTTAAACTACAAGTAATCAGTCCCTCCAGAAAATCGTGATCTTGCGATCGCAATAATTAACGCAAATTCCAAAATTGCGGGGGCTTGCAATTTTTAAAAAAAATCCCACTATTTTTCCGCATTTTCCAGCTGACCGGAAGTCATCGCACATATAATCTCATTTGAAACGTCATCAGACACATCATCAAATGGCACTGCAGAATGGAGAAACGCTCTGTACTGACATAAGAATTGTCACTGTGTTTAAATGCATACAATATGTTTACAGAAGATGTAGCTTACATGTTGTTTTACAGTCACATTGTCTGCTTTGAGAGCTACAATATTCACTCAGGAATTTTTTAAAAACATTATTAGAGTCCATGTTTTGAGACTAATTCAATAAAACTAAAGAAGACAACTGAAACATTTGCAGCTGTTGTTGGAATATTCACTATGATTATTATAGCAAGTGATTACATGGCTTATTTTCTGGAGCCAGTAGTTTAAAAAAATCATATTATTTTTCTTTATTTTTAAGTTTTTTTTTGGCGTGAGGTCCTGGAGGAACTGAGTAATACACTTCTTTTTAAAATACAAAATGTGAAGTTATCAGTTATAATATTGGTTATCAGCCATGAGAAGCAGGTAATTATCGGTTATTGTTATCAGTTGAAAAAAAATCCATATCGGTGCATCCCTACCTCTATTAATAAAAAATACTTCTTTTGGGATTCTCCGTTCACTGCGGAGTTTTCTCCACACATATAAGGTAATGCTCGCTCAGTCTAGTTGTTTTGATCTGCCATAAACTGTCATGTTGCAGGGGAACGGCCAGCCTTCTTGGCACCTCTCCTCCCACAGGGCTACAAAAATCATTTCACCACAATGTTGTTCTAATCTACGAGGAACCACAGCATTACATCTCAGTGTAGAGCAGTGTGGATCATGTGGGGCTTCCTTTCAACATCAAACCTCTTATCTCATCATCTGAGAGCCGTTTGGAGCTGGTTGGATTTTGGTCGCAACAAACCCGACTCCCTCCTGAAACAAAGGAGGACTGATTCACCTGCATCTCTACACACTGGTTTCCCTCTAGTGTCGGCAGAAGACAGCGAGGGCGTAGCAGCACCTACAGTCGACCTTGAGTTAAAATGATTTTGCACACTTGTCAGAATGTGTGATAATGCAGCCGTGTCACTCGCAGCTGGGTCCTCCCTCACATCCCATGTGAGCAGTTGTGCTGGCAGGCAGAGAGTGTCGAATCCTGACTGTAAAATGACGAATGACGTGAGGAGTGTGTCTCATCTCCACAGCTCCACCTACGTTATTTTCTTCTTGAGTAGATCCCACTTTGTCCAAGACCCCTGAGAGCGTATCTCAACCGCTCTGGCATCTTCTTCTTTTTTTTTCCTCCCGCTACAAGGTTCCCTCTCTGTTTTTATCATCCGTCTTTTGTTTGCACACTTCATGCATTTGCAATAAGGTCAATACAGATAAATAAATATGCATTAACCTTGTAAATTCCTACTGCAGAGAGAGTTCTCTCTTGAAACTGGAACAGTGGAGCAAAATTAGCATACATACCATAAAATCTTTGCCTCATTTTCTCTATAATTAACCCAGTGCAAATTTTTCACACTAAATTATAGCAGGCAAATAATCATATTAAACTGATTACAGAAAGATATTTATGTGGCAGCGATAGATGTTTACAGACACCTTTCACCCTCCAACCATCATTTTAACCTGAGTGTAAGCTGCCATATAAACCTCTATTCAACTTACAGGTGTTTGCTGGAAGCCAACACAGACAATTCCTTTTAATATCCAATGATGAAAACGGGAGCATCGTGATTATTTTTTTAAGTGCACAGCTAATCTAAAGTAGGGATGTCAGTCACCAGTAATTTTCAAGAAAAAAAGCAGAATGACACAAACTACAAGAGGAGCTTTCCTTTTAGTCTGGTGCTAAATTGACTAAGTGAGCTTTAGTGCCGCATTTCGAAGGGCTATTGATTTAGAGGTGGTGAAATTTAAATGTTTTGTGTCGTTAATGTCTTGCCTTTGATTTTATTTTCTATTGGCTTTGCTGACTAAAAGGCAGCTAGTAAGTTTAACGTGCACTGACATAGTGCCTGCTGCCCACCCTCCAGTCTCCACCGGTTAACTAGCCTTGGTGGGTCTGCACTGCGCAGCACCTGGGTTGAGTGCGAGCTAGCTAGCGGCGCTGCTCATTTGGTGATTACCGCCATCAGACCCATGGTGGCCAAACAGCCCTGATGAACAAACACAGTAGCAACCCTATGGTCTCCCTCGAGGTCGGCTAGGACAGTAAGTGGCTGAATTTTGAGCTGCAAAACCTCCTTTAGCGTTAATGTTAACAACAACAGCCATGTTGACACTGCTAACAGTGCTAACAGAGCTAACAATGCTACGGGGCTGTATACATGCCATGTCTTTTGTGCCCTCAAATTCATTGTTTTTAAGGTAGACGCACAGCAGGTGCACAAACGCCAGAGTGACACTCTTGTGGCGTGCATTCGTTCTAAAGCGCCTATTTTTTTGTAGGGCATGATGGCTGCGCCCTGAAATAAACAGAGTTCAACTTTTGGAACGCAGCAGCGCACATTGCACGTCACGTGACATGGAACAACCGATCACAGCCGACAGATATCTTTCCCTTCTTCTGCAAATATCAGTCTGTGGAAAAGAAGCTAATCATTTTAGTGCAGGGCTGCCAAAGCTTTACATCTGTAAATATTTCTGGCCTAATACAAAACAACACCTCGAAGATCAGTTCTGTGCTCTGGATTTCAAGTAAGTAGGCTATGTCACGGTGCTGGTTATGGTCACTTAGCAACCTCAGACGCAACCTGCCTCTCGGCACAAGAGTAGCACCCTGCGTCTGACCTCGTGTTTTCCAGGCGGTTAAAGATGCAGTGTGTATACAGCTCCAAAAGGGGTTTTGTGGCTCAAAATGAAGCTGCCTTCACACTAGAGTGAACTGGGTGGAGACCATAGGGCGGGCACAGTGTTTCCGCCGTAATGCCATCTCGCCACCATGGGTCAGGCACTGCTAACTAGCTCCCACCCGACCACAGTGGTGGTGAGCAGAGCACTTAATTGAAGCAAAATTAGCCCAAGGACCAACATACATAACTGGCATAGTTATATGAAATAACTGACGTAGCTACTGTGGTGTCACCCATTGGTTTGTGGTTCGACATTTTGGTTGTCACCATCTTGGTTTTGTGGAACCAGAAGCGACCATATTTGGACAAGATGATGGAGCTGTGAAGGAGCAAGGGGTGGGTCTGATGGACCGCCTGTCACTCAAAGAGGCCACGCCCTCAAATATGAGTAACTTTAGCCAAAACTACTTTTGTACCAGGCTGTAAACATGTTTATTTCTGCTTTGAAGTTGGGCATTTTAACACGGAGGTCTATGGGGACTGACATGCTCTTAGAGCTAGCCTCAAGTGACCATTAGAGGAACTGCAGTCTTCTGTATTGGCTCAGTTTTACAGCCCCGGAGGTTGCCGCTTGGTAACAGGTTCGAAAACATCCTGAAGGTTAACCAGTTACCTGTTGACATCCCTAATCTGAAGAATAAAAGAGCCACAGCTTATCGGGAGGCACAGAGCACCACAACAGGGGCTGCTCAACATGGAGTGGATGTTGTGCTGGACTGAGTGATGAAGGGACAGGAAGCTCTCGTAAAGCTCAAGGCCAGCTTTGTTTGGCACCATCCATCTATCTCACTCCCTGTCTGTCACTCACCCTCGCTCGTTAGCCGTTTACAGCTGTGGTTTAGGAGGCCAGACCCCAATGAGCAGAGGAGCTGTAAAACCAGCCCTCATTTAAAAACGCCTGCAGTGAGCACAGAGAGGACGGCGAGGAATCACGTAGCCTGTGTGCGACGGTGCGTGAGACTCGCACAAGAACGGAAGTTTTGATTAAAACGAATTGTTTTGTTCTGGAAATACAAAATAGGACAGCAGAGTCATTTCAGTCTCTGATTTTCAAACATGAGATAGCTCTTAATGACATACTGTACTCGCTCTCCCCCGAGGATTACATCCACTCTCAACCTTTTCTACTTTCTCTATTAATATCCTCCACGTACCAGTATAAACAGAAATCTGTCAACACATCTTATAAACCATCTCTTTTTCAAGTCAAACATAATCACTGTTGTTTACTTCAGTTGGATCCTGTCATCACTGTAAAGACGCCTCTTCCATCGGTCACAGGAATGTTCTGGTTATTATATAGCAGAGGTGGAAACTAACTACAGTGGTACATTTACTCAAGTAGTGTAGTTAAGTACAGTTTTGAGGTTCTTGTAATTTATTTAATTAAAATTAAGCAAACTCTATTACTTTACAGAGTCAGATTATTAGTACAAAATATTATCAACAAATAAAATATGATACATTGTTATGGATTAAGCTACCCTGCAGTATATAAACTAATTAAAATTAGCTTTATCTTCTTCTGTCTCTCTGCATAAGTACTTTTATCTTCTGTACTTAAAGTTTATTTTAAGGCTAATACTTTTGTACTTTTACTTAGTAATATTTTGAATGTAACAGAGTATTTCTACACTGTGGTATTTATACTTTTAGTTAAGTTAATGAAATACTTCTTCCATCACTGGGGAAGCTATTCAGCTGCTGCTCTGACTTTTAACTACTACTAGTTTGTTTTTTTCTGGTCTATCAATTGAAGTGCATTCTCTTATAACTCACCATGGTAAGTATGTGAGCTAAATGTGCATATAGTGTGATATCAATTAGTCAGCTGCCAGAAATGTGATCAGCAGTGTGCCAAACTTCTCTGGTTCCAGCTTCTCAAATGCGAATCAATACATATTTCCATTAGACAGGTAAGACTTTATTCTGGTGTTATAGAGCAAAACTCCAATAGTAAACTTTGAGCATATAGTAATTTAAGTGTTCTGAGGTAAAACTAGACTTCTGCAACTCCTCTTGGCTCTGTGTTCAGGCCTTAGAAAATTTAGCCCGAGACAGGAGACTCTGACCAATTACAGGCCATTTCAGAGAGAGAGCGTTGCTATTGGCTGCTCTACAAATGCAGATACATGTGCACGTCCCTTCGATGAAAGCCTGATTTAATGGCGGAGAATCCTTAAGAGAAATTTGCTAATTTAGCATTGGCAACAGTTGCCTACACTGCAAAGCAATCCAAAAAAGACAGACTTATCTAAAAGAGAGTCTGACAATAAATAAAACATGTCAATATCGGCAAAGTGTTTCAGAGACGGAGAGTAAACGTTGCTAATAGTTTAGCCTTCTGCTAACTGAAGCCAGAGGCTCATGGCAGAGTCTTCAATCTCATGTTTATGTTGCTAATGTTAGCTTGCAGCTCCCTGCTGCTACAGACCATCTTTACCCAGAGAAGAGCAGGCAGCAGCTCAGGTTAGACCTGATACTGCTGCTGGCCACCAGTGCGTTGATACAGGGACGGCTAGTAGACTGTATCCTTGAGCAAGATACTGAACCCAGAATTGCTCCCAACAGCTGTTTCATTAGTGTGAGAGTGTGTTAAAAACTGAGTAGCAGGTGGCACCTTGGTAGCCTCCACCACCAGCATGTGTACACGGTGACTCATGTGACAATGTGACTCATAGTGTAAAAAGTGCTTTGAGTGGTCGGAAGACTAGAAGTCCATTTCCCATTTACATCTGGTGCTGGGGATTTGCACAAATTTGAGCCACTGACAGAAGGTCATTCTCCCAAGTTGCTGCCCGCTCTCCTGTTGGAGAAGCAGTCCACTGTGGCCGAGCGCAAGACAAAAGCGGCTGTTTGGTGGCTAGCAAGCTAATTCTTGTCTCATCTGTAGTCTGGTAAACAGAGAGAGAGTGGGGCAAGGAGGGGCTGAGCGAACGCACTGCATGCAACTCTAGAATGAAAGAAGATTAAATAAAACAATGTATGGGAAACACTGGGTTACTGTATGAAGCGCACTCATATGCCTGAGGTCGTCTGGTAGGAGGGGCTTAGGACAGAGGGGAAAGCTGCATGATGAAGGTGTATCTTCAAATTATTTTTTTGCATTTCTGCCTATCTCAGATTTAAGTGGCAGATAGAGAACAAAGAGATGGACCTAATGTGTGTGTCTGCACTCTCTTTTTGCCACTTTTTCTAAATTAATAGACTCAACAGTTAGATAATGGAATTGATGCCCTGCTTGGTATTAAAATATCTGAGACTGTGGTAAGGTGAGTAGCTCTCAGCACAGTAGGACCATTGTATTATCTCGTCTTTCAAGAGTATGGTGTGTTTCTTGTGTTCTTTCAGGTGCTGTATACACTTTGTTTTGCCCCTACTTTACTTAAACCCAGTATTCTGTGTGTTTTATAATAAATGTCTTTACAGGAATGAGTGAAAGTGCATAAAAACCTTCAGCATTAATTTGTTATTAGTCCCTTCTCTTCCTTACAGTATTTCCTGCGTCTGTCTTGCATTCGTACAGCACCATGTATATTGTAACACAGGCACTGCATACATATTGCATGACTTTTCTCTTTTCTTTTCCCATTCGCAGTATGTGGTGTGTATCTGTGTGTGCAGGTGTGCAGCCGAACACAAGTTTGGGCTCAAATATTTCACTAGAGCATGACAAAAATGTGATGATAGTCCTTGAAGTTTGAAGGCAAACAACTAGAAAAACATGTCATCCGGGCGACTCGTCTAAAATATTAAATTCTGCGATGACTTGTCATTGCGGATGACAAGATAGAGGAACACACAGAGCCGGGGAAGTCACTGTCAAATGTCTTTCACCTTCAGCAAGAGGGGGGCGTCTAATCATGACAAACATGACAGCTTTCACCGTGTAGGACCGAGAAAGCTCTGCAATGTCATGAAAAATAAACAGCAGAATGTTACTCAGGAGGCCATCTTTCCTGCCTCCTGTGTCTGAAAGAACACAGTGTCACATGGAACAATTCGGAGCTGCTGTTTCCACCGTGTAAACCGCTGTAAAAATTTCTGAATAAGGAACTCTTGCTCCTTTATGATTAAATCTGATTAATCAAGCTGAGCTGGAACGTACCCTTTGACAGCTACCGTTAATTTATCTCTCCATCTCTGCCGCCTCGTCTCTGATCAAATCCTCAATTTAACCGAGGTTATTAATGCGTCAGTTAAGGGAGTCCATTAATTTGGTGGATCTTTGAGCCTGGCGGTGGATGCAGACCTCACGCCAACACATCCATCATCTGAGGGCACGCTGCAGCGCGGGGGCCCCCAACCAGGACACGGGAGACTCCAACAATGACTCACTGCTTGGCTCAACCTGACATGGCAGCTATTTAATCATTCATTAGTGGTGGTGGCTGGTGGATGTGGTGGTGGCAGGTGGGTGGCTGGATTGAGAGGCTGTTGGGTGAAGGTGTGACACTCACAACAAAAATGTGCACGGATTTGTTAAAAGCATGTGAGAGCTATAAAACTGATTTTAAGCAAGCAGACTGTTTGACACAAACAAGAACACTAGACCTCAGACAACATGCACTTTATGGCGTTAACGTGGGATCCGGCTAAGTGAAATTATGTCAAGGCCTTGCACACATTCTCACACACAAACTTAGAGGATCTGACACTTTTCTGTGTTAGCTGAAGTGTCTCACAACAGAGTAAATGTCTTAAATTTCACTAGGAGCTGACTCCAAATGATCATGAACCATAATTGCAGTTTATAAACACTTGGAGCTTGGTTTCTGTCAGTCGTGGTAACACTTAGGCTCTGAGAACGAGACATCATCACTAATAACACGTCAGACGGGTCAAGAAAGATGATATTTACTGTAGTTTTATGCACAAACAATTTTCCCATGCAATGAGGGATTACTACAGACATTACAGACGATCTCACTTTAGGTTTTAAAGCCAAACAAAGTGGGATGGATGTAATAATCTGAGACAATGGACGCCTAGTTTACAACATGTCTGATTACTGTACGGAAGATTCGTGTAGGGGTGCAATGATCCATCTGTCTGGGTTGACGCATCGATCCACTATCGTTGATGCTAAGTGAATACAACAATCCATATCATCATTTAACATAACATTACACGTCTATTCAGGGTCCAAACTGAACACCCACTGAGCACCAAATGCAGGTGAGTAAATCTCAGAAGGCTATCTGCCACACTGGCAGGTAAAGGTACCTAAACAGTCATGTAAAAGAAAACTATGCTGAGTCTCTACCATGTTTTGGTGTTATATACACCAGTGGTTCCCAACTAGTGGGTTGCAGATCAGCTCTGAAAGGACTCAAAGTGACTTGCAAATGTGTCAAGTTTGTAAAAAACACACTATATTTTTAGGTACAGTGAAATTCCGGCACAAAGCTTTTATTTTGAAGTGCTGTTTCCTGCTATAGAGTGAGTGACTAACTGACTGCTACTTGACAGAGACGGCAAACTAGCTTGACGACATGTCCAAACGCAAGTATGATGCTGAATATTTTTAGTTGTGTAGACCTTGAACTAATGACGAAGGAGAAATCTGGACCCTGTGGCTGGACCACTTGGGAACCACTGGTTTAGGGGCATGCTGCTCTGCTGGTCCTCGGCTGTCAGTGTCAGAGAGACTCACACACACGATACAGACATGTTTTTATGTAAAGTTATGTCTCAATGGTGCTCTAGCGCTCCTAGCTTGCAGCACTTTGGTACTTTGGTTACTTCACTCATCAAGTGAAGGTGATAAAATAATACCACAAAGGCTCTGTAGCTTCTGTAAGCTCTTCCTGCGTCCGACTGTGTTAAATGGGCATATGACAGCATCTCAAACTGACCACAGGCCCCAAGGGTTGGGTACCAAACCTGTACTTTTAAGGGTGCCAACCGATTCTACGTCTCACTATTGAGTCATGTCAAAGCTATCGGTGTCAAAGATCAGAACCTGAATGCGCCAGGTTTGGAGAGTGAAAGTGCCACAGAGTGTCTGGAAGCCTGGAAGCCAACCATGGAGCTCTGTCAGCCGCTCCGTTGGCTTCCCATCAAGCCAAAACTAATGCTGCAGCGCCAATTCGATGCAATAGTTTCAGTGTCTGGTTAATTTTATTTTCTCTATATTACTTTAGTAATAGAGTAATATGACTGCTAGATGAGCATATGCACATACAAGCAGACAAAAAGACAGAGACAAAAGATCCGCTCAATGTGTGATTAGAAAAGAGCTGAGGGAGATGCACATTAGCTCACTTGGTAGAGCGGGCGCACCATGTACAAAGGCTTTGTCCTCACTGCAGCGGCCATGAGTTTGATTCCGACCTATGGCCCTTTGCTGCATGTCGCCCCCTCTCTTTTCCCCCTTTATGCTTACAACTGTCACATCAACTAAAGGCAAAAAAGCCCTAAAAATACTTTACAGAAACAGTAAAGTAACCAAAAAGGTACCGTTGGGCACTGCTACTTAATTCCAGGTACCAGGTTCAAATGTGAATGGTGCCCAACGCTACAGGCGCCTGCAATGGGAACACAACACCCACGTGAACACACTAGTTTTAGAACCTTTACTAGCAAGAAACAATGACAGGCCACCACAAAATATCGTCCATCTCCACCTAAGCAGCGTGCTAACATCAATCCAAATTAGTCCGTGTTTGAAAGAGGGACTGGATAAAGTTTTTTATCGCCCTCCATGCCTCTGTCTACCGTTTACTAGTTCTGAATTGAACTGAGTTGCAGCTGACTTTGTTATATCGGCAAATATCGTGGTTGTCTATAGAAACTGGTATATTATGAAACTAGTGATGAACACTCCTTGTTTTTCTTGTCCCATCAGTCTATCTTGGAGTGATGTGTTCCCAGATCTCAGCAGCTGCGGTGAGTACAATGTTAAGTTAACATCAAACCTCCAATAATATGAGGAGGTAATTATCCTTGAAAGGAAATGGGACACATAAACGTCACAGTATGGCTCATTTTAGGACATGCTTATTTAAAACCAAACCAAAGTCAGTCCTGATCTTAAAATGTAATCTGACAAAGTGAAATAGGTTAAAAACATCCTCAATATAAAAGGTCAAACTGGCTCTAAAAGAGATGACGCACACACACTCACACGTGCACGTGCACATGCACAGCGGCAGTTAAGGTCAATGTAATGTTGGGCAAGTTGGCTTCACACATGCATGCGCAGGAGAGTGATTAAACTCGACTGAGAGTGATGTCTTTAATCTCCTACATGGAAATCCAGGCCGTGCCCTTATTCCTGCCTCGGAGCTCTGACTGGAGAGGCTGGGTGTGGCTGCACCCTTTAGGTTGAACAAATCTTTGATTTTTCACAAGGGCCAAGCTTAATAACGCTTTTGCTGCCAATTATACCGCCGGGCCACTGCAGGCTTGAGAAGTACAGCTCCCTATGAGCCGGGGAATTACCTGTTTTGTAAAAGGCCTGAGCAGAAAGCCAGAGTAATGCCACGGCCACACTGCTGAGAGTCAGCCAAAGCTAGCTTAACGTTTCATGAATGCTACAGTAGCTGAAAGCTAATGCCTGAATCCTTCGCCTAATGCATGCAGGTATAAAGGCATCAAACCAAGCCGTTAATGAAAACATATCGACACACCTCCCTCCTTCTCTCGCTCGTTAACAGCAGCTCCAAGTCTCATCTTCTCTTCTCCTCCCTCTAATCTCCTCTCTCCTGTGTAACCAAAGGGCCTCTCCTCTCCCAGCTCAGATTCTTATTACTCAATTCAAACACATTTGCAATTTTTTCTCATTGTCTCATATTCCTGTCACTGTTATTGCATTTGTAATACTCTTAATAATTCGCCACCTTTTTCATAAGGCACGGATCCCATATTGTTTGTTGCTGAGGCGGGTTTTATTACAGTGGCTGCTCCTGCAGGTATTTTGGATATCACTGTGCTGGGAAACAGCTTTCACTTGAACATTTCTATTTAATGAATCCCAGCGTTGCCATTGTCAGGTGAATGTGTTTATTTTCATTCCTATCTGCAACATGTTACTGGTTTTCTTCGTTTGAAAACTACACAAAGGCCCAAGTTCCCAATAACATTAATCTACTTTTATTTGTTCATTCCCACTCACATCTAAATATCCATCCCTCTCTTTCTGTATTATTCTATCACACCTTAATGTGCTGTGTCTCTTTATTTTCCATTTAACAGTCCTCCATCTCAGAATTTCAGGAGAAATCCAAAGTCTTCCTGATATGAATCACGTAACAGATGTTTTTAAACTTATTTGCAACTTTTCTCTGATTCACAACTTAATCAAATCTGAACACACACACGTGATACATGTATTTTTAAATTCAGAGTGACTTACACTTCCAAATGTACAAAAAAGATGTTAATTTTAAAAGCAGATCCTTCCTGATAATCGTCACATTTAAAAGTTTTCTTCAGTACCAAAAGAGAAAGGGTAGAGGTAACATCCTCCTGTGAACTGAACTTTTGTTTGGTATGCTTTTTTAATTTCGCTTAGCTAGTTGGGATCAGCAGGACCTGATTAGTATAAAAAACTAAACATAGTCAATGATAATAAAGTCCCAATGTCGTCAATGGAGACAATAATAAAGTCCCCATGTCTTCAAATGTGTACTTCCTCATTAGCAGCGTCTTGTCTTGTCACTGTTGATAAAATTGGTCCAATGTGTTGTCATGTCAAACTACAAACATTATTAATCATAAATAAACAAACTTCAGCCATAAAATGTGATCAGGTTTTGGACCTTGTCCAGTTTTGTGTCAGGATCAGCTGCAGATTGACTTGGCAGAGATGCCAGCCATCTTGTTTTTACATGGATTAGTGTATTGTGCTCTTCCTACCACTAGATGGCACAAAAAAGTGTCCACGAACGAGGACAACAGGTCTAAGTGAAGTAGAATGCAGTATAAGGTCAAGTACACCCAAAATGTGATGTCCTCATGTGAGGACACAGGGTCTCAGGAGGATATACAGTAGCCTATTTTCCAATTAATGTATTATTGGAGCCCACATACTCATGTAGCATAATTCTAAACCCAGCCATGTCATTATCCTTGTATAAATCTTCCAAATTTTACGAGTGAGAGCCTTTTTAGGAACCTCTAGCAAAGGTCTTGAAGATAAAGCTGGGTTTATAATTCTGCGTTGAGTTGACACCATAACTACAGGGTAGGCTCTGCGTACGTGTAAACCCTTCACTGCAGCCTGATGTGCATTTCCCCAGCATAAAACTACACATAGCGGTGACACAGACCTCCTATTTACTTTAGTAAAGGAAAAAACATTTCCCTCAGTGGAAACGAAGCTTCTATTTACTTTAACTTCCAACCTCGTAGTACCATACACGCCAGAACGTACTTTGAGGTCCTCGGGGGCAGTCTCTTGTATCTTCCAGAAGTCCAGCTAAAAACGAAAGAGTACAGAGGGCTCCGAGGCTCTGGAACAATCTGTCTGAGGACATCATGTTTTTTGGCAGTGTAATTGCAAAGCGACACGTGCACACTACCACACATGTATAAATGGCGTAGGCCTGTTGCATAGGTTACAGTGTAGAGCTTATGCACAACTATAAATGACCCTGTAGGTTGTAGAATGTATGTACTGTATATTGTGGGTATGTTTCTTTGTTTGTTGTTGTCTGGGAACGTGTTCCCCTTTGTATTGGCACAGTGTGCCACTCAGCACAAGCCTTTCATTGTAATTTTTCACATATGACAGTAATTTGAATTTGAACGGTCAGATGAGGTACAGTACACCTGGACAGAACGAGCAGGGTCCTCAGATCTGTTGTTGTTTTTGTACAGTAAGACTGCTGCTTTACACAAAGTTGACAAGCAGCCTTAAACATTTGATGGAAATTTTGCCAGCTACAGTGTAAAACCCCAAATACTTCCACAAACTGCTTCTCGGGTGCTTCTGTCTGGTGATTACGTGATCAGCGAGGCTTTGTTCACAAGTTTCCTCTTTCATTTTTATTTATTAGTTTAGTTTACTGGTAGGTCAAGAGGACATGGTCAATAGAGCCCCTTTCCAACAGCACAAAGAAACTGCTAACACCCGCTAACATCTGTCTCTTTTAATGCAATGGGAAGGGATTTAATCGGCATTCACAACCAGGTCAAATGACTCTGCATTAGGGTGTCAGCATCGGTGGCAACACAACACCCGGGTGAAGGTGAATACACTAATTCTAGCTCCTTTACTAGCGAGAAACAATGATGGGCCAGCACAAAATACCGTCCATCATCCGCCTAACCAGCGCTCAAACATCCTTCCGAATTAGTCTGCACCTAATTAAAAAGAGAGACCGAATAAGTAAGAGATATTAAAAAAAGGAGTGACCACCATAAAGTTTTCATCGGCCTCCATGCTCCTCTCTACTGTTTACTTGTTCTCCGGCCTGTGCGTGACGTTGAATGACACATCAAAAAAAAAAACAGACACACACACGAACAGAAAGGCAAACACATCTGCTGCAGAGCTGTGTTTCCCTGTGTTTAAAAACCAGTATACGCGTGGTTATTTTGGTGGAAATGGGGTATAGGTAAAGCTGAATTTTAAGGACGCCATCTGCTGGACCAAAAGACAAACTATTTCAAACACTCAAAAAACTCAATTTAAACTGCATAAAATTCGTACCTTAGAACACGTACAGCACATTTCACATGCAAGTTGATGGCATTCATGAGTCACTCAACTTATTCTGAACTATCTTTAAAAAGCTTGTCAATAAGGGCTGCGAGGCCTCGAGTTCAAAGGTTCAACTGACTCCCCTCCTCCTCTTTCACCTCCCTCTATCCCCATACTGTCTTTGTTTCCGTCTTTTCTTTGCTTCCTCTGTCTCACAGCCATCTCTGCTGCCCATTTGTATCCCCCACAATCTCTTCCCAGCTGATCTTTCCTCCTCCTTCCCTCATCTATCCATCCAAACTCCTACCTCCTCAGTCTGTGATTAATCTTCACTGGTCTCTCTGTCTTTGTCGTCTCTTCTCTTGCTGCCTCCTCTGTTCCTTATCCTCCATCTCTCCCTCATCCTCTGTTCAATCTAAGCCTCTCTCCTCCTTTCCCTCGTTCTCCATACACAATCCCTCCCCGTATCCCTCTTTCCGCTGCTCGACCACGGTGATCCCGAGGTTAATTAGCCCTCCAAGTGTCAGACTGTTAGATCCCCTCTGCCTACCTGCTAGCTGCCCTGTGATTGCCTCAGTAGGAGGGCTAACAAGCTCGGGAATCAGACATTGGAGCAGGCAGAAAGTAAGAGGAGGGAAAAAAATGAGAGGAGGAAGAGCAATGAGAGGAAGAGCAAGGGGGGGAAAGGAGAGATGACAGCTTAGCTATAATGGGGAAGCAGAGAGAACAGGGGAGAAGAGACAGGAGGTAATGTGGAACAAAGGAGAGAGGGATATGTGAGGATAGAGAGCGGATAGAGGAGGGAGTGAGAGCTATGTCAGGTGACGGGTAGATGAAAGAAGCCTAGTTAGGTGTGAATAAATGTGGGTAAAAACCAATTTGAAGGGGAAAAAGAAAGAAATAATGACAGGAGAGAAAGAAAAGGGGGATATAATTTAGTATCAAGTTGGAGAATAACGAGGCGTGTCGTACGGCTGAACAATATAACGACTGTGTACCGTATATCAATACATTTTCAAGCAAGATATAACGTTAAACAACACCGTTTATATCGATAAAGGGTCAACTTCTCCGGCAACACTTTTTAGAGCCGTAGCCTGACATGCACCTCCCCAGATATGTAACTACACGTCGCAGCGATGCAGACCTCCTGTCTGTTTCTGTAAGCTGAAACCATTTCCCTCAGTGGAAACAAAACTTTTATTTACTTTAATTTCACAGATAAGAAACAATAAATTGTGAAGACAATAAAGCCTCCACAAAAATAGCATTTTAAGTCTTGTGTGTGATTTATCCTGGCTTCATATGAGCAGAGGAAATCTCCGCTAGCTGCTAGGCTAATTTATACAATGTAAAATGCCATAGGCTTGTGCTAATTACGTTAGCATGTTGTATTTGTTTGGAAAACGTGTTTAGTATAAGACAGTTGTTTTGTCCGTGAACCTTGTGAGTTGTAATGGAGCTGAATTTTGTGACATTACCTTTGTTAAATGTTGCTGTTGTCCCTGGCTTCATATGAGTACAGGAGACGTTCACTAGCCGCTAGGCTAATTTATACAATGTAAAATGCCATAGGCTTGTGCTAAAAACATTAGCATGTTGTATTTGTGGGGAAAATGTGTCCAGATAAAGACAAGTGTTTGTCTGTGAATGCTGCGAGTTATAGTGAAGCTGATTTGTGTACTTGTGTTTGAAATTGTCTCTATTAAGTCGTGTTTAATGTGTGTTTAATGTGTGTTTAGAATGAACTAAACTTTACAGCACCTGGCAGAAACTCCGTCCCACTCTTGTGCAGCTGCATATTTTCAAAAAGAGAAAAAGTCCCTGTCTTTGCATTTTATTTTGATCACAGTCTGTCTTTATAAAACTGATTGTGACATCTCAAATGTGTCTGACTTGCAACTGAAAACATGTAGCCCATTTTGTAGAAAATACCGAGATTTATATCATGTATGGCCAGTCAGCCTGTATATAATGAGATATGAATTTTTTGTCCATATCGCCCAGCCCTGGCGTGTTGAAAAAAGAGAGGAGGTAAAAGGATAGAAGATATAGGGCAAGAAATAAATACAAAGAAAATGCCTGAGAAATATGGAGGAAAAAGAAAAAAATGAAAAACTAGGAGGACTGACGGAGTAAGAGGATAAGTGATAGATGAGGCAGATGATGGATAGAGGAACAGATAAAAATTGTGATTGTCAAATGTATGAAAGACGGCAGATTAAGGACAATAAAGTGGTCAAATACACAGACTATAAAGAGGTTATAAAAGAAAACACAGGGACAGAGTGACAGTAAAGAGACAACAGGGAAGAAAAAGGATAATTAAAAAAGAAAAGGATGAAGATGGGGGGCCGTAAGAATTGAAACGAGGGTGTACAGAGGTGATTGACAGAAGGAAGGAAGCCTGTAATAGGAGCGGAGGACTGAAACAGAGAAATAAATGAGGAGCGCTGCAGATCTGATGGACAGGAGAGATGGAAACGAGAGGAGGCTGTTAGCCAAAAGACCGAGAGGAGAAAGAAATGAACTGAAAGAAAGATGAGGGATGATATAAAAGTGTAAACAGACACTGCGGTGGGAAATCAAGCGCAGAGTGCTGAGATAATAACTTTGAAATTGTTATTATTGTTATTGTTTCTCAATTAAATTCAACCCTCTTGACTGTGTTAAACAAGAGCAGGTATTCCAACTGTGAGGAAACTTGCCAATGATTACACAAGCAATTTGCAACCTCATAAAAAAAGATAGGGGAAAGGAAAGTCTTAGGAAGGGTGTGTGTGTGAGACAAATGACAAGATAAACAAATACTTGCACTTAATGTTTTTCTTTTAAATCCTAATCAAAAGAATATTTTTTGACTTGTCCAACATTTGCAGGAGAATCATGCACAAACAGTTATGTAGCTTCTAGACAAAATTCGACTGATCCAGATCAGATCATTGATGACCATATGATGCTGCTGTAACACTGCCAGGGTCTGAATCCAATTTAAGCAACGCCTGCATATTATCAATCGTCTAATGGTGCTGGATTTCTTGTGAAAACTTTGTCAAGAAAACTGCAACAACTCCATAAACACTCAAAGTTTCTGTTTCATGATTATTTGTCTCTCAGCTCTAACTCATCAGACTCTCTTCAGTGAAGCTGGACCATCAGATTGATTGGTCAAAATGAGCACTTGGCTGTTGACCCTAATGAGAAATGATTTGTGACTCCAGAGGTCGTTCTTCTTGGCGTTATTTCACAGCAGGAGCAGTTAATCAGGCAACAATGCCACTCAAGTGACAGTGAGGTTTGTTAAATGTGAGTTTCTTTTCTTCTCTACAAACAGATATCTGCTCAGGGCTGGGCAATCAATTTGAATGTCAGTATTTGTTTGAATATTTTTAAAAGAAAGCATACAATAAATACAAGTGTAAACTGAACCTGTTCTACATTGAAATTCTACATTTTTTGGATCCGATCTGCGATCTCAGAACTCTTCGGCTATCGTCCAACAAGGATTTAACTATTTTATCTATACTTATATGCAGATATCTGTTTCACCAAAATATTAGCCATTGTCCCCAGAGACTTACGGTGCTTTCTCACCTGCCCTGTTTGGTTCGGTTCAATTGAACTCAAGTTCGTTTGCCCCCTAAGTTTGGTTCATTTGGGCAGGTGTGAACACATCAATCACACTCAGGTGTGCACCAAAACAACCGGACCGAGACCTTCTTGAAGAGGTGGTCTCAGTCTGGTTACAAATGAACTCTGGTGCGGTTGGTTTGTGGTGAGAACGTGTTCCGACCTGGATCTGAACCAACTGCAGTCACATGACACATTGTTTGGGTTAAACATGAGCATGTTACAGTCCTGGAGGATTATTAATGTGCGCCTCCTCCTGTACTGCCTTAATATGCACATTCAGCACATCCAATGCATCAAAACATTGTTTTCTAGTTGGAGCCGCGCCTCGTTTTCAAACTGTATGCTTTGACTCAAATGAACAATGACAGCAATATAGTCCACGATGAGCAGCGCTAAAATCAACCTGCGTAGTTGTCCCTCCATTGTGACATTAGAAAGTGTCACATTTATCTTGCAAGTGTACTCTTCTTCAACGTTTTCTTTACTTCCTGGATTTTTCCCACATGGAAATTCTGACCAATCAAGAGCAGCTTTCCCACACAAGGCATTTGATCTGGTCTGCTTGTAAATGCTGCCGTGAGAACACAAACCAACTCTAGGCAATTATACAACTTTGTGACAAAATTAGTCCCTGATTCAGACCAAAGGAGACAACGACAGGTCTGAAAGCACCCTTAAACGTCATCAGACCGATGGGTTAAGAAACTGTGGTCCTCCAAATTCTAGTGAGTCATGTTGTTATATTTAAACTCTTGCTCCAAACATTTTCATGTGTATAAAATAAAGTTTAGGTACACACCACGCTGAAATCCAGATTCTGTTCGATCCACTCCTGGCCGTCCTTGAACTCCTCGTGCAGACCCATGATGTAGAGAGTGTCTAAGGCATCCACAATGGTCGCCCCTAGTTGGGAATTGCCTGCAAAAGACAAACCATAAAACAATTAGGAAAATGAGATTCATTTGTCCAGTCACGCACGAACTAATTCCCTTCATACAAAACCCCACACCTCTGGGAATCATGAGTGGAAACCTAATCACAAAACACAATGGGCCTAATTTGTGGAAGGAGAAACTAAGATAGTATTTGTTGCATTGAAATATACGACAGTACTCAGATGAATTTTAATTTATGCAATTAAAACTTTGCTGCATGTTCATCCATGCACAGCAACACAGGAGGAAGATGCAAACTCCATTTAGAAAGAGATGTAAATTGTGCTCAGACAATCACTGGAGGGAATCAATTGATATGTTAAATCAAGATGAGTCAGATAACATCTTACTCCGAGAGAAGACATCTCTACCAACCAATTAAATCTGTGTAATGTTACCCACCGGCCAGTATGAGGCGCTGTGACATGAGCTGACCAGCTGAACACTGAGCGCATACTGTGAATGAGTCTGTTCAGTCCTATTTGAGTCAATCATCTGTCTTCTTCTCCTTTTTACACACTCATTCTCTTTCTATTTTTCAACTCTCTCATGTAGAATTTTTTGTATATTCTTTCCTTCTCTTCCTCTTTGGCCACCAGTAAGAACCAGAGAGAGCTACTGGTGGGTGAAAGTAAGCATGTATTGGAAGAATAGGAGGGTTGTGGACTAAAAGACAGGAAATGTGAGTTGATAGGAGCACAGTAGGGCTTGTAGAGAGACAAGAGAAGCTAAAGAAATATAAGGAAGCTGCACAGTGATTGTTCTGCTAACTATAATTTTAGTTATTCACCAGGAAAGCCTCTCCCATCATCAGTATTCAATTAAATGATATCAGAATCATTCTGATCAATATTCCCATCCTCTAAACCACCTTACAGGAGCAAATATACAGGAGAATATTGAAATCTGATTACACTATTATTTATTAAATATTAGATTATTATGCAACTAGGGCTGGATGATATGGCTTATGAATTATGTTGCGGTATTTTTTAGGCTATTTCGCAACATTATCACAACATATGTCTTCATATTCTGAAATGTCCTCTTAACCTCTGTAGACTACAAATAACAGAAAATAAGTTACATAAAGTACTGTAAAAACTGAGTTAAATAAAGTACTGCTATACTAAAGTTACATGAAATACTGTTAAACTTAAATAAAGTTCTGTAATACTAAAGTCAAATAAAGTACTGTTATACTAAAGTTACATTAAGTACTGTTACATTAAGATAAATAAATTACTGTTAGAATAAAGTTAAATACAGTACTGTTACATACAGTTAAATAAAGTACTGTTATAGTAAAGTTAAATAAAGTACTGTTACATAAAGATAAATAAATTACTGTTAGAATAAAGTTAAATACAGTACTCTTACATACAGTTAAATAAAGTACTGTTATAGTTACGTTGAATAAAGTATTGTTATACTTAAGTTTAAAAAGTGCTGTTATAATAAAATTAAATAAAGTACTGTTACAATAAAGTTTAATAAAGTACTGTTACAATAAGGTTAAATACAGTACTGTTACAATAAAGTTAAATTAAGTATTGTTACAATAAAGTTAAATTACGGACTGTTATAATACAGTTAAAGAAAGTACTGTCATAATAAAGTTAAATAATGTACTGTTAAAATAAAGTCAAATAAAGTACTGCTGCAATTAAGTTAAATAAAGTACTGTTATAATGAATTTAAATAAAGTTATGTTACAAAAAAGTTTTAAAAAAATGCTGTGGTAATTAAGTTTAATAACTTATTGTCATAATAAAGTCAAGTAAAGCACTGTTATAAAAAAGTTAAAGTAGTGTCATTACAAAGGTAAATAAAGTACTGTTATCTTGAAGTTAAATAAATTTCTCTGGTTTATGTCTTAATCACATTTGCAAGTTGCACTGGTGCTCCATGGTTGCAAAATACAACTATGCGGTCTCAGTCTGGAGCCCTGCAGAAACAAACACACACTCCTCGCCTGCTCACACAGCACGAGGGAGAGGTCTGGATGGGCGGGGGAGTGTGTGTCAGTCTTTTATCTTCCCTTTGTGTTTGTGAGAGGGTGAGAGCCGTAGGAGAGAGAGAAAGAGCCAAAACACCAAAGCCAGTCTCATGCTGTGATATATTCATTACACACATCCCACATGAAACAAGACGCACTACATGGAGTATAATCAATATATCTCCCACCCCTACATGCACCATCTCTACTGACTACAAACTAAAGTAATAGACGGACGTGCAGCTGAAGCTTCGTTGCCCTTGCGTAGAGCGTCTGACTGCACTGGGGACGCTCAGTGCCCTGCAGCCATGTATCTTTCGGATCAAGGTTAGAATGAATATTTGAACAGCCCTCATATGATGTATGATGGCCCCCATCAACCTGCATCTGTGACCAGCGGGAATTAAAACATTGTTGTGCCTCAGCCCATCTACATCCCCCTGAATTACAGCAGTCTGCAGCTGACACATCCGGGTCAACGTCTCGCAACAGAGATAAGACATCAAGTTAATTAGTGCAGAGATAAAATATCAAAGGTGTCACATCATCATAAATAATTTGCCGTGTTCACTTGTGAGTCGTGGCTCGGATGCCATGAACGGTTGTGATTCTGTTCACGTATTTATAACACAGTTCACGGCACATTAGAGCACAAGGCACGACTCTCAGATATACGCAAAGCAACTGTTGTTTCCCTATCATTGATCAGCCGCACATTTATAACTAAATAAAAATAAATAAAACGTTACGTATTGCTCCTTTAAGTCAGCTGCAACTCATCAAGTACTGTTGGTTCAACTCACTGCTGCTGTTTCAATACTGTTCATCATTGTAATATTACTCCAGCTGATGTCAGCAACTCTCTGACTCCAGCTCTGGGACTCTTATCTCCTAATAATGCACAGCCACTAATGTTGTGCCTTTTAAGTACAACAGGCTTTGGATGTATTCTTACAGTCACATCCCCGCAAGGTACACAAGGTGACCTTCATTCACAAACACTGAACACACATTAATTAGTTTAATATTAATCAGTCTTCCTGCTTTAGCCCGGGCGGTTTTATAAATCCATGTTGTTTCTTTCATTCCTTTAATGGTGGTGATGTTCAGTCACTGGACAAGTGAATATGAATCATGTTGCTGCTTTCGAAGGTTTATTAAATGTTTAATTTGGTGCTATTTGTCATGATTGTCTTCTCTCTCCCTGGTGATGGATATCTGCATGTTGTTGTTTCTACACTACTGCGGCAGTTAATGTCAGCACATCATTTAGTTCACATAAAAATGCAAGAGTTATGCTAATGAGATCAATAATTAATTAGAAATACTTATCATACGCTGCACATGTTGTGGCAAACAGGAATTTTAAATGTATAGAAGACAGTGTTTGGCTTCGGTTGACTGCTTTGGCATCACGGATGGGTCCACGGGATGAGTGATATGGTGCTAAAATAATATCACGTTAACTTGTTAACGATATTCTTGATGATATAACAAATTAGCAAAAAAAATATATTTTGTATTAATTTAGGAAAATAGAATTGCTACAAAATAAGTGATATAGTTTCACAGTTTGCTTCAAATATTCAGTAAAAACTAAAATGATCTCTCATTTCTTTAGTGTGTGAACAACAACAGTAACTCAGAGTGAGATTCAGATTCTGTATACAATATTAATAGCTCAACTAAATCAAATCTACCACTAATTACACATTTAAACAGCTTCCAAATACAAAAAATGTCCCCTGGGATCTATATATATAAATCAACAGGTGATTTCCTTCTTTTAGTAAAATCCTAAATGATTGAGTTGTTTTTTTTTTCCACCTGGACCTTTATGCTCTGCCATTTCTCCTCTAATCATCACGCTGTAACCTGTGACAGGCTGTTATGATACCACAACTATCACACACTCACATATATGGAGTTTATTCACGTAGGTTTACATTACCAAAGGTTTATGACAAAATCACTTGACGACACCGACTCCTGTGTGCGCACGGCGAGAGAGGAGAGGGAGAGACGCTGTGCTGCTGCCAGAGGAGCCGCTGAATGAGTTCCCTCTGAGCGGTAAGTCACTAAAAGAGTCTGAGAAGTAAAACGTTCAGGACGCCACAGTTTATTCCACACTACTGAAGCTGCTCCTCTTTTTGGAACCACCGCGGAGTCGCTAATATTTTTGTTTCAGCCATGCTTGTTGTTGCCGTGGGTAACAGTGTGACGTCATTGTCAAGAAGTTGAAATATCTCGAGTATCACGACAGAATTTTTCATATTATATAAAAAATCATACTGGTATTATGGTGAAAGAGATGATATGACACACCCATAGTGGAGGCTGCAACTCATCCTACCACCATACCAAAATTAATTCTCAGATTTAACACTTTAAAGTTTCTTTAAATATTTATCAACTGCTTTTATCAGCCCACATGAACCACTCTTCACATCAGCACACATTAGATCAACCGCACAGCACTTCGTCAATCACAACATACATCACTTTCAAAGCTGGTTTGCCTGTTGCTCCTGTAATTTCCTTCTTCCAAAACAGTGGTGGAAAATGTCAGGACGAAATGCCATGAGTTGAGTTTTCATTAAAACCAAATTATGACCAGTGTGTTGACTGCATGCCAAATTAATCACAGCAGACAGGGCCAAATTGCCTCCTAAGTTACCATATGACTGGTAGAATTTAAAAGACTATTTTTAAAGAGGGTTTGGTGTGGTCTCACTTTATATAAAATGCACCAGGGCTACACAACATCACCTCCAGGAAACTTCACAGGGAACAATGAAGGCAAAACAGCATCACCGATCTATTTTTGCAGTTTGGCAGTGTGCGCTGCTCCGCTGCAGAATGTAGGGGAAACACAGAAGAAGGTATTTGGCGTTATTTTTGGCATTCCTTTTCTTTTTTTCTGGCCTGGCGGGGGCTCACATTGGCCTGGTGGCCTGCCAAGCCCGTACAATTACAGGGGAACCGCTGGTCCAACTATTTTCAGGTCAGTTTTGACCGGTTGTAACCAGCAGTCACTGCGAATGTTGTGTTGTGCTACAGTCAACTACTACATTAATAGCTCAGTCAGGAACACTTAAGTCAAAGAAAACTTTATTTCCATTTGCAGTATTATATTTGGCAGTATGACTCTGTTTTGGGGCCTCTTTGCCTTTCCTCGGGCCTACACAGAAAGCCTCTTCCACGCACCTACATGGAAAACATAAGGCGGAGAAAGCACACCTCCCTGCCCTTCCATGCGCCTACATGAAAGCCTAAGGCAGGGAGAGCAGCAGCAAAGACCCCCCAGGAACAGAACAGAGCAGCATCAATGACAAACAGAAATGACACTGATAAGTCAGACACAGCATGAAAAGGAGGAGCTGGGGAGGAGGTGGGTTGCAAAGCAGCTTACAGAGGAAGCAGCAACAGCAGGAAGGCCAGAGCAGTTTAAATAGGGCGCCCTGAATGAGATTCACCAACTGGATGCATTGACAGAACTTTGTCTGACAAATCCTCTGTTTCCAGATGTGGTTACATCCATCAGATGAACCATCAATGAAATACTTAAAAGCACAATTCGGGCACCATTTATTATTCACCGACAGAACACCTCTTTGTCATAATGCTAATAATGCATTAGCACAACATTTATTATGTAGACATTGATCTGTTGAAAGGATATCTCCTTATTTTAAGTTGTAGGTGTGTGTAAGATTCACAGGGATACATGGGCAGAGATGGAATATGATATAATAAGAGTATTTTCTTTTGGTGTATAATCATCTGAAAATAAGAATTATCTTGTTTTTGTGACCTTAAAATGAGCCACCTATAGATCTACATAGGGAGCAAGTCTTTGTCCATGGAGCTGCCCTCGGTTGTAACGCCATTTTTCTGCAGTAGCCCAAAACAGACGGACCAAACATTCAGTACGTTTACATGGAGCTTGAGAAAATCGAATTATTGGCTTAGTCTGACTGAAATTGGACTATCCGTAGCTCGACTAACACACCTAGATAATTCCATTGAAAATCAAACTATTGCCGCATGTATCCACTTAGTCCGACTGGAGTCAGACTCGGCGTTCTGCGCATGCATCACTTTTTCTTTTCTTGGCTGTCACCTGGAAGAAGGAGATGACGTAGCAGCAGTTCACTCCCGGAAAAACAAACAAACAAACACTATGGCGACCGAGAAGCAGAAGACGCACTTCTGGACGGACGAGGAAACTACATTCATGCTCCGACAGCTAAAGGAGCTAAACATTTTGAAGTTTATGGATGGTAGGAAAACACAAAGCGTGGATTTAATTAACTTAATTTATTATTCCTCTTCGGGTCAACAGGAACTAGTTCAATACGCACTATATTAAAAAGGACACAGCGCCGCCCATCAAGGCGGAGTCAGATGTACCTAGTCAGAAATTCGATTTTCTCTTCTGCATGTATACTCAGACAAGACGAGAAGTCCGACTTGACTGATAAGCCGAGCTATGAGCTTAGCTCCACTACAGCATCAGAAAAACACTGATTTTTAACGCAACCGCTTTATTCAGTGTATTTACCAGTTTAAATAACTGAGTCTGTTTATTTTTGAAAAGAAGAGACCTCGGTGGGTCATTCAGCTCCCAGTAAAAACCACCTAAACAGTGAACACTGAAGAAATCCTAACCAGGAGTTCACGCTAAGCACTTTGGAGAAGTTTCAGATGGTTGCAGTCTGCAATTTTCACCACTAGATGCCACTAAATCTGACACACTGCTCACTTACAAAAATTAATTGGGTAAACTTGCCTTAACAACAAACAAAACAACTACAAATCTTAAATCATTAAGGAGTTAATCTCCTCATTTAATATGTGAAATAATTCAGCGAGGCATCCTGAGATCTCATCAGATCATCTTGATCCCCGTCTACAACTGTCCACTCTATTCAGTTCAGTCTCATTCATGTGCATTTACATAATATTTCAGTGGTAAAAGTCTATGGCAGTGCCCTTTAAATCCTTCCCCATTTCATATCAGCCACAGCGTGTGCTGCTGGAATTCCTGAGCCTCCCGGCCATCCCTTCTTATCTATGACTCCATTCAAAAGCAGAGCGTCTGGCCTCATGCAGGAGCAGCGTTATTATCATTATAGACAGGAACCTCTAAATCACTCTAAAAATACACTGCAGTCAGGCAGGCCGGGCTGATAGCAAGATGCCCTGGCCGCCTGCCGGATCTTGACAGATTGGCCCGACTGTTGGTGGAGCGCAGCCCCCCTCCGCTGCACCGCACAACCCCCAGCTCCCTCCCTTCTGTCACTCTCATCACCTGCAGGTACGCTGTAGGCAGTCGTACCAATGTGACACCATTGAGGCAAAGATAGAGGCCTGTCAAAGTTCTTGAGTCGGAGAATGTTCCATTGATGTCAAGGTTTTGTGTAACAGCTCCGGAACACAGCGCTCCCCGCGTGTTCACAACAATGAGACACCGCAAAATGAAAATGTAATATTGACATTAAGTTATTTAGACGTGTTTTTCCTCCCAATATATAAACAGCCTTCTCATCACGTCCCATGACTCTATCCCTACATTCTTGCCAGCAAAACTGACGCTATAAACAAAAACACTGGACACAACTAAGCCCTGTTCTCTCTTGTCACAGCTGAGATCTCAGACTGCATCCTCCAGTATAATCCAGGGATGTATCATCTTATCACTCGTCAGTCACACACATGTTGACACATGTTGTTGGTGGAGGTTTACAGTCAAAACATCCTTTTATGCTGAAGCCTTTCAACTGAGCTGTGCAGATAAGGAAGAAGGCACAACATACATGAAGCCGAGGTGCATACATTTCTCTTTGCTGTGCTGATATAAACCTCATGATAACAGCATCACTACTACGTCTACATTGTACTGAAATTTTGAAAACACACCCTCCTGCAGCTCTGTCCTCTGTCTTAAGCTCCTCCCACAAGGTGATCACAGTTTGTAAGGTGTTTCCCATACATTAAATTATTTAATTTTATTTAATTGCAGAGTTCCTCACTACTTATTCATCAGCCTCTCCTTGCCCTGCTCTCTATCTCTATTTATCACACCACAAATGAGACAAGAATTAGCTGCCAGCCACCCCACGGTCCCTCTGCCTCACTCCCTGCCGCTGTGGACTGCTTTGCCAGGGGGAGGGCGTTCAGCAGTTCAGGAGACAGACCTTCAGTTTGTGGCTGTAGCCGCTCAAATTCGTACAGTCAAACCCCGCAGCGCCAGGTTTCACAGCCAGCAGACATCAACAGGTCTAACCTGTGTAACAGCAGCAATAGAAAGTTTGCTGATCTGTCACGGACGTCCAGCTCCCCACCACTGGGGTTTGTGCAGACTTGATTTGGGTTGCTGCAGCTGCTGACTTGGGATCTGTCTCAGGAGCTGCTGCCCACTCTCCTCCCAGCGAGGTGGTCTGTAGCAGCTGGGAGCAAGGCTGAGGACACACTGTACTTAGAGGCTCTCGCTAACGTTAGCTACACAAACGTAAACTTGAAGCTGCAGCCATGAGCCTTTAGCTCCAGTTAGCAGAAGGCTAAACTATTAGCAACATTCTCTCTATCTCTGAAACACTTTCCTGATACTGGCAGGTGCTTTATTTTGATTATTGTCGGACTCTCTTTTAGACTCTCTTTTTGATAAGTCCATCCTCCTTTTTTTGGTTGCTTTGCAGTGTACACAGTTGTCGCCAATGCTGGAATAGCAACTTTCTCTGCAGGATTTTCCGCCATTGAATCACAGGAGTGGGAGTCCTCAGAGGCCCCACAATACGATATTATCACAATACATAAGTCTTGATACAATATTATTGCAATTGTAAACGTTTTTTGATATGCTAAGTATTACGCTAACATAAACCGGGATGTATTATAATTTAATACCTTTTTTTTACTGCAACCTACGTCCCTAAAAGAAAAGTTTGTCAACATGTGGTTTATCTAATAAGATCAAGGTTCTAGTTTCTTAATCTCACAGCAAAACATTTTTATTCCAGCAAAATGTATCTAGTAGACTTAAAAAACTAGTGATTTTATTATTCTAAAAAGAAAATATTAATTTGTATTTGCAATAGTAATCACTTACATGACAAAAAATATATATACTTGGCATCTGTGTGTCAATACAATATTGCCAGGTAAATCAAGGGTAAATCAGGCTTTTACTGAAGGGACATGCGTGCACATCTTCACAGCCAATAGGAACGCCATCTCCCTCTGAAATGACCTGTGATTGGCCAACGTCTCCCGTCATGGGCTAGACTTTCTAAAGTCTGAAAACAGAGTCAAGAGGAGGTGCAGAAGTCTAATTTTTTCTCAGTTCATTTAAATTAAGAAATGCCCAAAGTTTATTAGGGTTTTTTTTCCCAATGATGCCAAAATGAAATTGCCTACCCCATCTTTAAATGTCCAGTAATATGTGTAACAGCTATCCCTGAAGATAACTGCAACTTATGGTAATTTTATTGGCGTGCTATGGATGGAATATAACCTCAACATTGATTAATTTAAATCTACATTCATGTAAGGGCTGTAACCAGCAATTATGTTTTGTTTTGATTAATTTTTTGATTCACAGATTTATTTTTTTGTGTTTGAAATATCAAAAAATCTTAAATCTACTGCTTAAATGCCCAGTTTACAACGACTGAGATAAATAAAAGTCAGGATGTAGGGATATAAGAATTCCTATGTAGTGCTTTAAACACAGTTTGGGGACTTTTATTTAATGAAAAATAATTTCAAAGTTATGCAGCGACCTTTAAAAATGGCAAATGATCCAAACTAATTTATGGTTGTGGTTCAGCCTCCTTCTTTATATTTCTCCCATCCATCTGTTCTCATTTATTTATCACCCTCCCTGATCTGTAATTTCAGCTGCAACTTCAAAGCAAAAGAGAAATTAAATTTGCAGTTAACGTGAGCTCCTCTGACTCTGATGAGGGGTTTGTTTTGCCAACCTTGAGAAGTTCAGCTCACTTTCATGTTTAGATATAACCTTGTGATCACACCTGAGCAGTCTCTCCTCTCCATCCCCTTTCTGCTCCATCACACCCTCCATCTTTTCATCTGCCCCTCCTTCTTCTATCTAACCATCTGTTTGTTCTCATTTATCACTGCCTTACTGTGTCTTTTCTAATCTTTACGGGAGTCTCCATTCAAACCCTGATGCACCAACACTCCTCTCACCCTCCTGATGGGGCACTTTTCCATCTCGGAGCATTCTCCCGCTGCTAAATCTCCTTTTCTTCCCACTGTAATCTGGCTCGACCGTGCCGTTACCTGTCTTCAGAGCTCATATCTGGGTTTGAATTGTTTCCCTGTCCTTCTTGTCAACACAACACTGTCTGTTTCCACTATCCTGCGTGTATCTGAGTGCTGTGTGGACCGTTTAAACAACACCAGCAGCATCAAATGAAGCTGAATTGGCACTTCCAAAAAAGGTGGGTTTAGGGTTGCCAGGCATTGCTTATCGCAGACAAATTGGCCAGGACGAGGTTTATTTATTTGGGGAATTATCGCGGCAGCCTTGAGCACACACACACACACACACACACACACACACACACACACACACACACACACACACACACACACACACACACACACACACACACACACACACACACACACACACCCTCAGCTGCAAACACACTCTCCTCCTATCCTAACACTGATACATGTTCGCTCCTTTTTCCTTTGATTATATTGACACCACACACCTTCTTTCTACCTCACCTGAACTCTCTCACACTCCCCGACTTCGTCTCTCCATCTATCACAATCTCACACACCTCCCTCTCCCTCAGCCTTCTCCTCCTTCCACTCTCCCAAACACTCTGTGCCGGTTTCATTAGAGGACGGGTTTCAGGGCTCTCCGGTGCGAATTCACACGAGGCAGGGAAACGTGATGTCATTATTCAGTCTCCGTTCTCTCTGTCTTGTAAACTGTCGGCTCTCTGGGAGAGGGAGATGATGGAGAGCTCAGGTGTGTGTGTGTGTGTGTCAGAGAGGACGGCTGTGTATGTGTGTTTTGTGTATACATGTTGTGCGTTTGTTTTTGTGCTTGAACAAAATGAGAATGGAAGAAAGTGCAGGGATGGTGCGCGGATGCACATGTGGAGCTTTTGTAGTTTGAGCTGTGGGTTTCTCAGCAGGATCAGATTCTGAAGCCTGGCTAGGAGTGAAGGTTTTTCTTAACAAAAACACAAAGTTGGACTCGACTCCAGAGTTGTTGCATTTGTAGGACTGCCTCTCTGGAATTCACCTTTCCAGTAACCTTTTTGATTCTGCTTTCGACCTCCTCCTCCATCCCATTCAGTCTCTAGCCTTTACTGTTGGGCTCCTTCTGATGCCCTCTACGCACAACCTCCTGCACCGGCTCACCTCCTCCTCCTGCCCACATTCCCTCACTGCAACATCCAACACAACTGTAACTCTGAAGCTGAGCAGAGACTCGGTAGAAAAGTAGAAACTTTCTTCATAGTGTTGAGAATACTTCGCAAACAGAGACTACAACAAAGCAATGAGGATGAAATGGATTCACAATGAGCTCTGTGCATTATATAAAATAACTAGGACATTGTTGTGTCTTACAAAAGATGCTGCTGTTAATTTTCATCAATAAATATTCAGTGGTGTGAACAACAGAAATGAACTCTCATTCACCTTCATTGTATTGAATCATAATGGATATCTCATGAACGAGACAAAAAAAAACGGGACAATCTGAAGGACTAGATACCACCCGAGGTAAGCGAGAAAATACACTTTTCAGTAATCTAGGCAGGGGTGTGCCATATCATCTCGTTCACGATAATACCAGTATACTTTTTAATATCATAAGAAACATTCATATCGTGATACTTTCGATATTTTGACTTATTGACATATCAACGTCACACTGTTACCCACGGCAACAAGCATGGCTGAAAGCTGAATTATCACACACTCCACGGTGGTTCCAAAAAGAGAAGCAGCTTCAGTAGTGTGGAATAAACTGTGGCGTACTGAATGTTTTACTTCTCAGACTCTTTTAGTGACTTACCGCTCAGAGGGAACTCATTCAGCGGCTCCTCTGGCAGCAGCACAGCGTCTCTCCCTCTCCTCTCTCGCCGTGCGCACACAGGAGTTGGTGTTGTCAAGTGATTTAGTCATAAACCTTTGGTAATGTAAACCTACATGAATAAACTCCATATATGTGAATGTGTGATAGTTGTGGTATCATAACAGCCTGTCACAGGTTACAGCGTGATGATTAGAGGAGAAATGGCAGAGCATAAAGGTCCAGGTGGAAAAAAAGAGATGGAAATCACCTGTTGATTTATATATATAGATCCCAGGGGACATTTTTTGTATTTGGGAGCTGTTTAAATGTGTAATTAGTGGTAGATTTGATTTAGTTGAACTATTAATATTGTATACAGAATCTGAATCTCACTCTGAGTTACTGTTGGCTGAGGAATTGGCATTGTTGGCAGGGGAGCAGTGGACTACAATGACTCTGAACAGCATGCATGGGAATGAACTACAATAAAGTATATTTGAATATATTTTTGACTTTTTCCCTGATGGTCTAAACAGGTCGCTAAATTTATTGCTAGCAACTTTATAGGAATAAAGTGGTTAAGAGGGTCTGAAAAGTCATTAAATCTTGACAGATAAAGAGACAGTTGCCAAGTTGGCAACACTACATCAAAAATGAATCAAGATTCTGTGACTGCAGTGCCTGTTTCTCACCTGAAATGTTGCCAGAAACATATTTCAGTGTACTGTTTAGCTGTAAAATGAGAATGTTTGCTCCAGCCGGTGGGCGGAGCTTTGTTTTGGCTTGTCTGTTTCTAACACGGCGCCACTTTATAGCTAAACAGTACAGTGAAATTAATTCAATTTTTGTAACCGCCTATCCTGTTAGGGGTCAGAGGGGGTGGAGCCTATCCCAGCTGACATTGGGCGAGAGGCAGGGTTCACCCTGGACAGGTCACCAGACTATCACAGGGCTGACACATAGAGACAGACAACCATTCACACTCACATTCACACCTACGGACAATTTAGAGTCACCAATTAACCTGCATGTCTTTGGACTGTGGGAGGAAGCTGGAGTACCCAGAGAAAACCCACACTGACACAGGGAGAACATACAAACTTACCCCTGAGTTTGAACAGGGAACCCTCTTGCTGTGAGGCAACATGCTAACCACTGCTCCACCATGCCACACAGTACACTAAAATATGTTTCTAAAAACATGAGGTGAGAAACAGGCGATGCAGTAACAGAAAAGAAGGAGTGGGAAGACGAACATGATTTCTTCACAGATTATCTGTCTCATGGACCTCTGTGTGGATGCAGTAAAAGTTTTGGCAAATACAACAAAAGGTTATTTTTCTAAAAGTTACCAACCACAGCTCTAATTATCATTAATAATTATGGAAACATCTTTTATCTAGAAGGTTGCCATGTTCTTTTGTATTCAGCCTCAAAACCTTTAACCTCTGTTCCATCATGTTAGCCAGTGTCAGATTAAAGTCTCACTCGCACACTCGTAACACTCGCTGTCACAGCCTGCTACACACATTGTGTAAAAACTGTATTGCCGATTTGCAAACAACCCCATCTCCTCCTCCTCCTCCTCCTCCTCCTCCTCCTCCTCCTCCTCTGCTCCAGCTCCACCGTGGCATTTCAGCCCCTTTTTGTAATGAGCCCAGCAGCGATAAACAAAGCCAACCCCAGGCCAATTCAGACCAGTCTGGCTGGCAGTGTACGACTGGTTACCAACTTATTTGGCAGCAGAATCAAACATCTGCTGTGTTCTGCTTTCTGCCTCAGAGGGTTACTGGTCAGACTGGGCCTTCCGCTCATCATGAGCTCCCCGACTAAACCCCTGCCTGAATGCCCGTCTCCGGGCCCCGTGCCAAAGGGCCTCAGTCTGCACTGGCGTACTGTAGTAGACTCATTTGATGGTACTCGCACGTCTGCACAAAGACAAGGAAATAAATAACATAAGCAACACGTAGCAAACTGTGACATGGCAGCTAATGTTAAAGCGGTGTGTAAAGAATATGCAGTAAAACGGGGAGGTGAAGCATCAAAGGATCCCCTCAACTTCTGAATTTCAGAGCCACATTTGATAGACCTACATTATATACAATATGTCCAACTGAATGCCAGCGCTGCAGGCCAAGCTGGGATTAGACTGAATCACACAGCACGGATCCACAGGCTGTATGGACTGTGGGTAAATCCCTGTAATACTCATACAATAGTTCTACAGGGATGCATATAGCACATCTTCAATGGTAATAGAGTTATTCACTGTGGAGTCTACCTTGAATATATACTTGTAATAAATCTGGTCTGGTTTATTATGGACAGAACAGCTGCTCACACAGATAGAGAGAGTCAAAGAGTGGATCATTTCAGCTTTCACACAATGTTCTTGGCATTTAAAACCTGAAATGCCCGAAAATTACCAAAATAAAGATTTTCAAAATAGGGAAAATATATCCCATAAAATCACATTTTGCTCATTTGATTGCTGATCAATGTTCTCTTTTACATAAAGTCCCAGTGAAATGGAAATTAGAGCATCTTTAGCTTCTGTACGATGACGTATTTCCCACTAAAACAGAATATTTGAGCAGTGTACAGATGAGAGAGGGATTTAAAACAAATTTTTTGCATTTGTTTGGGCCACTTGGAGTTCAGTGTGATACAGAGCTACAACAGAGTCTGCTCCTGAGCAGACTATTGGCTCCTATTCATGCTATTCGCACATCTTCCTCACTTGAAGCACATTCAATCTGAAATTAATGTGCAGTTTTGGTGTAGTTTCCAGGTTGAATGACATGTTTCCTCGAAACAGTGTGAATTAGACCCGCATCATATTGTTTTGGAAATGTGAACAAAGGTTTTGCCCTCTGATATCCAAACACACATCTCTTCCTGTCACTGTTCATACTGGTCTGTTAGCTAGCTACTACATCCCGCAAAAGGTGACCGCTGTAGCTAGGTAGTCATCTCAAGTAAACACACCTGAGTCCAGGTTGAGTCGTCAAACGTTTAAAACTGTTTTACCTGGTTTTACACAAAAGCTCAGTTTCCACCAAACACTTTCAGTATGGTACCTTTGGAACCAACAGTAAACCTTCAGACATGGTACCTAGACCCAAGCATTTCCACCACAAACAGTACTCTTAATGTGGGCGGGGTTGTTGTCACTCACTGCTCCGTCCAGCACTCACTGTATTTCCTCCTTTATCAGTCTGCACCTGGTTTATCGTCCACAGAACGAGGCTGCACGCCCACATTTTCAGAACAAAATAGAACAGGCTGCAGTGAGAGTCTCTCTCCATGGGATATTTAAAAATAGCAGCTTTGTGCATTTAGTCCTTCTCAGGCAAGCTCAGGGGTTTAGTGTTGCTGTAGCCCACAGGAACTACGCTCTACGATGCTTTTTTTCCCCTCAGAGTGAGGATTGGGATATATGCAGTTCACAGAACCTGGCCGAAATTAATATATATTTTTAGACACTTGAAGATCCACTCATTACTAAAAGTGTCTGTCATATAAAAACTAAAGTGATGGTCAAAGTTGTCACAGTGAAATTTAAGGTGTGCTGATGGATTCACGTCATCAACTCATGCATTGAGTAACATTACAAGTTAACGTTCCACCTTAAAAGTTGTCGGCAGTCGGCCCAGTGAATGAAGTGATTTTTTTCTCCGACTCCAGCTGCTGTGAGAGGCAGCAAAACATCCTTTCATTTTATAGTTCCAGTTTACTAATAAAACTCTCCACAGTATGAACAGTGGTTACATGAGCCTCAAAACCAGACACAACTCAGCCCTGAGCAGAGTGACCGTCCTCTACTGACCAATCAGACTGCAGTGTTCACAGCTCCACCTTTTAGTACCAGACCTGTGTGCTAGGTACCCCAACAGAGGGGGGACCAAACATGGGGACGGTACGGAACGGTTCCATTGGTACCATCCACAACTTTTCACAGTAGGAAAAAGTGTACCAAACTGAAGTGAACCGTACTGTATTGCTTGGTGGAAATGGGGCAAAAGACTTTTTTGGACACATAGTTGGCATATAAAAAGAGAGAAATTATCAATATGGGGGCAGAAACACAGGATTAAAACTGGTAATGTATTTTTTAACTTGCTGGGTCTTTAGACTGACAGCAAACCACAGATGAGAGACAGAGACAAGCTAAAATAAAAGTCTACATAAGGAAAATGATTGAGAAATGTTTTCCTCTCCCTCCCACAATAAAGCTTTGAGCAAGACCTAAGTAGGTTGTAAACCAACAGCAGAACTCCTGCATTGAGGCAATATTGATTTTACAGATTGTTTTGTATCTGTGTAACTTGATATACCTTTAACATCACAGTATTTTTTGATATTATGATATAAAATTTGTATTATATATCATGATAAAAGATCTTATTCCATATCTCTCACCCTGGCTGTAATTTTCTTCCGGTACTTTTCTACCAGACAACATCTACAAGGCAAAGGTTGATTATAAACAGTGTAAAACATTATTGTAAATGGAGATTTAAACAAGCTACAACAACACTGCTATCAAGTAAAAACCATGTACCGCTTCAAGGCAACAATCTCCCACAAGGACACGGGGGAAGGTAGAGTTCTACAAAGAATATTTTTCATTATGCGCTTCACCTCTTCGTTAAAAAGAAACCCAAAAAAGCCATCTAAATTATCCATCTGGCCAACTGTGACAGAGAATATGTGGGCTTTGAGCTGGTAACTGGGGAAGTAATTGGCCTCCTTGTTTCCTTTTGTACACTGTGTGACTCAATCTAGTCTTTGAAATGTCCAATTTGTGCTGCCTTTACTTGTAGCGGGTAGATTAAAATATCTAGTGCAAGATGTTAAAAGTAGGTCTGTGTAGCCAACAGACTAATAGAAGGAGGAACTTGATCAAAGTCATTTGGGAGAAACAATGAAAGTTGGTCAAGATGTAGAGTGTGAGGGATGGATCTGAGAGGAGGAGGTGGGGTTTAATGCACTCACCAGCTTAGCCAGAGAAAGGTCAGCAAATCCTTGGAAATACAACAGTGTATGCACAAGGTCTCTGGCATATTCAGAACTGGGATTACATCTCAGAGCCAAGTACAAATCAAAATGCTGAGAACAAACTGAAAAATGGATCACTGTTGTAGTCTCCAAATGTAAGGGCAGGGTAGACCGATTAAGTTATTGTTCGTAATAATTTCCTCTCGTCCTCCCTTTAACTCGCCTATTTTCTCTCATCATGTTGATGTGTTTCTTTCTCTCACTCTCAGGTTTCAGGCTTTCAGTGTTCGGGCCAAATTTCCTCTCTCTCGTCTCTCTTGTGGGTATTTGGTGTTTTGCCACTTTCATTGTTGGTGTTCCTGACTGTCTCTCAGTTTGGTTTGTGTCACTATTTCCTCCATATTTTATTCAATCACAGTGGATGTTGAATTTTAGCTACAACTATATTTCAAACAAAGTATTTTACTGTTGGAGAGAAAGCCTTTTAATAAAACTAGGATGTCTATGCAGTAGTAAAACACATACTTTTGAAATTGGTGCTACAGAACCAGAGAGAACAGAGAAAAAAGCTTAAGAGGGAGAAAACCTACAACTACCAGAATGCACTGCACCACACCAGACCAATAAACGCACCCCTGGTGGGTGATGTAATTCAAACATGCCCATTTGAAACAACGGCGGCCGGCTGGCAAGAAACGATCTCAATCCCTTAGAGTTGAACAATCAGCTAAAACATGTCGGTGACGATTCTCAGTCATCCAGGTCGTGGTAATCTTAAGTGAGATATCGTCAGCAACTGCACTTGCTTGAGTGTCTTGAAGACAAATCTGTATCAGGAATCAGCCAGGAATGTGCAGATTTGTATATTGGTGAAACAAAACAACCACTCCACGAGCGCATGGCACAACAAACGAGATCCAGCTCGTCAGGTCAAGACTCAGCTGTCCACTTACATCTAAAGGAGAAGGGACACTCTTTTGAGGACAGCAATGTTCACATCTTGGCCAGAGAGGACAGACGGCTTGAAAGAAGCGTGAACTACTACTACATCAAACTGAAACAACCATCGTTAAACAGAGGAGGTGGCCTACGACACCACTCATCACCCACCTACAATGCAGTCAGACGACTTAACCACCATTCATGCCTGGTCACATCTGACCCTAATGACACACAAGATGGCCTTTAGAAATAAGACTTCGTCTAACCAAAATTCTCTGCTGTTTTCACAGATTTCAGTACTAGCAAGTTTAATACAAAACAAACAGCTTATTCTGCTTATTCAGAAATAATAAATAAAGACTTCCAAACAAAATCCTTTACAAATAACTTATTTGAACTAAAATCCTCAGCTTACACACGGAGCAGCTTTTGTCAATGCTCTTTCTGTCTTCATGTTCATAAAAACCGAAATGCCTCCACACGCTGGATTTCAACCCTGAAGAGTGAACCTCACGCTCAGTGACAGTAGCCAGCAAGTTAGCTGCCGCCATGTTGGCTAACAGTCTGTTATGAGTCCGACCCTTAAAACTGTCTGGGCGGCTTTTTTCGTTCCGTCCAACTTCCGGTCGCTGTGGCTGTGTTTCTGTGATTTCGCTATCATGGAAAATAATCGATTTTTGAACATTTGTTAATCGTTAGGATCGTCATGTGTCGCATCATGATGCATCTAAGAATCAACGTATTGGCACCCAAGTTTCAACCGGGTGCAAGGAGGGATATCTTGGAACTGGTTAGACGGAGGGAAGTGTACCACAGTTCATTTACACATACTACCCACATTGTTTTGATACAAAGCAGGTTGAAAATCAGTGAACTTTTAACTTCCTTTAGTCAGGAATCTGTCTAGCCTTCGGACTGTTTTTATATCTTAAGTTGTCTGTGCTTTTGTTCTATGTCTGTACAATATTGCAATGTGCAGGACACCAGGAAGACTAAAGGCACGTTCATGTGCTTCTAATGGGGATAAGGATCCTTCAATAAACAATAAACAACAATAAACAATAAGCCTTAGGGAGGAGGGCCAAGGGAACTCCTTTCCACTTCCCACTGCCACAAAAGCAAGCTCAGATCCCCCGGGTCTGTAACAGGCTAGTTATACTAATATTAATAGAAACCCTAACATAGTTATGTAGAGCTGCATTGTGGGTAATGGTTCCAAACTGACTCATCCAATTATTCAGTGGCACTACTTTGCAGACTGCAGCTTTTATCATCATCTGGTCACATAGATGGTGAACAATAAAAAAACTAAAGCCTCTGGGTATGAACTTACAAGGTAATGTTTTTCATAGAACTTCCTCTTTTTTTTTTACTCTGTCTGAAGGGCTTATGCACATTCCTGCTGGACTCAGCAGCAGGCAAATCCTCCTGTTTCCTCCTGTCCAATTTGGCACCGGCAGCCCTGCTGAAAGTTTAATCTGAAAGGAAAGAGGGGAGTGAGGGAGTTCTGAAGGAAATTCTGACGTCTTGTGGGGACCAGAATTCAATTCTCTTCTTACTCTCTTTTTTGCACTGCAAATGTGCCAACCAAAGTCTGCAGAGCTAGAAATAATGTAGGAGCCTAACCCACCCAAACTGCAGACATACCAATTACTGCTAACAGGAGCAGATCAGGCCTGAGCTGGGCCCAGAGGGCTCTGATGACATGAAGAATACCATGAAAAGGGAATAACTGTCGACGATATACACTTGTGTAAGTTTCAGATGATATGAGTTGAATATCTGTAACCGCATTATGTGTTCAAACTTTCATTATAATGAGCAACACCTGATGAATCCTGGCCGGCAAGCTTTTATCAGCGGGTGTGCTGGATACTGATGGGTTTACTCTGCCATGACATGAATTTACAGCTCTATACTTCCTCACCATACCATAATACCTCTACCTAGCTGTACCCTGCAGTACAGAAATAATAATGCTGCTCCTTCTACATGGACCATCAACTTGTGAGGATACTGAATTTTTACATTGGCAGTGAGGTTGCTACGTGCTTTAAAACCCAAAAAGACGCAGTGAACTCACTATCAGCGCATCCAGAGGACGTACTAGAGGTGTGCCATATCATCTCGTTCACGATAATACCAGTATAATTTTTAATATAATATGAAAGATTCATATTGTGATTCTCGAGATATTTCAGCTTGTTGACATATTGACGTCACACTGTTACCCATGGCAAGCATGGCTGAAAGCGAAATTATTAGCGACTCCATGGTGGTCCCAAAAAGAGGAGCAGCTTCAGTAGTGTGGAATAAACTGTGGCGTCCTGAATGTTTTACTTCTCAGACTCTTTTAGTGACTTACCGCTCAGAGGGAACTCATTCAGCGGCTCCTCTGGCAGCAGCACAGCGTCTCTCCCTCTCCTCTCTCGCCGTGCGCACACTTATTTTGTTGCAATTCTATTTTCTTAAATTAATAATAAAATATATATATATTTTTAAACATATTTGTCATATCGTCAAGAATATTGTTATTGCAGAAATCACCACAAACTCCTGCTGGTGAAACTGCTGCCATTATAGCTGCAAACTCCAGACATGCAGTGCTAGACTGGAAAGCTTGGCGAACATGACAACAGTCACTAAGGGTCAATTTAATACGTCTTAAAAAGAAAGCAGCTTTGGACCCTCAGGCAGTCATTTTGCAGTGATCATCAGTGAAACCTCTCACCCCACTCTAACCATACCATAATTCCACAGTCATCAAGACATCCGCGTCTACAGCTCAGGCTGAGAAGAAAAAAGAAAGGGGCAAAAAGCTCAATGAAAGCATGTCCTTCAATGCTGCATGTAACAGCAGCAACAAAAAGACTCAGATAGGCTTAGACTAGGGCTGCCCCTGACTAAGAATGTTCCTAGTCGACCAATAGTCATCATTCAGGGCCATTAGTCGACTAGTTGCCCGCATGTTTACGATATTAATGTAATGATGAAATGATATATTTTGGTGGTTTGAGTTGAAGGTGTGAGAAAGAATAGTCTCAGTAACATTGTTAACACTGTGCTACATTACAGAGAAATACAAACCGTACTAATGAACCTTCATTAATACAGGCCTATATTTTATCTCCAAGTGCACGTCACACACTGAGCGAGCCGCCTGTTAATGACGCTGTGGGCTAATGGGCATGTAGCTACTTCCATGTTTCACATGATACGTCATGTTTGTAGTGGACCAATGAAGATGAGTTTACATATCACCTTGGGTTGGTCCTTCACCTTCTCAAAATGATCCCACACTTTGGATTTCCTGCCCGACATGTTATTAACTAGCCTGTGGAATAACTACAGGTACCAGCCCTGGAAATGAACCTGACTCCTGTCTGACTGCTGAGGGTGGACACTTCCTGTGTCTGTCCTTTCAAATTAAAGTCCCACATGGTCCAGTCATATAGGTTTGGATTTATTTGACAAGGTGCAGCTCCTAATAGAGTTTCACGTTTGTTTTCTTTTTCTCTGCAAATAAGCGACCAATGAAATCTTGCCAACAAATGACCTTTCTGGTCGACTAACATTTGGTCGACTATTAGGGGGCAGCCTTGACAGACATCAGCTGAGTAGGCGGTCCTTTACCATGGCCCAAGACACATTAGTGTACACACTGCTGAAAGAATGCGGCCCAGACCACCTCTGAATCTGAGCGACTGGGTCTCAAGACAAACTGGGACCAGGTGTAAAAAGGGTCTATGTCCTATTTCTCTAAACACCCATTTGTGTAATAAAAAAAAAAAAAAGATATATATATATATTAAAAAGCTTTTGCCCTTACCGGAATCACCCGTGATGAAAAATGTATGCATTAATGGAACTGTAAATTGCTTTGGATAAAAGCATCCAGCTGACAGCATGCTGTATTCATAAAGTTTAGATAATCACCAAAGAAGTACTCTAGGATTCCTGTCTGCAGGTTATTTAATATCTTGCCTTGTAATCAATCTATCCTGGCGGTGCACACAGCGAGCACTTTATTTCAACAGGGACTAATACACTTGAGCTTGAGACAATTGGCACATCTTAGCTTTTAAGACTTTCACCGCACTGCTGATTTGCAAATAAGCAGATCAACACTTCAGCGTCTCTGCAGGCTCCATAGTTTTATGTTTCCTCCTTTTCTCCGACGTAATAACCACATTAAGTGAGAGAAATTGACTCTTCACATCCAACTCATTCAGCCCTTCATGTCATGTTTATTCACTTTCCTCACGGCAGAGCGTCTGAATGCTGAGGCCTGATTAACACTCGAACAGCCACTGTGCTGAGCTTTAAAAACGGAGATCACAAACAGACCATAAGCTAGAGCTGGGTCTGGTTTTGCCAGTCTGGTGTATAAGCTTAAACTGGTTTGATTTTAGGCAAACCAGCTGATGTGGCATTTGTTATTATGACACGTTCTGGCAAATTAAAAAGTAGCTTACATCTGCAACCTGTGCTGACGTGTCACAGCGCTTCAGCCAACTTGTATTGCATAACTAATAAACAGCATAGCATGGTGTTTGTTTATAAACGGACTTAAGGAGCCACTGGTCTCTGAGTGGCTGTGCGAAATTTACCAATACATGAAGGAGATCATATTTCAGTAGAAGTAGGAAGGAAAGGAGTGGCACATGTTCTGTTTGTTTACTAGACAGTTCATGTGTTTTTTGGGGTGAAGAGACAAGACATTGATGAATTAGTCTCTCGAGGAAACTAAAACTGCACCAATGTGGCAACGTCTGGGTTCGAAGCTGTCGACACAGGTGTCATAACTGTCTGCAAGTGATACGTTGCACCATTTAGAGCAGATCTTTGGTCAGGCGCTCTGTTCCTATTTACTCCTGTTGCTTGCTTTGAAAGCGCCGCAGTGAAAGAGAAATGGCTAATTCGTGAAGCTGCGATGAGAAATGATCTATACCAGTGGTTCCCAACTGGTAGGTTATGGTCCAAAAGTGGGTTGCAAGTCCACAAGTGTCTCGCCAACATATCAAGTTTGTAGCGTTCATGTTGTGCCGGGGCTGAACTCCTCCACATACACACACATCAACTCCATAAGGAGTATCAATAAAAGTAGTAGTATCGATAAAATCTTAACGACACCCATCCCTAGTTATGTCTCCAGTCTGATCTGAAGCCCTCAGCTGATATGTACCTGGTTTGCTCACATGAAGAAACAGTGACGTGCATATTTATGGATTTAGTGTGGACAGAGAGCTCTGATGTTACCCATTGCGACGCCACGGTTGGACGCTTGCCCGCTGTTGGGACACGGTGTCATCAGGTTTCACTCAGGAGCAGCTGCAGAGTCAAGTGGGACACCTAGTGGTAACATTTGGTCTACTGGTCCAATCCAGTGTTTGGCTTAATATCAAACCAGTCTGAAAACATCTACACCAGCCCAACCCTACCATGCACACCAAGAAAAATCCATGACTAGAGCAAGGCCAAAGAAATCACAGAGAAATAACTGGACAGGAGGGCAGTTGTGGGATTTCATGTTCTGTACATTGGATGTTGTCCAGCTGAGCAGCAGAGAAGATGCTTGCAACACTCGTCCTGTGCTTGATGAACCAAGATAAGACAATTTGGCCACAATCCAGTGGACAGAAGATACAACATCAGTGAGCCTTTGCAGCAGCAGAGGAGCTGATCTGGTCATGCATTAGGTATTGAAACTGTATTGATTCTTTTACTCCCACTTATCATGCATTCGGTGTCCCAGTCTGTTCCACTATTCAGTTCACGTGGTAAACACATGGTGGTGCAAGACCATTTGGACCCTGACGACTCTGGGCTGCCTTCCTCTGCAGCTACACATACATATGTTATTTCTGTTTCATTGCTCTTCACACCCATGGGTGCATTGCCATGGTGCCGCTACACAACCCTTTTCCAGGATGCAATGCACTGTTTCGCCCTGGGAGCCATTCATGTGAAGACATGACCTAGATGCTGCGGAGGAAAAAAAAAAAAAAAAGAGTAAAGCTCCATGGCTGTGAGCGAGAGCAGACTTCTGACTTAATGGTTATCACGGTATCCACACGTACCCTGCGGAGATATTGCAAGAAGGAACGAATATCCAATAGCTCTGCAGAAGATTACACTCCTCAGTGTCTATTGATTAGAAAAGCTGCAAAATCAAAGCGGTATTTGATCTGGTATTGTGGTTTTATGGGATTCTGGATGAGGCATTATAGCAAACAGAATCTATATCGAGCTGCCTCCCTTCATCACCACAGCAACAGGTGATCACACTGACGTAAAGTCTTGCCCCCAAAAATAATAACAGAGTATTTCTGCTCTGATTCAAGATGGTGACCTGGGGTTTGGCTGTGGTTTAAAGATCTAGTTTGCAGGATTTAGGGGCGTCTACTGGATGAAATGGTTCACAATAGTCAGAACTACGTTTTCATTTGTTTATAATCACCTGAAAATAAGAATTATTTTGTTTTGTTGCCTTAGAATGAGACATTTATATCTACATATGGAGCCGATCCTCTCACACAAAGTCTACAGTAGTACGGCAGGGCGATATAGACAAAAATTAATATCTGCTCTGAGACAACAAGGGGGGCTGAACTTCCCCTAAAATTTCATAGAAGAAATGGTCAAATATGCACTATTGAATTGACATTAAAATAAGAATTTACATTGTATTAAATGTGCGCTAGGATGTGTTTAACATCATGACTATGATGTTCAAACATCAGCTGTTTATCACCAGTTTTCAAACGCGACCTCCCTGTCATACATTCTCGTGTCAGCACCGTGGACGCAGAGCCTCCAGGCATTCCTATGAGACAGCGCTGAGCAGGTTTTTTTCATGCAGCAAAGCGAGACGGTCATTGGATAAATGCGACTAAATTGCTTAGGCTCAGCCAACTACTGGCCTGGCATGTATACTGCAGCGTTTTGGTCATTTTTGTGGATCTGTGTGCGAGGCGATTGTTATCAAAAGGGTGTCGTCTGGACACGGTTTTCAAAACGAAAATGAGAAACATTCCCGTTTTCTGCGGATCATTATTTTGTGTAAACATGGCATTAGTGTTGCTGGAGAACTTGTGAGTGAGTGGGGCGGAGCTGTGCAGAGCGCACGAGAGAGAAGAGATACACTGGCACAAGTTATGTAACGCAACTTGACCCTATATCGATATAAACGGTGTTGTCTAAATTTATATTTTACTTGAAAATATAACGATATATCATACATAGGTGTTATATCGTCCAGCCCTACACAGTAGCCCGGATCAGACAAACCAAACATTGGCTCTCGATAGGGTCATTTTTGTTTTCATGTCGGCCACTGTAGTTCTCCTACATGCTTGGCACACGGGAGAGGTTTCAGTTCTGCAACGTCATTGCTAGATGCCACTACATCCAACACACTAGACCTTAACATACAAAAGAAAAACATCCAAGAAGAAAATAAAGAGGACACTTAAACTACATAATAGCATTTACATCTAAAAACTTGTCAAAGCAGTGACACAAAGTTTTCACCTTACAAAATCATGCGAGGTTATCTGAAGCTGAGTATGAGCTGTCAGATCGTCTCTATGGGCAACATGATGCACAACCAACCACAGTAATCTCATAATGGACAAAGCAGGTGCCAGCGCTCCAGTGCTGAGCCAGGTGTCCAAACCTGAGCCCAGTTTTGCATCATCTCCATCGCCTCCTACCTACCAGGCCTCTAGCAACTGCACGCCTGAGGCAGTCTGTGATATCATTCACTGTGAGCATGTCGGGCCGCCTGTGGGAGGAGGCCATGTGGCTGTGAAGTGAGAGATTCTCCACTTGCAAGTTTAGATTAAAATCATCAGACGGCAAGCTTTCAGGGGAAACCAATAAAGCAGCAGCAGTCAGTAGGTCGGGTGAGCGGGGCAGGCCTCAGACTCACCAGCGCATTCCCTCTTGTGCAGACAAGATTAAATCCACTAAAATAACTCCAATAAGGTCACTGAGAGCCACAAATGAAATCTATAGGGAGAAGCAACTCTGAAACTGACAACACTGCTGATCCTCTATTATTGGCTGAAAATAACTCTTAAGCAGAACCTCAAGTCGTCCTCCAACCACTGAATAATAATTAACAGAGACAAAACACTGGTTTCCCTTCTGACGAAGAAAACTTCTCTCTCTGTCCTCTAATGTTTAAATAATATTTTGTTTGTCAATTGTCGCCTCACAGCAAGAGGGTTCCTGATTTGAACCCAGGGTGGGGGAGTCCTTGTATGCGGAGTTTGCATGTTCTCCCCATGTCAGTGTGGGTTTACTCCAGGTACTCCGGCTTCCTCCCACAGTCCAAAGACATGCAGGTTAATTGGTGACTCTAAATTGTCCGTAGGTGTGAATGTGAGTGTGAATGGTTGTCTGTCTCTATGTGTCAGCCCTGTGATAGTCTGGTGACCTGTCCAGGGTGAACCCTGCCTCTCACCCAGTGTCAGCTGGGACAGCCCCCCCCCCCCCCCCCCCCAACCTCTGAATAAATGAGCTCAAAATGTTTTGGGTGATCACTGTCACTACTGATTAATCTGATTAACGCTGTTTGGCTTCCCGCTGTTCTGGCAGCAGCTGGAACTCCCTGCCTGTGCTGTAAGCAATAATATGCCGGCATTATTTTGCATCATCGATGACCTGGCGGACTTTGGCAAGCAGACAGGTGGGGAGCTCTGAGAGCTGGCGACATGGGGGAGGCCTTCACATCGTTCATTTGCCAAAGCTCCCCACACTGTGGTGACACCGATCAGGTTGAAAATAGTATTCCTTTAATCAGTGAATCATTCAGTCCAATCAATGGATCCAACAATGATATAAAACACAGGAAAGCCAAAAAAAAAAGACATTTGAAAAGCCAGGACCACCAAATGTTTTTGCTCTATTAATGTCTCGCATGGTTATCGATTACCGAAATTGATATCATTTAATACTCTGCTGATTTTTACATGTTTTGAGTTTCATGAAAAGACAGACGTGTCTCATTCCACCTCAGCACATATCCAGGATCACTTCTGTCCCGCCGTAAAAAGGCAATTCATGCTCTCTTTCATCTCACCTGAACTACTGCAACTCTGAAAGTGTGAGGCACCTCGGGTCTGTGAGCAAAGAGACAGCGGTGTGGACTTACACTCGCACTGAAGTCCTGATCAATGTAAAGTGACCTGCGTCCCCTGGGAGCATTTTCCAGCAAACACTGAGGAGTGTGTTTAAAGATCAGAGCCTGTGCCGTCCATCTACAATAAACAAGGCCACTCCGGCTGCCCGTGAAGGCCGGCCTTTTGCTTTGACTGACCCACAGCCTCAATAAAAGGTCAAATGCTTTCAGGCTGAATCAATGGTTGCTGATGTTCCTCATACAATTACCTGTGAGTATTATTACCGTCTGTGTGTGTGTGTGTGTGTGTGTGTGTGTGGACAGACAGAGAGATGAATAGAGCTGTCCATCATCTGACTGAACAGGGTAACCACGGAGGACAGAGTTAATATGATCAAAGCCACAAGACACAAAAAGAAGTCGAGCTACTGGCAGAACGAGTTGGTGGTTAGTTCATTAATTTGAGAAGCAGTGTCAAGCGTTTCAAGTCAGAAATCTGTGATAAACAACGTGTTTTCATTAGACGCCTATTTAAATTTTTAATTTATATAGAGTATAGGGGCTTAGAACATTATATTGCTGGTATATGGTGGCCATTCCTATGCTCAATTTTGTCTCACCAGTTGTTGCAGCAATTTTAGGGTTGATACCATTTGTTACTAGGGTTGCAACGGAGATTTTCATGGTACTATAACTGTCTCAAAACGGTAAGAATTTATTTTATTATCAGTCAGAATGACCCTTAAAAGAATGAAAACAAACAGGGTATTGTAGGTTGAACAAAAGTTTTATTACTGTAACTGAAACGTCACGTTGCCTTCTTTTTTCAATATCACAGATAAGCAAATGTACACAGTATGAAAACTGTCAATGTTTATATCACAATATACCTTGAAACCGGTAGATCGCCGCAACCCCGTTTGTTGCAGCATTTTTTTATCACTTGAGAATTTAAAAAATGGTCAAAAATCTCTCTCAATACCACATTGAGACACCAAGACCTTGAGGAACACCACAGAAAAATCCATGGTCTGATCTGGTACCCAAAACTTTTGTCATCTGAGAGAGATTTCTAGAAGATCTGTATTACTCAGCAATTGGATGGCGAGCACATCTGTTGTGGAAACTGCTGAGCGACTCCCTTACTGTCAACATACCGATGAAAGGCACACATCATTCATCATCATTCATCCAGATATCTTGAGGTGAAAGGTCAGAGGACCCCTGTGAAAATGGCTATGCCTATTTTTCCCCCTTGCCAAAATTTAGCCTAACTTAGAAGCATTATTTAACGCCGTTCCCAACAAGATTAACATTTAAAATGATGCATAATTAAGAGCATGGCCGCTTGGAGTGACAGGTTTCTTACCCTCCGATGATAGGGCTTGACACAGTGACACAGTGACATAGCTGACACTGTTTAAGTGTGTTTTAAGTTAATCAATGTTAACTGTAAGATTTTAGTCGTCTAAAAATGTCCTGTTCAGCATTAAGATGTACTTAAAGACACTCTAAGGAGTCAGATGTTCAGTTTTTCCTGTAAGTACATTTTGTTTCCATAGTTTCAAGCCTGTTTTCAGCAGCTAAATTAGCATTTGTATCATCACAATTAACCACAGCTGTAAATTAATCATGCTAACCAAGCTAGCAGCTAGCGTTAGGGTTATCTCCACCCCTGGTTCAAATGTGGTCACTTCTGGCTCAAAAAATCCAAGATAATGATGGTTAAAATGCCAAATTTGAGGCTTCAAAATGGGATTCACACACCAGTAGGTGACATTTTAGGTGCTACGTCCATTATTTTAATTAGTCTATGGGTGCATTGTGTCCGTGCCCCTTGTATTTCAGTTGTTATTCTAAAATTAACGTTGGAGATGGAGAACAATATGTAAGAACTATTTCTGGCTTGATGTACTGACATTTTGATCCTTCCTTCCTGTTCTGAAAACATCATCCATTTCTTAGCCATCAACTCCATCTAAGGGTGTGTGTGTGTGTTTTTGTGAGTGAGTGTGAGTTTAAGGAAGCTTGCTGCGTCTGACACCGCTTGAACCATGCTTTTCTTAACCCAGCTTGAACTGCATTTCCTGTACAAGGCCATGTGTTATCCTGGCTTGAACCGCTTACCCCCAAGACAAAGGCCGTGTTTGTATCTGTACTCAAAATCAGCTCTGCTCATTCTCCGCAGAAGAAGGAGAAAAAAAAGGACAAAACAGAGGCCAGGCAGTGAACTCAAGGTTATCTGAGCCTGGTGCCACAATGAGAGCCCCAGTCCTCTTGTTACCATTCTGGCCTCTCCTCTTCTTCTTTGGACAGATTAAGGCTGAGCTGTGAGGCGTGGAGCGAGCGCACACAGCTTTGCCCTTTGTGTTAACAACCGCGTGGAAGGCATGTTTAATGGAGGCAAATTGTACGCCAACTGCTGTGTATATGCAGTGCTCGTGTCAGGCGGGAAGACTGGTCAATTGTAGCCCAACGCGGGACAATACTGTACCAACAAAAGGAAATCTTTCCACATTTCGCTCCAGTCCCCGAGGTCAGAACTGTACTTATAATGGGCGTAATTGTCTCGGATTGGCTTTGCCATAAAAGTATATTGCACCAGGGTTCACTTTAAATGACAAAACATCAAAGTGATTTAAATCCGCAATTCGCAGTCGATCAGCAGGCCCTGTTTTCGTCCAATCACTCAGCCTTTGAGCATGTGTGTGTCCCTTTGGTGCAAGCTGTCAATGCTCCTAATAGTTACAGCAACAAAGCAACAAGAGTGCGCTGCGTCTCCGATATATTGCTTTCTCCTCTGTCTCTCTCTCACACACACACGCGCACGCACACGCACACAATCAATATAGCCAAGTTTTGTAGGAGGACAGGATATGCCTCATCAATAATGGAAGTGTGTTTTGTGAAGAGCGTGAGGCTTGATTCTTCGCCTGGTATCTCGTTTGTGTCTTGCTAGCCACCCTGTGACTAATAACCAGCAGATACCCAGACTCAACCATCACAAAGAGGCAGGAGGAAACACACACTCACCCCCCCCCCCCCCCCCCCCCCCACACACACACACACACACACAAAGACATGCTGCAGATGAACAGTCACACACTCAAGAACTCCAACGAATGGGAGTGCACATACACAAACAGCATCTATCTACCATTTAGCAGCAGCTCATAAAATAACACAGGTGCCTCCGGCCAATTTGCCAGACGAAACATCCCAATTTGACACAAAAGCCTCATAAGCATGCATCCTCACACCAAACACACACACACACACACACACACATGCATCCAGGAACCTAAGGCACAAACACACACGCAGACACCCAGGAAAACACACAAATCAAACTGGCAACTGAAACAGTCTGATAAACAAGCATAAAGCGACATCTTCACACGCATAAATTCACACTAAGCAAGGACCAATGCAGGATTTTGGACATCTGTATCAGCAGCGATTATTTAGAATTTGAATTTTCAATAACCAATGCATCCATTGGTATGTATATGTTCATGTAATCATTCAATTCAGAGGTTGAAATAATTCTCTCAATCATGAGACGTGAAGAATGCACAGTGAGGCAAATGATCCCCGCAGCACACACAGCCGCTTTATCCAGCTATTGCTCACCATGAAATGTGTTTATTAATATTATCTTTGTAAAGCCGCGACTGTGGGCTCCAGATCTCTGGATATTTTTACACCGTCTTTATCCACCGTGACGGCTACAAGACCACAGAAGAAGACATGCTAGCGCCTGACAGGAGGAAAGAGGTGTAGTAGCAGAGTGGGCCAAGGTGAAGTGAAAAGTGTGAAAGCTGAGGGAAAAATAAGTGCTGCTTTTCTGGAGCGTTGGCCATGTCAACACTGGCATGGAAAATGTGTGTGGCGAGGGGATCCACTAATGCCAACATGCATCTCACCAGTGCTGGTTAGTGGGAGACATTGGGGAGGCACCTTAAAGGGGCCCTGTGGAGTTTTCTTGTAAACAAACATGAGCTTTGTTTGGCTGCACACAGTGACACTCACCAACACATACTGTGTGTATTTTCAATGGTAACCAAATTTTTAAATCCAGCATTGTTTACAAGTTTGCAGTCTTCTTCCTCTCTGCCTTTGCTGGCACACTGTTACCACCACCTGGTGATCTGTGGGAAAGCGCAACACTGGTTTTCGCCAGTGGATTATGAAGCCAGCCGGCAAATCCAGCCTAAGCATCAGGAAATGTTTTTAAAATGAATTCTAAATATGTTTTTTAAACTTTAGAGGCCCAAAGTAAAGAAAAACACTCTGCTAGTGTTACAATGAACGCAAATAAGAATGAAACTGACTGCCCACACAAGTGTGCGGGCACATACACACACAGCACAGAGCCGCCAGCCTCTAAGTGTGAACAGCTAGCTAACGTTAGAGCAGTGGTTCCCAACTGGTGGGTCGCTGGTCCATTCTGAACAGACCACAAGTGACTCGCTAAGTGTCAAGTTTGTAAAAGACACACTATATTTTGAGGTACAGTGAATTTCTGGCACACAGCTTTTATTTTGAAGTGCTGTTTCCTGCTGTTGAGTGAGTGACTAAAAGACAGTTACTTGACAGAGACAGCAAACTAGCTCGACAACAAGTATGACGCTGAATATTTTAAGCTGTGTGGACCTAATTAAGGACAAATCGGGACCCTGTGGCTGGACCAGTTGGGAACCACTGTGTTAGAGTGATTGATGTAAATGGTAATGTTATAGTCAGTGCTAATGAGTCAGCAGCTGACATCTGCATTTACACTAAATGTGCTGACAATAATGTTACGTTAACTGTAAGGAGTCAGCTCAACTAACTAACATTGACCGCTTACTTACTCCTCTTCATCCCCTATGGGACCTAAGGGTACAATGAGATCTCTCCATCGCATTTTGTCCCTGGCAACCTTTATTTAACCTGAAAAAACTCCTGAGATTATGATAATCAAATTGTCCCTTTGTTTAAATGCATACAATATGTGTTGAATTGATTCAAATGTTATGTTTACAGCAGATGTAGCTCACATGTTGTTTTACAGTCACGTCGTCTGCTTTGAGAGCTACAATATTCACTTAGGATTTTTTTAAAACATTATTGGAGTCCATGTTTTGAAACTAATTCAATAAAACTAAAGAAGAGAACTGAAACATTTGCAGCTGTTTTTGTAATATTCACAATGATTATTATAGCAAGTCATTACATCGCTTATTTTTTGGGGGCAGTGGTTTAAAAAAAAAAATCAAAATTTTTTTTCTCCTGACTTGCAATTTTTGTCATTTGCCGCAATTTCCCACCAAAAAATCACATAAAAATGCCACAATTTTTATCGCAATTTTTGACAAAATTGGCCACAAATTCAAAGTTTTATTTTGCCGCACGATCCTGGAGGGACTGATGTATAATTCTGTCCATGACAGCTGACATCTTGTCCAGCAGACACACCAGCTAGCGAAAAGCAAAATTTTGTTTTGCCCCCCTATTTCAGTCACTCATGAACACACACCAAATCTGCATTATATTTCATACACATATGAGACCAAATGTTACTTTTCACACATAAAAAACTTCTTGTACTTTAACTAAGCTGCATTTTCGACATCAATATCAAAACAAAATCTGTCACAAGCCCCCTTCACAGAGGACACTTGGCCAGGTTAGGCCACTTTCCACCTGGCCTAACAACGTCTCCGTGGAAAACCCAGCATGTGGACACAAAATGAACAAAACAGGGACCCATTCATAGAAAAACAGCTTCATAGCACCACCAGAGTTCTAAACCTCCACAGAGAACCTTCAAATCTCTGCTGCTATTTGGTGCCAAATATGCCTGTGTCGTTTTCAACACTACATACAAACTCCAACATTAACAGTGAGGTTGTACCCAAATCAGAATTGTATGCCAATTATTCAGCTTAGCAGGGCAAAGTTTAAAGCCTGCCCTGCTGTTATCCTGCCTCGCTCTGTGCACAACGACGCAGCGAAACAAAAGCTCAGTGACTTGACTGACAAAATGAGGTGTGACTCGGTTACGTCTCGCCTGATGCTTCCAGTCACTGATGTTCGGAGGCCAGCCCCGGCCTAATCAGTCTGCACAAAGTTACACAGCATTGAAAGTCTGTTTTTCCAATTTAATTTCAAAATTTTAAAAACTCCTATGAGCGAACTGTTTGATTCTGTGACAACTCGCCGCCGCTGTCCGAGTCGTGTGACCTGTGCTATCACAGAGTGCAGCTGCAGAAGCGGAGACCAAAAAAACAGCCTTCCAAAACACAAATCACGGATGATGAGAGGCTGCACCAGACTGACCTCTCTGTGGGAAAAATAATCACTGCCAATGGCGATGTTCCTCTCTACAAACAGGAATCTCCCTCGTGACTGCAGCCTGACAGAGAACTCAAAGTGTTTGTGCTCCTATTGTCTCATGCCAAATCTAACATTATAATATTTTACTGCGTAAGGACGAGTGAAGGATTACCAGAGCTTTAAATACATGTTCTTTAATCTGGCATCTTGTAGATGTGTGCTCTCAGCTTGTGGTGTCGGTGATCCTGTGCTTCTGTTCGCAACCGCTCCTCCCAAAGTGATCTGCATCCTGCTGGAGGCATTATCACGTAACCTTGTCCACAAGGGAAAAGGCAACGTGTATGTGTGCGTGTGAGAAAGAGTGTGTGAGCATTCATGCATGCACCCATGTGTGATTTAAAACTGTGTGAGCAAACTGCCAATGGGTACAGACGGCAGTGGCAGAGAGGGGCTTGTCTGGCTTACCAAAGATATTTGTGGAATGTCCTTTCTTGGCGAGGGGCTTCAGCTCGTTGTGACCCCAGCCGTACTGCCTGTAGCTGTCCCATGCATGCTTCATCATCTGAGAAGACAAAATGACAACAACACAGCATGTTAGAGAGTGTGGAGTCTCCTGACTCGGTAAAGGAAGAGTAAGATATGATATAATATCAGCCAAGCTGTCACTGACACCTGTGATAGGGGACCGATTATGCCTTTTCCTTATTTTATGTCATATACATATGATGTTACAGTGTGTTCATATTAAACACGGCCAAAGTTTCAAATAATGAAGCAAAGGTATGTAAAAAGCAAAAAACCTCAGGCTTCAGATTGTTCTTAATAACTGTTTCCAACTACTTTGGCGACAAGCTGATGTCGGCTCGTGAAAGATTTCTTTATATGGTCATCTGCTCCAGGCACGTTACCACAAGTGTTTACATTACGTAGCCTACACTGCTACATGTAGCTAAAAGCTAATGTCAAGGAAACGAGTCATCTTGGTTGCTGATGTTGCAAATTTCTCCCCAGTTTCGGATCATATTCCTGTTGGAACATGTCCAGATGTGAGGATTTTAGTTAAGGAGCTTTTATTGGTGATTTTTCATGGTAGAAATTGCCGCCACACTCTGTTACAGTCACTCCCCAACTGCAGGTAAACTGCTACATGCTAAGGTCACGGAAATATGTAATCTTGGTTTCTGATGTTAATTTCTCAACAGTTTTGGATAAGATTCCTGCTGGAGCCTGTCAGGTTGTGCAGATTATGGTCAAGAAGTTTTTATTGGTGATTTATTTTTCACCATAGAAAGTTCCACTCATTCCCCGGCTACAGGTACACTGCTACATGTAGCTACATGCTAACGTCATAAAAACATGTAATCTTGGTTGCAAATCATATTTAAACTGGATCATGTCTGGGTGTGAATGTTTTGGTTTAGAACAGAGGCAAAATTTATAATCAAAAGAGCCATTTCTGACCAAAAATTAAAAAAAAATCTGTTCAGAGGCACAAAACATATTTGAGTCTTGACACAGACTATAGCGTTTAAAAAAAAAAAAGCCTACCAACAGTGCTAATAGGTCTAAATTAGCTTTCATTAATATGTTTAGGCAGAAGAAGGTTTGGTAAAAGTTGGAAGTGAAAGCATATGAATCTGTCAACCCATTATTAATGTCTCTGTTTTCTACATTTTTTAATTTGGAGTCCATAGCTAGGCAAGGCAAGGCAAGTTTATTTGTATAGCACCAGTCGTACTCAAGGCAATTCAGAGTGCTTTACAGAAGCAGAGAAATACATTACAAATCAAAACATTAAAATTTAAACATTTCATTAAAAATTGGAATTAGAATTGGAATTAAAATAGAAAAGAAACAATAAAAGTCTAATTTAAAAACAATAAAACAAGCAGATAAAATGACTAAAAGTTACAGTGCTTAAAAGAAGTTTTACGGGAAAGCTGCAGTAAACAATAATGTTTTCAGCCCTGATTTAAATGAGCCGACAGTTTGGCCCTAGCCTCGCTAGGGAGATTCAAAACTAGCCATCACTACTGAGGTTCATTTAGATATGACCTCAGCAACATTTAGAGGAAAAGGTGCCAGGCCGTAGACAAAGTTGACAAAATTCTGTGTATAGGCTACACATTTTTACAATTACAGAATGTAAGAATTTCTTTAGGTCTAACAACAATGACAAATAAAGATGAAAATATTTAAAAAAAAAAAAAATAGCCACTATTCATTTCCATATGATTTTATTTTGTAAAGGAGACGGGCTAAAGAGCCACGTGTGGCTCTGGAGCCGCAGGTTGCCTACCGCTGGTTTAGAAGCTTTTATTGGTGATGTTTTACAGTAGATAGTGACGCTATATTCTTAAACAGTCATTCCCCAGATGCAGTGACGGTGCAGAGATTGAGAAATAATAAAGACCCAAAAACACTAATCAATCTGAGCAGACTGGGCTTTTTTTGAGACGTGTAAACGTGTCGCAGACAGAGGGTGAATTCACGAGTTCCAGCACGGACAGTCTGAGGAAGATAAAGGGTGCTTTGAACACTAAAGCATGTAGCCATGTTCTGGTAGAAATCTTAAATACAAATATAAACCTGGAAATGAGCAAAATAGGTCCTCTTTAAGGCACCAACAAAAACAAACTGCTGAACAAGATAGACACAAGTAAATGTATGTGATTGCAGATTCCTGTCCTCTAAAATACAACACATTTAGGCATTAAAGTTGTCCCTGTCTGTCAACGTAGAAATACAACTCCTGTTAAAAACGCCTTTACATACACACACACACACACACACACACGCACACACACACACACACAGAAAATCACTGTTGGTTTAGCGGGGCTGAAGAGAGGTCATGACCCCGAAACCTTTAATCTGGAGGATGATGCCACCGAATCAAAGATCGCCGTTTTGCCTGGAGCGTAATGTAAAGGCAAGTCTGCCTTAGACATTAAACAGTCGCTCCCTCCCACACACACACACACACACACACACACACACACACACACACACACACACACACACACAAGCAGGTATGACAATAAACCCATTTAACAAACTGAGGATATATTTTGAAGCGCTCTCTTTTGTATTGTGTGTTAGTGCATCACTCTCTCTCTATCTGCATACATTTGTCTACCGGATAGAACAAAATTCTATTCTTCATACGAGGCTGAAAGCGATCGGCTCAGGGAGGAGGATGAGGATAAAAAAGAGCAAGAGATTGTGAGATGAGCCCTGACATGGAGGCTGATGCTGAGAAGAGGCGCTCCAGGGCAAACAGAGAAGATGACACAGCCGAGGAAGGAAAGAGTGCCAGCTCTTACTGAAGCGCTGCTGCTCTCTTTCAATTTCAGACTGTTTTTTTCCCTCCTCCACAGCCCTTACTCAAGTGGCATCGACAACCTCAGAAAAGTACATTTCCTGTCTATGTGGTCGTGTCAGTCACTGTCTGCTTCCATGGACATCTGTTGATTTCTGTCTCTATATTGTCTGTCTACCTGGCAGCTTTCCTATCTGTCCATCTGCCAGCCTCTGCGTCTCTACATGCCTGTCAGCTCGTCACATCGTTTCACTGATGACCTTGATGATGACAGTGATGATGATGACTAAGTTGGCACTGATGCCCTGCATCCCACAGCACAGAGTTGTTCTTATTGTGTTTATTGTGTTTTAGTTAACCCTCTGAGACCCACGCAGACCCATTTCGGTCTTTTTTTAGAGGGGACAGGGGATCTTTCGGAGGAGATAGTGAGTGAACAGTATAGGCCACACAGAGGTGGTGTACATCATCTGAAAGCTGGGAACCTGAGGATTAATTTGAGATGTAGCTCAGCACTGTCAGTCAAATTTTTCTACTTATAAATCTGTAATGAACATTGTCTTAGTTAGACAGTGGTTCCCAACTGATGGGTCATGGTCCCAAAGTGGGTCACAGATCCATTCTGAATGGACCGCAAGTGACTGGCGAACATGTCAAGTTCATGAAAAACACACTTTCTCTTAAAGTAGTGTGAATTTTCGGCATAGAGCTTTTATATTGAAATGAATTAGTGACAAGTGACTAACGAACGACCACTTGACAGACACCGCAAACAGGTATGGTGCTGAACGTTGTATATAATGGCAATTCCCATGCTCAATTAAAAATAAATATTAATTGTTGCAGCAAATTTTGGGTTTATTATCATCTATTACACAGTTCTGGTCCTAAATTTAAGCATTTTTTACCTCTAGAATTGGTAAAATTTGTCAAAAATCCCTCCAAAACACCAAGACCTTTGGGAACACCACAGAAAAATTCATGCTGTGATTAGATATCAAAAACGTTTGACATTGCTGCTGCTACAAACCCACGTATTTTCAACATACTTCACAAAGCCATACATTCTCTGAACACCCAGGGTCTCTAGTTTGTAGTTGTAAGGTTTCATGAGGCTGTGATTATCCTAGAGGTCACTATAGGTCATTTTTTACAGCGATGTCTGTTTCAAAGAAATGGGCTCACTACAGTGAAATGACTAATATAGGGGCTAACATCATCACACATGAATACAATTGGGCTGATTAAATCCCAAGGAGTAGGGTTGCGACAGTATAAGATTTTCACGGCACGATAACCATCTCAGAAAATATTATGGTTTCACAGTGTCACAGTATTTAAGAATTTATATTATCATCAGTCAGAATTCCTTAAAGGAATAAAAACAGAAGGGTTCTCGTTGGTTGAACAAACATTTATTACTATCATTGAAGCTTGAAATTTTGTCAGTGGAAGTATGAGTAAAAAGTCTCCCCAAATAACTAAAACAAAGGAGAGATTCAACAAAACAGTTCGTAGATATCGTAGATATGCAAATGCACATGGTATGATAACCATCAATCTATATATCACTGTATATCTTGAAACTGGTGGATCACTGCAACACTGTTTGTTACGTAGTTTTGCTAAATGCTAAATTTAAGCATTTTTTACCTCTCTAGAACTGGTAAAAATTGTCAAAATTCCCTCTAAAATGTCAGATTAAGACTCCAAGACCTTTAGAAACACCACAGAAAAATCCATGCTGTGATTAGATATCAAAAACGTTTGACATTTGGAGATTTCTGTAAGAATTGCACCTCTTAGCAAGCGCTTCTGTTCTGGAAATTGCTGAGAAATCCCCAATATTGTCAATATATTTCTGAAAGCCACTCATTCTCTGAATGCCTGAGGTCTCTAGGTTGTGGAAGTAAAATTTCATGAGGCTGTGATTATCCTAGAGGTCACTGTAGATCATTTTATAATGACTACTACGGGGGCTAACATCATCACACATGAATAAAACTGGCCTCAGTCTCAGCTTTCCAGTCATAACCAATTTATGTATTTCCGTGACTGTTTAGGGACCCCAGTGTGCAGAGACATTCAAACACAATTGGCAATAATAACACATTTGTGCTGCATGCAAGAACTGGAGGGTTTGTGCCTAAAACTACATGGGACTGGCATAAAGTGGGCATGTCTGTAAAGGGGAAACTTTCGGGTACAGACAGAAGCAGTTTTCATTCAGATACCTTGAGGTGAGAAGTCAAGAGACCTCTGTCCAAAATTTGCCAAAATTCAGCCTACCTTTGGAGCATTATTTAGCCCCATTTTGGAGAAGCTTGCTTTCCTCAGGTCTTCTTGTTTCATATAATATTAGTATCATCACAGTAGCTTTAAAACTCAGCCTGCTACAGCCTCTTAAAGACAGGAAGTGAGGGCAGGATGCTATGGGGTTGTCACTAACCTTAAATCTCTTAAAAGGGAATAATGATGACAAAACTTAAAAACAAAGGCTACGTACCAAACACTAACAGTTCTAATTACTTTCAATCTATTGCTGTTACATCCTCTGAATGCACACTAGTTGTATTATCATTATTTAAAGGCTCATTGGACTGTATTTGGACTGGAGTAACGTGCACAGACACAGTGCATGGTGGCAGGTAGAGCATCTCTGAGGCAGCAAATCTGTATCTGTGTGTTTGTGCATCTGTTCCTGTGTAACTATTTTAATTCTGCAGTATGGCCAGAGATCCCTATGAGCTCACTTTAAGAGAAATGATGTGTGTGCTGCACCAGGCAGGATAATAGAAACTAAACAAGCTATTAGCAACACACACACAGCTCGTGCCAGTGCTCAAAATACTGTTCTGTGTAAATGCACTGGTGCATGTGACTCTTAAAACTACATGCACCATTTTTTTTTACCTGCACTGTTTTTTTTTTCTTTAACTGCACCATGAGGTGTATTTGTTCTCCGTTCTAGGCACTTCCGTCACAGCCACAACAGGATCTGACCAAAAGAACTACAACTTTCACCGCTCCAACATTTTTTTCTTTTTATGGTGGTTAAAATATGACAAAATAGTCAATTTTTATTGCCATTTTTCATGCTTCACTGAGGTACAGACACTTTTACAAAAGGGGGAAGAGACAGAGGGACCTGCAGCAAAGGGCCCTGGACTGGACACGCTCCCATTTGGGCGTAATTTGAGCTGACTTGCCCTTAAATTTTCTCAAAAACTTTCAAGTAAAATGGCTTTTACATGGTCATAGTCAAGGTCATCCTGAAAAGGATTACATTTAAAGTTTCAGCAAACCTCTGGCGCAAAACATTTATTTAATTAATTAATTTATTTATTTATTTAATGTGTTTTTGGTCGATATTAGTTTTTCATTGTTTGATGAAGTTGATTAAAACCCCATTCATGTTGACTTTGTTTTTATAATGGCCTGTTCATTTGAGTAATATTTGTTGGGGGATTTTGTTTTCATTTTTTTTGAAAGAGACAGTCAAGACAATCACTTCATCATCTAGCAACTCTCCACTAATCCTGCAAACCAGTCAACTCTGAAACCAACCGTGGCACCCGGATCATCAGACAGTGGGTAAAACTAAACCACAGACAGTGAGTTCATCACATCTTCCATTATGGCGTCTGTGGGCGGCTGTTTTTGAACTTATTTGGAAGCCGTAATAGCAGTGTTTTACAGTGCTGCTGTTGTGCTGCACTGTTTGGTGTGTCTGCTTTTCAGGCTGCAACGTTAATTGTTATAAATGTTTTTTTCACTGTGTGAGAAAATGGACATTATTGTTAAGAGCATGTGAAAAGTGTTTATTGCGTGATTCTCATTGTCAGTGCCTGACAGTTGACAGCCCTGTATTCACTGTTTCATATACCAGGAAGTGGCCCATCAGCCACCGTGTATTTCCCTGCCACCAGCCTATGCCTGCTTCCCTCTGCCAACATGTGTGCCTGCCTAACTGCTTGCCTCTTTATGCCACCATGTGAGGACGAGGATCCAGATCCTCCTCCATCACGCTCTCCTTGGAGCAGGCAGCCAGCCAAGCTAATAAAGACAAGGGCCAGGAGCTTCATTGTGTTCTTGGCCTCATGGCTTTCCATGACGCACTCCATGCACACACCAAGGATTATAAATCAAATTAATACACACCGTGACATGGACACTAAAGTGTTGGCTGGCTCCCTGTGATCTGTGTTGATTGGATGCTTCATCAAATTTTGATTGGCCCATATGCCAAGGACAAGCGCAACAGTGCAGGGTACTTGACAATGTTGACAAACTGCTTATTTGAAGGACCTTGGAATACTAATTGGACATTAAGCTACAAAATTCTGTGATTGATTCTGACAGCTACCTCTTGCCATCACAGCATCAAGGGAGCCACAAGAAGCAGAGGGAAAAATTGGTCTGCACTGGCCGAAGTGGCCGGTTCACTCCAGGACTAGAGCTGAACCTCACCGGCAATGACTGCGGAATTGGCTGGCACAGAAAAACGTAGGAGCCAAACCCAACATTTCTGTGATCTCTGACAAGGAAAGCTGAACCTCAATCAATCAAGATGTCTAATATCAACACTGAATCACTGCCTCTTAACACTAAAAGTTTAGTGGTGCCAAAATTGTAGACGATTATCATCTAGATCTGTTTCAGTTAAGTGACTGTTGTATAAGTTTTACAGCCTGCTGTGTGGTTAAATCTGAGCAGTTATAAAATTCTGTTAAATAATGCATCTTCTCCTTCAGCGCTTCGAGATATAAGCAATAAATAAATTAAAGCAGTATCCTAGTGTTACCCTGAGACGAGATTTTGACAGAAGCAATGACAATGTGAGGATGGTTCATGGGTGAAGAAACACAGCAAGAAAATCTATTAATTAAGGCTGGGCAAAACATTGATATTATATATATATATATATATATATATATATGATTTTGGATATCGTAATGTCATACGTGTTGTCTTTTCCTAGTTTTAAAGGCTGCATTACATTAAGGAGATGTAAAGTGCCGAAAAACCAGACCGTTCTACCTGTTTTACTCCTTGCCTTACCCAACTTAGTCATTATTTTCCAATTACTATTGATTATTTATCAAACATATGATTGTGGAAATCTTCTGAAAGCACAAATGGTCAACTCTTCAGTATTTCTGTTAAATTGTTGTTCAGATAATTTGTCAAAAATATTGTGACATTTGATTTTCTCCATATCGCCCAAAGACCGAATGTAAAGATGGACAACACATCTCCACTTACTCCACCACACAGTTATTTGAAGCCAGAGTCGCGCAGTAGAGATCTCTGTGGTACAGACTTTCTGCCATTCGACCAACCACAAGCACCACCATTGATCGCGAGCATACCAACTGGCACACATAGCTTTCAGTCCAAACATCAAACCGCCTTTATATGGCATCAAATACCTAATTAAAACCAAACTTATGACAAAAATGATGACCTGAACATACATCAGTGTGATAAGAACTGACTAAAATGACAGACACCATGTTTGGGAAAAATTTATTTGACATGAACTTAGATTTCTTAGTTTGGCCCTCGTCCAATCTGCTAACATGGAGGGAGCAAGGTTTATGACCTGCACTGCAGCCAGCAACCAGGGGACGTCTGAGATGTTTTGGCTTCACTTTGGGGAAACTGTCATGTCCATCTTTATATACAGTCTGTGGGTGTTTCTCAAAGTCAAGGAAAGATCCTTAAATTGCTGAATTTCAAGGATGCTACGTCATCAAATCCTGCATAAGGACTGTTCCAATGTCAAGGATGCTTCAAATTCTACCGAGGACCAAGTCTTTCCTTCAGAGAAATTTCAAGGATGCATGTGTGTATCCTCAGTGGGTATAAAGTACCCACAATTCTTTGCGGACAATTTGCTGAATGTGAAGGTGGGGCCTCTTCAATGAGATCTGCGCCAGTGGAGCTCGGTGGGATTTAGAAAAATATGTCATTTATTTGGATTATCTCCAGGAGTTTTTTTTTTTAAGTTTTAAAAACACTTGACAGAAACATCATAATTTACACTGCAGAATAATTTTTAAAATAACGTGATTTAAATAGGCTAAAACACAAACATTTTTAATCATTTGGTGGTTAAGATCAGTTTTTACAAAAGTTTCATTTAGCCTACCTGTTTTTTTTTTTTATATAATCCAGAAATATATTCTCCCTAAAAGTCACATGACTCTGAAAATACTGCTTACATTTGTTCAAATTGTACAACAGCATTAGAGGGTGTCAAAACTATCACAGTACCCTGAAACCCCCTCAGTCTGCTGAGGGTTAATGACACACACCTGGGGACACTCGCTAGCCTGTTCCAGTGAGTGTTCACTGAATACTAAGAAGGACTCTTGCATTGCCTCTGTAGGATCCTTCCTTGGATGGACCCGTCCTACCAAGGAAGGATCCTTGACTTTGAGAAACACCAGTCCCAGCCCTACTCTCCAATAACATCTATTTCAAAAGACTAATCACTGTTAGCCCGGTAATTCCAGAGCAATTCCCAAATGTGAATTATTCCGGAACATCTCCGATTATTTTGTATTTCCAGCGGACAATATCAATGGGCACAGACCAAAGTGCCTCTGGATGCAACTGGGTAGATATTTACAACCAATCAGAGCAACAAAAAGTGTCACTACCACTGAGCACCACATGCACATTGGAGCGGTGCTTGGTCTGTTTTAAAAGCAGAAAAAATGGCAGCCAAGTAACAAACTGTCTCAAATTACAGCTAACAGTACACCAAAATATATTTCTGAAAACATCTTAGATGACAAACAGGCAATGCAGAAACAGAATCTTGATATATATTCGACCAGTGCTGCCTAGTTTGGCAGTTTGATCTGAGTTTCATGAGCTTGGTGCATTGTGCTGGATGGAGCAGAGACCGGTGAAGCTGCTCTGTCAATCACAGTTGTATTTGGCCCGGTCCAGGTCCAGGCCAGCTGGAAATCTGTCTGAATTGAAGGGGGACCAGGCCAATCTGCCAGAGCAAACGCAACATGAGCTTGCAGTTTTGTCTGGTTCCAGGGGTAAATCACTGCGGGTACGTTTTTCTTTTCAAGTGGCTTACCCCGACTGCCTAAATAAAGTATCCCAAACCACTGAGTTAAAGTTAGCCCACACACAGCTTGAGATCTAGATAGAAATATGGAGCGTGTGAAATTATCTAACCCAACCAGCACATTGTTTTGATAGTCTTTTAGTGTACATTTAATTACTTGTTAGTACAGGCTGCATTCACAGTGTTGGAACAACTTAATATGAATTGATTTGGTTACCAGTCTGTCAAAAGTCAAATCCCACTCTCACTCAGCTGCCTCCTTCCTATACAACTGAAATGATGTTTCTATATTGGTGCAGACCCAAAAAGCACAACACATAGTTACTCAAGATTCTGTATTCTGTAGAAAACGATTCCCTTTGAACGGTTTCCAACCTGCTGAGCTCTTTGGAAAATACAGCAACTCCCATGAGACTGTGCAACCATCTTTGTCTCCAGTTTCCTACAAGAGAAAAGTATCTCAAGCTCTGTCTTCACACTGAATTCAAATCCCTCTCCCCTATCGGAACCAATGCAAAGAGTATTTGCGGTTAATGAACTCTGTTTCACCCTAATCATGTCAAAGGTCCTCCTTTTTGCCCCCACTAGCTTCTCCGTCGTACTCAGCTCCTACTCCCACTGAGGCCTGGTGGTGTTTAGTCCTCTTGTCAGTTAGTACCCACTGTGAATTACTACATCTGGGACTGTGGAGCATGACGGCAACCAGCAGCTTGTGGTGTAGGATGAAGAGAGCCTGTTCAACCCTGACAACTCTCCAAAGTAACACAGACAGACAAACACAGTCTGTTCCTTTGCATGATTCATCATCTTTTCTGTGGCAGCTGCTTGGTAAGGCTGCGAGTCACTGTAATCCGTTCCACAAATATATACTCTATAATGCATTTCTTCACTATGCACATACTTTAATACCTTTATATTAATTAAGTGGCTCGAGAAAATACCTGTTTAACTTCCAAATCAGGGCTCAACAATGTGCGACGGTACAGGCTTCCATATAGTGTTAATAAATGCAAAGCTCAGTGTGCCCTTTCTTTAATTAAGTTTACAATGACATTTGTGCCAAAACCAACACTGAGATAAAGGAGGCTTTTCGTTTTATCCAAATACCACCATGTGTGGAGTTTCTCCCATGGAGTTTATTATTTTAATTGTGTTTACTGCAACAGTCTAATGTGATGAAGCCTGGCTGCAGGTTCTACAAACACAACTTAATTAGTGCCCGTCCTGATCTACTAAACATGATGCCACAATTTCCAGTTGTTCACAACCTCTGAGGTACAAATTACTTCAAATGTAGAAATAAGTTATGTTTTCCAATAAAACATTGTCGAATGTTTTTTTTGCTTTGTGTACAAAAGTATTACAAAAGTTTTTTTCTTCTGGAAAAAGGCAGATTGCCCTCTCCGAGTTACTGCCCCAAGCGAAGGAGTTCAAGTATCTCAGGGTCTTGTTCACAAGTGAGGGTAGAATGGAGCGTGAGATGGATCGGCAGTTTGGTGCAGCTTCTGCAGTGATGTGGGCACTGCGCAAGACCGTCGTGGTGAGGAGGGAGCTGAGCCAGAAGGCAAAGCTTTTGATTTCCTGGTCCATCTACGTCCCAACCCTCACCTATGGTCATGAGCTCTGGGTAGTGACTGAAAGAAGGAGATCATGGATACAAGCGGCCGAAATGAGTTTCCGCCGTGGGGTGGCTGGGTTCAGCCTTAGAGATAGGGTGAGGAGCTCAGACATCCAGAGGGAGCTCAGAGTAGAGCCACTGCTCCTTCAAGTTGAAAGGGGTCAGTTGAGGTGGTTCGGGCATCTGATCAGGATCCTCCTGGGCGCCTCCTGTTAGAGGTGTTCTGGGTACATCCCACTGGTAGGAGGCCCCGGGGCAGACCCAGAACACGCTGGAGGGATTACATATCTCATCTGGCCTGGGAACACCTTGGGGTCCCCCAGGAGGAGCTAGAAGGCATTGCTGGGGAGAGGGACGTCTGGGGTGCTTTGCTTGGCCTGCTGCCCCCACGACCCGACCCCAGATAAGCAAATGAAAATGGATGGATGGACAAAAGTTTTGGAAATGTGGAGTTTTCTTGTATTTTTCATATTGAAACATCTTGAAATTAAAAGTTATTGTTGTAGGAATACTAAAACCTCACTATTTAAAACTGAGCTGAAAGTAAAAATGTTCTACGCTCACCTCAAAGCCAGACTCCAGTACAAAGGTTTTTAAGTGAAAATGCATGTTTTGGAAGCACTGAGCGTACGACTGGATAAATGAGACTTGGATTGTACTACATGAGTTGTGCAAGAGTTTGTAAATAGATGTGTTGATATAGTTTTTGCTGTTGTTAACCATGTTCCCAATCAATTCAATTCAATAAATTGAACTTATAAATTGAAATTATTCAATAAATTAATATGTTCTCTGTTTTCCATTGAGGCACACAAGAAAAATAAAGTGTTCTTCATGAGTTCAAGGTAACATGGCATGACTACTTGATTTACAAATGGTCATAGTGTGGGTGAAGTATTCCTTTAAGGCAGCTTGGCCTAAATTCTATATAACAGTGTATTTTGAATAGTAGATGGTAAATAATGGTCGCATCAGTCTGGATCAATATCTCAATTCAATGATCAACAATCTAGTTTTATTGCACTCCCACTCCCACGGGACGTCTGTGTCACAATTTCCGTCAAAAGGCACCTCCTTCCTAAACATTCACAAAATGCTAGTGTCCTCATGCGAGGCAGACAATGACAAGAAGCCAAGAAAAAGACAATAAGGATATTTCCTGAATTGGATCAAATCAAAACCTTATCGTGGCAGACTATATGATATCAGTTAATATCATATTATGATGAAACTTGTGACTTACACCCTTTGTAAATAAATACTGTATCTCTCCTTGTGTATGTTTAGATGTTGCACAAGTCTCTGGAATACCAAAGATATATTGTTGCCTGGAGTTAAAGTTATTATCAGTCTGCTCAAAATGTCTGTTTATTTTCCCTTTTCAGACCACACGAATATGATGATATTCTTTGTTTGACAAGCTGGGGCAAACAGTCAAAACATATTTCATATTTGTGGACAGATTTTGTTTTGAGACGATAACAGAGGTTGCTTGGATTACCACCTCTGGCAAAACCTGTCACTCAGCAGATGCAATTATCTGCAAGTAACTACAGATGAAGCGCACCCTTCATTCACTTTTCATGATCTTTGGGTCCATGCGTGTTTGTTTTAATGATTGAGAGAAACGTACACTCTGTGATTAACATGCAGCATGTTGTGCAGGAGTGTAGTGCCCCAGTGGGCACTTATGAGTCAGGCGTGGCTGCCGATGGACACCTGATCTCGGTCCTGACTGCGTTACATATGTTTAAGTCCGATGGGATACTCTTGCTGGGGTTTGAGGGGTGCCTCAAGGGTTGAAGGGCACCCAGCTTGCCCTCCTAGCTGTCTTCCGCAGATGGTGAGCTTCCCGGTTTGCCTAGTTTAGGCCCTGATCACACAGAATACGTTTAAGCAGCTGTAGGCGGCTTTTTGTAGTTGTTTTTAATTAGAATGAAGCTTTTTAATCGCTGTTTTTGCCGTGCAACGTGCCTTGCCTTTCCGCACACTTAACGCCTGGTGTTTTTGCCGGAGAACTTTGAACTCTCAAGTTGAAAAAACTTAAACTCAGAGCAGAAAACACCCCATGTCATCTCATTTTTCATCATCTCTTTTCCCATTGTCCAATCGGATGATTTGAGAGGCGGGCCTTCCATGGTGGTCACGACAACAAGTTTACAGTTGGTAAACAATGGAGGAGAAACTGGTGGTAGTGGTTGCTGGATACCCAGAGCTATACGGTCGGACGATACACAGCAGGTTGTCAAACTGCCCCTGAGTCATCCTAAAATATGCCTGGAAACGTCCATCATGGAGGAGAAGCTCCTGGACCAACTGGTGGTACTCCCCATGATCCAGCCTCTTTTTTAGGGTCTCATGTACCCACACAGATCTCTGTTTATCTGCTGACAGCCTCTCACCCTCAACCAAAGCTACAGCAAGTACCCTCTGCCTCAACATTTTAGGAACTAGGTACTTGTTACTGTCAAATAACTAAAATGATATCCAGGGGTGTGTGGGACAGGGAGACACCTCACTCCCTACTGATACTCTGATGGAGTACAAGGGTCATGAACCAAAAACCAAACTGAATGTATTTAACATAAAAATGTTGACGCAGTGTATTATTTTGTAATTTTCATTCTTTAAAAGTCCTCAAAATGCAGGGAACAAGGTCTCTGAAACTCAAATTTCTGTGGTGGAGGAACCCCAGACCCCTTGCTTTGGTTTCAAAGTCTCCCTTGTTTGAGGTCTTTGCAAGTATGTCACTACATCACATCAATCAAATGATGCAAGACTACATTAGCCTAATTTTTCTGGTATAATTCTGCTAGCCTTATTACAGATAACAGCACAAGGAACTATTGGAACAACTCAAAAAGAGAGACATCACTATTTGTTATCGGTCATTCTAAGGCCAGGCCATCTTTGGTGTGAGGAGTACACTGTATCATCATCGATCAGTACACTTATCTGTCCTGTCCCCAGTCCAAACACATAGACATATAAACACTATCACATGTGGAATCAGTGTCTGAGGACCATCAGACAACTTAATGAATCATGCTTTGTCCTAATACATGCCCAAGAGGATCGGAGAGACTGTCTCTGTAGATATCCATTGTCACCTTCTACGGCACTCTGCATATTTCCATGTGGCCCAGCCTCTATATTGCCACTGTAAATTTATTAATCATGCCACATTATACGCTTGGGCTTGCTTTGGAACGAACTGGCAGCGCAGGTGTGGCTGTGTGTTATTAAGGTCAGAGTCTGAGGGAGATGAAAAACCGCTCTGCCCCTCCCTTTCCCCATCGACTGACGAGCTCCGGAGTGAAAAGGAAGGGAAGCCTCGAATGTGGTGCTGGGTTTTTAATGAGAGAGGTAACAGTGTTTCTCATTTGCACTCAGAGCATTTGTTTGTATTTGCGAATTTTATTGATTCCAAAATTTTCCAAATGCAGTCCAAAAGTGCAGCATGATTTAAAAGTGAGCCGGAGTGGTGCAATAACGTGAGATAGGTCATATTTTGCAGATATTTCTCCATGTTTAATGCTGCTCCAGGGTCAAACACAACAAATGATCCTTTGACAACATATTCTAATATGCACAAAAACCTGAAATTGAAATTATGCTTTAATGCAAATCCAATTAAATACTGCTTTATGCACAGTATTCAGATCTTCATAGGAAGCAGTGTCCAACAAGACTGCACAGTCTGTTAGGAGCTGTGACCTTCACAATGGCAGCCAATTGCCTGCTTGCTGCCTGTTCTCGAAAAGAAGCCCAATCTGCCCCCAGCCATCTCTTTCCCAAAGGACCAACAGACGTGATTCATGCACCCTTATCCCTGATGTGCCACGGTCTCATACACACACCCAGTTACAACGTACGAACACACACAACCACAGGGCAGTGAAATATTCATAAATCCCCTTCGAGCCAGTGACTGAGAGCAAGGCCATTACTTTTGCCATTGTTTGAAAAAAAAAGTAAAAAATCAGCTTAGCTCACACAGAAGAGGCACACAGTGACAAGCTTTTGGGGGTTTGGGGAGCTGGAGAGCCGAGCTGGAGTTATGTGCCGCTCCGAGTGACCTCCAGAGTCAGTTTGACTGATTTAAAGCGCCCGTCTGCCCGCCCTCGTCTTTCTCATCTCCTTCCAACTCGCCCCATGGAGGCTCCCTATCTGGCTTAACGGAGGGCCTTTCAGAAGATGCACGAGGGTGGCGAATACGTGACATCTGAATTGCTTCTTGCAGTAAATACATTCATGGCACTTAGGCAAAGGGTGGCGATAAATTCCCCATGAAATGGAGACAGTAAAAGAGTCTAGATAGGCTGTTTTTACACAGCTTCAGAGCCAAGAGTTCAAACAGATAATGGCTTACGATTCGGTTAAAGCAGTAAAACGTATGGGAACCTATGAAGAAAAACAGTTCACTACTCCCATCATGATGTCAGTTCCATCAGTTTTGTTTGGTTTTTTTTGTCTTGCCTGTGTGTCCCTGTGTTTCAGTCTGTGTCCACTCTCTAAATTCAGAGGTTTTTGTGGGTCTGTGAATGCAGCACAGGTGGAACTTTTCCTTTTTCACTCTGCAGCAGTTTGTTGAGTTTGAGTTGCGGGGTGGATAAGTGATCAATCAATCTGTTTAGAGTTGATCACATCAGATCGATGGATGAGAGAAGCAGCTGTCTGTGAGTGAAAGCAAACCTATAAACCCAGCTAAATGAATGGTTAAGTTTCACTTTCACTGCACCTGCAACAACTCACCTACTGAATGGTCAAGCTCCAAAAATCAAAACTAAAAACGTGGCGGCAGATGTTTTAATCATGGCGGGCCGTCACAAATGAAAGTATGGGACACCGTGTGTCGAAAAGCCACATTTTAATCCAAACATATTCATCAACCAGTATTTTGCTTTATAGTTTGTTGGAAGCTTTCGTTGTATATATATCTGGAGCAACATATCACCAGTTTGGCAGTTAACTGCCAAGGCTGGATTCAGGTACATCTCAGTTATCATTCTGTGTGCATCATGTTGCTTTGAGTGGTTAAAAATGTTTTCGAGACTTCCACCAATACCTAATGTGGATAAACATTGTTTTTGTACATAAGCCATTGACTCTATTTACGTTCTCAAACTAACCAGTCAGTTAGAAAAGAAGGGATCAAGAAATTATTTAATAATGTCAAGTTTTAATGTGTCTTTTCAAGTTTAGGTACTGAAGTCGGTACTTTAAAGGGTACCAACCAAATTATGTTGGTATCAACGAGTACAAATGCAAGTTAAAGAGATGCATGATGTTGTATTTTTTGCTGATATCCGATATGCCAATATATAACAACTAATTTGGCTGATAACTGATACAGACATCGGTACATCCACTTATGCCCCCACCTAAGTTTAGTGCTCATCAAGTCTCTTCTGTAGTGGAATTAACATAATATTTTACATGTACACTCTTATCGTGACGGCCCACCAACAGATGGAGACATGAAATATAAATGTTTTCAGTGTATGTAATATTCATTCATTGTGCAAAGCCAAAATTATCAGCAAATTGACTGATTGCGGTAGTTCATTTTAAAGCCAGTATCGGCCAATACCAATGATGTACCGATATTATCGCGCATCCCTTACATTGAATCCATCAGTGCCAAATGTCTGTGTCTGAGAGCGCATCTGAGAGAGAAGGTGAGGCCAAAGTGCCACGAAGTGCCCTGAAACAAGTACCAGAGGTGCAAGGCCAGCAATGGTGCTCCACAGAGCCACTGTGTTTAACTTCAGACAGGAGGTGAAAGCGTCGGGAGGCCGGCCACAGAGCCGCTCTGTCAGCTTCCCAGCACATCAAAACTATTGCTGTGGTGCTGATCTGCTGCAGACAGAGACAAAAGATCAGCTCTATGTGTGATCAGAAGAAAGCAGAGGAACAGAATTGTGTTTTAGTCCACCAAGTAAACCCTGCAGCCTGTTTAAAAATTACATTTTTGTTTTGACAGATAAAGTAAAGCACCTAAAAAAGACACCATTGGGTGCTGATACCAAATTACAGATACCAGAACTTGTACTGGTTCATACGTGACCAGTACCTAACCATAGCCTTTTCACATTTCTTTAGCTCCCCAAAATATAGGTACACTTTAAATTAGAATTACAAATTTTGGGAGACAAATGCAGTTTTGTTTTCACAATAGCTTCACACCTCTCCTACACTGGAATGTGTTTAATTAATACATATGGGAACAGGAAGTAAAAGACGACACAGGGTGACTTTTAAAACTCTAACAGCTGATGCTACAATGCAAGGACGACTTTCTGGGGAGCTTTTTTTTTCTTAAATGAGCAAAGCTAAAATACTTCAGCTTTACTGATCTTCATGTGTGAGTTCTCGAATATTTTAGCACTCAGTTCAGATTAACCATTTCAGCATGGGTAAGAAGGGATGGTAAACTTGAGGATGCTGCGGCAGTTTGAACGTGCTTACCTCAGCAGCAGCCACTTTGGTCAACATGTTTTGAATTGAATATGTGCCTCTTAACATGTCCAAAATCCTCCCACACTGATTTAAGGGTTTTTCCTGATGGCTACAAGGCTGACATGTTGTCTCCCTTCTCTTACTTAATGCATGCAAATAGCAAAGATCATGCAAGTGACTTTGACAAAGACATACGTGTCACATATCACACAATCTTTGGTGAACGCAACTTGTCTGCAATCTGTACAGAGCCGCACACGATGGCATTAGCTGAATGAGCCTTTTCAGAGTACAATAAAAGACAGTCCAAAAAAAAAAACTGACCAGGAACAAGTCTTAAAGTAACTATTTCACAATCCAAAGCATTTTAATTACTTTTGCCCTCTGCTGCCTTTTTGTTTGAGAACATTTTCTGCAACATGGTTTGGAAGTCAGGATTATGTCAAAGTCAGCTTTGTTTTTCTTACTCAAAGATTAAATTTTTTTTTTACCGTAAGAAAGCGTCAATGTCTTTCCATTTAAATGCTGAAAAAATAGAAAATAAAAAATCATGTAATTACTTGCACTAAAAATAAAAAATATATACTACATGCTGAATATAATATCACTTTAAAAACATTTTGTCTTCTTTCAATTTTACTCCTTTACTTGTCTGTAACTTCTTAAAGAAACAGTTCACCTAAGGTCTGCGGACCTTAAAGATCCAGTGTGTCACATTTAGGGAGATTTAGTGGCGTCTTGATGAGGACTACAGATTTCAACCAGGTGAAACTTTTCCTGGTTAAAATTATTTTACTGTTTATTGTTCATGGGGTTTTTAAACTGGTGAAAACACTGAATAAAGCAGTTTCCTGTTATTAAAAAAAAGTGTTTTTCCACACTGCTAACTAGGATGGCCGATGTGAAGATGCAAAAATCGAATGGCCCTATTTAGAGCCAGTGTTTGGTTTGTCTGTTCTGGGCTATTGTAGGAACATAGGCTTCCTCCATTGACGACAACCTGCTCCCTATGTAGAAAACAGGAAAACATACTTACTATATTATGTTTAATTTCTGCCAATACATCCCCCTGCTCCTACACTGGACCATTTAATTTAGCTTTTATTCTACATCCTCCCCTCGTTACACTGATTGGACGCTCCCACCACATTAAATGTTGAGACATCCCACACATGCAATATTTCTGTTGGCTCCCTGAGGACCCGCAGAGACCCATTCCCACACCGCAGCCCTGCACCTTGCTCTCTGATAGCCAATTTTAAAATGTCAGACATCAGAGTTATTGAAAGCATAAAATGTTTTCTGCCCTGCCTGCTCGCTCTTAAGAGTAGGGAAAAAAAAAAATCAGCTTGATCTATGATGCCCTTGGATGCAGGCTTCTTCTTCTTTATCTCTTGCAGTGCTGCACGGTTAACATGACAAAAGCTGTCAGGCAGACCGTGCTGTTCATTCATGATGTAAAGACAAAGACACACACACACATGCTCACACTCAGATGCACGTATACAAACACAGGTAGAAGATAAGGGGGGGGGGGGGGGACTGTGAAAACGTATCTCCCTGTCAGTGGTGTGATCTCGCTCGTTGATCCAGGAGCAGCAAAGATGATCCTGGTTTTATTTGATATTTTTGTTGTATTAGTGGTTGAAAAAGAAACAAAGCTGGAGTCAGAGCTGTTGTTCTAAGACACAGAGAGCCGTCGTTAGGTGATCCTGTCGTCTGCCAGCTTCACTGTCACTCTTCCTCCATCACCTGAACTCTAATTGGAGAGGCTCATTACACCTCTCTTAAACTTAAAACGATTGAGATGCCCTCTGTTTAATTCACCACCAGTTCTCCAGTTAAACACGATTAAGCTTTCAGGCTGGGCGGGTAGGTCTGCAACACTGTCTGACAGTTCAAGAGGTTTAAAAACAAACTGCTCATCAGGGGTTAAAGAAAAGAGAAACTATCACACGGGGGTGGATGTATAAAATTCTATGTGTATATATGATATGTTTAAAATTATACTGCGCACATGTACTGTGGGATAGGAGCAGATAAAAAACAACACCTACATGCTCTGGCTCTCGTCCTGCTTAGAAACATTCATTTAGAGACCTCATGAGAATTATCACAGCATTTTATATGTTTGAATTTGTCAGTGTTTGTGATCAAAGTTGCTTGATTAAATGTGGATTACAGAGAAGTGCTGCCTTCCTACAACTTTCTTCCACACATGAAAACATGTTATGGAGAGGTTGTCAAAAAAAAGTAAGCTCAATAAGGAATGCATAGACACACATTTACAAGCAAGGATATTAATTAAATCTAAACTAAAAGCTAAAGGAAGGTATGAAAAAACATTTTAATAAACTGAAATAAAAAATAGACTTGAGCAAAAATCTACTACTACCTAAGAAGATATTGCATACTTAAAACACTAACAAATAAATAAAAAATACAGAGGACAATCTTGACTTTTAGTCTTTGTCAATTTATTCATATTTGTTAATACCACAAGCATAAGGAGGCATTGATGCATTGAGACTGGAATGTCCACATGACTGTGAGTCAACTGCCTTCACAAAGTGTTGTATTGGTACTCTTGAACTTCTTGAAATTTGCCCCAGACAAATATCCCCCATATTGTAACAAAAAAATAAATAAAAATAGTGAAACTAATATGAACAAGACAAAACTAAATATTTTTAAAGAATAAAAACTAAACTAAGACGAGTAAAACAACTCTGGAAACTAACTAAAACTAAACTTAATTCAAAACAACAATTAAAAATGAAATGAAATAAAATAAAAACAAACAAAAAACACACGCCTGTGCACACATCAGGTGTAGTAGTGGGACGCAAGTTGATGCCCCTGTTCGTTTCAGCAGAAGTCAAATACTGAATGTAGGGGTGAGATGGTATTTCCTTTGTGCAGTGTGGGTGCTGGAATGACCTTTTGCACCTTCTGTAGCACTTCCTGTGTCCACTATGTGGCACTGGAACACACACTTATTATACATCACACTGCTGCCGCGGCCAGGCGTCTTATCAAACAGTTACACCTCCAAAACACTAGTCAGCGGCGAAAGTGCTGTAAAGTTTAGTTCATTCAAAACACACATTAAACACACATTAAACATGGCTTAATAGAGACAGTTTCAAACACAACTCGCAGCATTCACAGACAAACACTTGTCTTCATCTGGACACATTTTCCCCACCAATACAACATGCTAATGTTTTTAGCACAAGCCTATGGCATTTTACATTGTATAAATTAGCCTAGCAGCTAGCGAGGATTTCGTCTGCTCATATAAAACCAGGGACAACAGCAACAAAGGTAATGTTACAAAATTCGGCTCCATTACAACTCACAAGGTTCACTGACAAAACAACTGTCTTATACTAAACACGTTTTTATTAGCACAAACCTATGGCATTTTACATTGTATAAATTAGCCTAGCAATGAGCAGAGATTTCCTCTGCTCATATTTCAGCCAGGATAAATCACACACAAGACTTAAAATGCTATTTTTGTGGAGGCTTTATTGTCTTCACAATTTATTGTTACTGCACATTTAGGCAGCTGTTTGAGGTGCTGTTATGTTGGACTGCATTATACTGTCAGGTGTCTCTGAAGACAGGACCTTGACACAAGCTGTAAGCAAAATTCCTGTTGAGACAGACTCAAAAGAAACACTATGAAAAGAGTTGGGAAAGGAAGGAGTACTTCTTTTTCCAAGGCTAAATTACATTTAAGCAGGAATGAAATGCAGCGTTTCTACACAAAAAAACGTGGAGAAATAAGAGTAGCTGAGGCTTATTTTAATGTTGAAAGGAGGAAAGATGAAGGCTACACACTGACAGTGAATGACACCTTGACATGCAGCAAAAGAAAAAAAAATTAAAACATAACTGGTCAAGACTTTGTGAAGAATATGAGGTTACAAGTGTACCCCCCTTTAAAGATCTCTGTACTTTAATTTTGTGTGAGAGGGGAAAAAGTGTGATTAAAAAGAAGCATTTAGTGCTTCAAAACACAGATTATTATTTGATAAGACTGCTGAATACGTGCTCAGTCCTTGGAATCAGTCTCACAACAAGTTTGAAAAGTTCAGGACAATAGCCTTCAAAAAGCCTCATTGTGCTGATGTGTTTGAAAGATCTATGGGATGTCTTTTCTCAATACGTGCTCTACTTTTCTGCTCCTTGTGTTTCTTTATTCTTTCATAACTTTTGTTCAATTTCTCTCCAACGTAAGCACATCTGAACACAAAAGCTGTGCTTAGAGTCGTCCTCAATTATGGCTCTGAACCTATCAATAATTCTTTTGGGTATTTCTGATTTATCTTAGTAACACAATACACTAACACTGGATCCATGCACTAGGGCAGAATGGGAAGTAAGAGGAAACTGGCAGTTATACCAGCTTGGGAATGTTCATGTATTGCTCCAAGATGATTACCTTCCCTGTTAACTAGGAATATCCAAGACACTGGTAATGCATGTCAGTCTTTAGATTAACTTTACTGCTCTTCAGTTTACTGCATCACTGGCTCTGGTGGGAGCAAGCTAGTGGCGCCACTCATTCGGCGATTATCACTAGCAACACCGTCCAAACCTAATGGCAATGCTGTGCAAACTAGGGTTGCAAAAGAGATTTCCACAGTACAATAACCATCTCAGAGAATATCTTGGTTTCACAGTATTAAAGAATTATAACTATCATCAGTCAGAATGATCCTTAAAGGAAGAAAATAGAGGGGTTATTCATGGTTGAACAAACGTTTTATTGTTATAACTGAAACTCAAAACCATTTTTTTAAAGGAAGTATGTGTAAAGGATCTCTTTTCTGAAAATAACTAAAATAGAGTTGATTTTTTTTTCCAATAGCGTAGATAAGCAAAGGTACACAGCACTGAGCCCACCCTCTGGTCTTTCCCAAGGTTGCCCCGGCGAGTATGGGGCTCAATTTTGAACGTAAGCCCCGTTTAGCATTGTTAATTCTACTATCACCGTTAACACCGTTAGCAGTGTGAGCATGGCTAGTGATGCTAACGTAGTTAACAATGCTAAAGGGGTTTTGCGGCTCAAAATGAAGCCACTTACTCACCAAGGTTACCTGGAGGGACACAGAAAGGTGGGCACCCTGTTTTACAACTGGTAACAACATCCCGCCATCGCAGCGCCGCTAGTGTGGTGGTGAGAAGGCCCAGAACGAAGCCTGGGAATACTTGACTTTTAAGGTCAGGTATTAGGCAAAACATGTTTATTGGAAATCGAGCAACCTTGAATGGTTTCACTCTGGGGAGAAGTCTTAGAACAGAGTGACCTGGCAAACACTGTGATGGAAAACACTTTGGTTGCAGAGAGGATGTCGTTGGCAGAACAAAGTGTGGTGGAACGCCAAGAGAGATAAACATATGAGTGAGTTCTAGGAAACGTCAGGAAGCCACACACACATACACACACACACACACACACACACACACACACACACACACACACACATGAAGGAAGGGTATAAGAGTGCTTGGTAAACTGCGGTGTGTGAAGTTGTATGCTGTGTCTACAATAAAGGTTGCAAGATCGGTCTTTGTCATCGAGTCTTTCTTCAATACAAGCTAGCTCCCACCCAACCTGAGTGGTGTGCAACGCAGAGTGGTCAAGGCTACCTTTAGCTAAGTGGAGACTGCAGAGCATGTTAACACGGCTAGCTAGCTGGCTGTTTGTCAGCAAAGCTAACAGAAAAAAAATAAAAGGCAAAACATTTACACCACTAATCATTAAGTATTTTACCACCTCTACATGGATAGCACTTCGAAATGCGGCGCTAAAGCTCAGAGAGTCAGTGGAGTACCAGACCAAAATGAGAGGCCTCTTGTATTCACCCTCCTGGTAGTATGTCCCGATATCTCCTTCCTGTACGAAGAACATTTTCTCATGATTGCGTCCTGAAGAACAAGACATGAACGCAGTATTTCTGTAATCTCACCTACAGTGTGAAAAATGCTTCACACATTAAACAACAGCACTGCACTTGCACCATACCGTACCTCAGGATAGATAACATATACAAGTCCACCCTCTTGAAGGTTAATACCTGTATTCAGGAATACATTTAGCAGCTGGGAGCCCAGTTGACATATAGCACCATGCATAATGTATCGATATACATAATGGCCTCTGCAGAAGGGAATTGGTTGTCAAATGTCATCTCCCGACCGAGGGCTACGAAAGGCTGCCTGACAAGACACCATCAAGCCTGACACGATCAGACATGATTGCCTCACAAAAAAATAATAGTAACCCAGCGCTATTATCAGTGTTCTAGAGGACGTGAAACATAAACAACAACAAAGCAGGGGGATGCATGTTTTCAACCTGTCCCTTTACATTCTGCAGACAGCTTTTTTTTTTTTTCTGTGTTGTCTGTGGATGAGAAGTGCTCATTGTTCAGCGCAAATCAATACAGCAATGCTTATAAAAAACAGATGATTTTATGAGCCTTGTAAGAGCAGCTGGATGAGGGATATTCCTTCGAGGAGTCTGCCAAATGACACTGAGTTTAAGGGAGACTGAAGGGAGGAGGCTGCTGCAAAGAGCAAGAGACGGAGTGGACAGTCAGAGAGAGATATTTAGGAAAAAATAAAGGAGGAAATTGAAAAAGGGGGACGAGATAAGGAGCCGGCGAGAGGGAGATAAAGGGTTAAATACAAAGACAGGAGAAAAGGCAAGACAGGGGGTAGAATTAGAAAGAGACAGAGTGCGAGGGAATGATGAAAGCTGAGCTGTGCCCTACCCCGGAGGCAATGGTGCTGCAAACACACACATACAGTATAAGCCTGGTGTGCAATCAACATACAAGGCCATCTGCCAAGCGCTGTCAAGGCTTCGGAGAGAGTGAGTGAGAGAGAGGGAGAGGATGAGGGAAATTGCTACAGAGAAAAAGAGAGAGTTAAGTACAAGAGATGGAGGAGGGGATTCTCGCTGCCTATCTGTGCAGATATTCCACGTCTCCATTGGAAGCCTTCGCTGTCTCTTTATGGGCCAATACATCTGGATAGTAGCACCATTTAGATCGCACTTAAAGAGGGCTGCTTTGGCCATCGATTTATCTGGGCTTTACAGCCACAGTCCATAGCTCTCTGTAGGGAGACGCACGCGCTCACTCTCTCCAATGCGAGCCACAAATCAGCGGTTGTTAGCTTATCATTCAACAGTCACAGCTGAGTTACTGGCGAGCCTTCGAAACATTGCACCGCCTCCCGACGAGCCAAAATAGGCCACGAGACTCTGATCTAAGAGATCCCTCTTTTTTCGTCAACTCTGTGGTGATCCTGCACTGCAATTACTGATCAGTCGACGGCAGTCTGCGTCATTTCCCTGCAAAACGTCGCTAAGGATGTCTGAGCTTCTGGAGGGGGTCCTCCACACATACATGAAGCTGTGGCTGTGTGGGAGTGTGTGTGAGTGTTGCACTGAGCATGCTGGACAGCTGTGTTCTGATGTAGTAGCCCCACAACACTAGAGGAAGTTGTTCATTTCTCGTTATGCAGTTTGTTCCCGAGCACAGAACAACTTTGTTGCCATAGCGACAGCTGGTATTGTTTTCACCTCGTCAGTCTGTGTCTGTGTGTGTCACCGTGGCAAAATGTGGTCCTGGTGACAGCTGGTGACACCACAGAAGCTGTTCTGAGTCATTTGCAAGGTGTTTATGTGTCTGTCTGTCTGTCTGTGGACAGATTTTGTCAACGTGATAAATGATAGCCGTGCAAGATGCAGTCATGAAACTTTACAAGTGTGCAGCTGGGTGTGGTCCGCACCATATTTCATAGGGCCGTCCATTTAGAGGTGCAGAAACTGAATGTGTTGCCTTTAATTATATTTTCTGTTGGCTTTGCTGTACTTTATTGCTGCATTTTGATTGGGTCCTCATTGCAAAAGAAAGGTTTTGTCACACATGGGGAGAGTCCCCCTAAGTAGCTTACTGTTCCACCTCGCTCTCCGCCTCTCCTTCCTCATGAGCCCTGTTGGGATACAGGTCTGCAAGAGCCTATCAGGTCCCGACAGACCCCGATCATTTGGGGCTAGGCTCAGGCCTTTTTCTTTTAACAGGTTGGGCTTGGGTCAGACTTGGCCTCAATTAACTTGTGTCCATTCATCGGGTGGCCCCCTAATCGTTGACCAAACATTAGTCGACCAGAAAGGTCATTAGTCCGCAAAATTTTAGAAAAAAAAACATACAAACGCGAAACTCTATCAGGAGCTGCGCCTTGTCAAAATGAATCAAAACCTATATGACTGGACCATGTGGGAATTTAATTTGAAAGGACAGACACAGGAAGTGTCCACGCTCAGCAGTCAGACAGGAGTCAGGTTCATTTCCAGGGCTGGTACCTGCGGTTATTCCACAGGCTAGTTAATAACATGTGGGGCAGGAAATCCAAAGTGTGGGATCATTTTGAGAAGGTGAAGGACCAACCCAAGGTGATATGTAAACTCATCTTCATTGGTCCACTACAAACATGACGTATCATGTGAAACATGGAAGTAGCTACATGCCCATTAGCCCACAGCGTCATTAACAGGCGGCTCGCTCAGTGTGTGACGTGCACTTGGAGATAAAATATAGGCCTATATTAATGAAGGTTCATTAGTACGGTTTGTATTTCTCTGTAATGTAGCACAGTGTTAACAATGTTACTGAGATTATTCTTTCTCACACCTTCAACTCAAACCACCAAAATATATCATTTAATAATTACATTAATATCGTAAACATGCGGGCGACTAGTCGACTAATGGCCCTAAATGATGACTATTGGTGGACTAGGAAAATTCTGAGTCGGGAGCAGCCTTAAAGGTCTGTACATCCTTTTAAAGGTGATCGACCAATCTCTGACATCCTATAAAATTTCGAAACAGGACACTGACGCATCAATAAGCAATCTAGCATCTGATTTCCAAAGGTTTTGCATTTATTCTAAAACAGGAAAAAAGCTGACAAGTTTCCAATCCATAGGAGAGGAGAGGTCGAACATGAGCAATGAAGTTATTTTGTGAATTCTTCAGTGGAAAGTAATTGAACCTGGGGGGGAAACATTAACTTCTACCATTAGATTAAACATTCTTTTGATTCCTGCATTACCAACTCTCCAAATTGTCTCGACTAACTAGTGTTTTTCCAACATTATTGATGGACAAACCTTATTGAAAGTGAACTGTGCCTTTGTATCACAGCCCATTAACTGCAACAGCCAGCTTATTTCAACAGCTCTGGGCCAGCAATACTTCATGATCTGACAGGTGAATAGTACTGGAACAGTTAATAGTCAAATTCATTCCATTCCTTTTCTTTTATTGCCCTAAAGCTCTCTCCATCTCCAGACAAAGGTTTAATGGCCGCTAATGTTCGGGTCGCGTAATTAGCAGGATAGAAAAAGAGCACAGCGCTGTGAGCTGATGGCTGTGGTGGGAAAGGAGGGTTTTTTTGTTCTGTACAGTCGATGAAATATGTATTTGGAAGGCATAAAAACGAGGCTCTTTTCTATTTCTAGAGGAACAATGGGCCTGAGTGGCATGACTGGTCCACAGAGTGGCAAAAGTGCCCTGCTGGATCTGACCGATTTTCCTGATTTCTCTCTTAACATAACAAGCAACCAGCAGTTTTTTCCATTCACAAATCCCAGTGTAGATGAAGACTACAGGCATGCTCATATAGAGACATAATGTTACTAAGACTCACAACTACTATCACTGATCGTGATCACCAGATCGAGCCAAAAGCAGAGATTGTTTTGGCAGTAACTGCAGTGCAGTGCAAATTAATGAGCCTTGTCAAATGTCTACAAAACAGCTGCATCACAGCTGAGTCAAATATTGGAAATATTAAGAAAATTGCAGGGAAAACATTGCGTAAATGTATTTACCTCGAGCCTGTTTCCACTCATGCAAGTCAATGTCTTCATCTATCCACTCTTTGGACCACACCTTATTTTTGTCAACTAACAGCAACAGTTCTGCACAGTCAAATCAAAAACTATAGTCACTACAAACATGCAAAGAATAGAGTTCTACCTTGTGTAAAAGGTTTATTTAAGTTGGGTAATTCTTAATTTTCACTTTGAGACAAGTACAATTTGTTCCATTCTTTTGTTGAAGGTGTTGCTAGTGTTTTTGTCGCCGTTAGTTCATCTGAAACTAGAAGACCTAAGGAATCAATTGGTGCCAACCATGACATGCTAGCTTGTCAGGAAGGGTGTCAAATGACGCTCCAAAGTTAGGCAAAATTTTTGCAAGGGAAAAACAGTCATGGCCATCTTTACAGGGGTCCCTTGACCACTCACCTCTTTATATCTAAAAGAAAATGAGTTCTATGGGTGCCCATGAGTCTCCCCTTTACAGACCTGGCCACTTTATGCTAGTTGTGGGCAAAAAACATGCAGTTCTTTGCATGCCTCACAATCGTGTTATTTTTACCTATCGTATTTGAATATATCTGCAGACTGGGGTCACTAAACAGTCTTGTAATTGCATGAATTGGGTCTGACTGGAAAGCTGAGACCCTTGTGGATTCAATAAGCCCAATTTTAGCCCAGCTGTGTGATGATGGTAGCCCCCACAGTAGCCAATCCATTGTAGTGACTTTTCTTTTTAATCTTAATGGTTAAAATGAGCTTGATGTGACGTCTGGGATGATCATGGCCACATGAAACTTCACCGCCACAAACTTAAGACTGGGGGCATTCAGGGGATGTGTTGTTTTCATAAGTGTATTTACAACAAGGGGGTTTCTGAGTGGGGATAGGCATGAGTACTTGAGTACTCATTTGGACATCACTGTTCGCTCAATGTGTAGAGTACTCCTGAATAAAATCCCATTTTATTGTAGCTGTGTTGGTTTAAGAGACATATTTAAGCTGGTTGTTCAATAAATGAATTTCAAATTACACTTTTTTTCCCCTGTATCGGCTTATTTACATTCCTGTTCTTACATTAGACTTTTTTTTGTGAGTTTTCGAGTACTCTTTAATAATTTAATGAGAGTACACTAACATGGAAGTTACCTAAAATGTCTGTAACTATTTCTGAGCAGTATCCGGAACATTAGTGTTCATTTTCCAATTGCCAACAAATGCAACTCTATAAAAATCTCCAAATGCCAAAAATTTTTGATACCAAATCCCACCATGGATTTTCCTATAGTGTTCTTCAAGGTCTTGGTCTCTTAATGTGATTTTTAGGGTTTTTTGACCATTTTTATGAATTCTAACATGGTTAAACATGCTTAAATTAAAAATCAATTTTGTGTAAGACATGATGTCAACCCTAATATCACTGCAACAATTTATGAGACATAACTGAGCATGGGAATAGCTAGTATATACTTCAACCTAAGGTTTCAACGGTATGAGATTTTTACGGTATGATAACCATCTCAAAAAATATTGCAGTTTCACAGTATCAGGGTATTACAGAATTTATCTTTTTACTAGTCAGACTGACCCTTAAAGGAATGAAAATGGAAGGGTTATTGTTGGTTGAACAATTGTTTTATAACTATATTTAAAACTTGAGTCTCAGCTTTGAAAATAGCTAAAATAAAGGGGAGGTTTATCATCTAGTTGCATTTTTTTTTCTCAATATCACAGATAAGCAAATGTACAAGGTATGATAACTGTCAAATTTTATATCACAGTATACCTTGAAACCGGTACATCGCTGCAACACTGCTTCAATCGTAACGTTCTAAGCCCTTGTACACACACACTTTTAACGTCTCAATAGGCGCCCAACCAAAAGACAATGTTTATTACAGATTTGTGACCAGAAAAATTTGCCACACAGTGCTGAGCTGCATGTGAAATTAATCCCCACGTTCCCTGCTTTCACCACCACACAGCTACGACACTGCCCTCACAGTTAGAAAACTGGAAAAATAATCAAAATGGATCATTTAACCCCCCCTCCAATCATTATTACCAGATGCAAAGATTACACTTATTGATCCTTCACAGTGATGAACTACACATGGGGCCAGATTTGTCATGAAACCAAAATAACCCTACGAAGTGAGGCGGTGTCAGACAGATGGCACAATCCCAGGGAAAGTAATGTGGTAACAGACTGGCTCAACCATCTACCACTGCTTGAATTACCTCTCACTGTCTACATGAAACATAAATGATGACAAGAAGATGGATGCTGATACTCCTCCCTGGACTTGACTTTACAACATCAAAATGCGGGCCAAATGTCTGCATGTAGCCGGGATTTTAAAAAAGAATAAGAAAGCTCCAGTCTGTAGTCACAATTGTGTGCCAGTGTGCGATTATGATTTCTCCTTGGAACCACAAGGCAATCAGGAAAAGGGGAGCGCGCTACACTGTGCCGTAGCCCATACAGCTGCTACTTTCTTGCTCATTTGGGAGTGTATGGCATTCTCTCTGAATGGTAATTATGAGGGGAACAAAAGGGGCATTTAGAGACAAAGGCGGGTTTGGAGTGAATGGGCCAGCTCCCATGCACGGCGAGTGTTCTGACTCCAAGTGCTGCTTCAAGAGAGACGATATGAGGTAATTATGCAGGAGAACTTGCAGTGGGGGGGGAGAAAAGGGAAGAGAGGAGCAGAGAGAGGGAGATAGGCCGGGGTTGGCTTAGTGTCTATAGAGAGCGAGACCAGATAGCACCATCTGCATTCTGCACAGGCACTGTCCGTCTGGCTCGCTGTTGCCTTCAATAAAAGCTGGCGCCAACACAGACAGCGTGCGAGAGAAATTTATTTAGACGTACAGTATAGTTGAGCAAAAAACAGCCCTGACACACACACACACACACACACACACACACAGGATATAGGGACTGGTGATACATCCATTATACTCTATGTTTCACGGCTTGTTCCACGTGAATTGTAGAAAATGACTTGATCACGAACATCCACTAAAAACTGTCACGTCATTTTTTTAACCACCAGTATGAGACTCGCTTTGGAATTCAGTTCTCTCACGCTCTCCTATGGCTCTCTCCTTCATACAGAAATAAAAAGAAAAACAACACTCATAACATTATGCGTCACACACACCCCACTGCACATCCTGGGTGAGAGTGTGTGAGCAGGTGAGGTGTCTGTTAGGCCTGTGTTTTTGTATCTGCAGGGCTCCAGACCACTACCATATAGTTTCATTTTGGAACCATGGAGCTGGAGAGCTGTTAAGTTTGATTCCTGCTTTAAGTAGAATAAATCCTCACGTTTAACGGTGCAACTGTAATAGTTGAACTTTTTGTTAACTGCTAACACTTAACTGTTGACCGGAAGCCTCAGGAGAGTACATAAGAGTACTTTAATTAACTTTTTAATTAACAGTGTTTTATTTTTAGTTTGTTATGGCAGTACTTTATTTAACCTTAATATAACAGTTGTATATTTAATTTTATTATAACAGTAAGTTATTTAACTTTATTATAGCAGTACTTTATCTAACTATATTATGACAGTAATTTATTTAAGTTCGATATAATGGTACTTTCTTTAACCTTAATTTAACAGTAGTAGTTTTAACTACATTATAGCAGTACTTTGTTTAACATTATTATAACAGTAGGTTATTTAACTCTGTTATAGCAGTAGTATATTAAACTACATTATAATAGTACTATATTTTATTTTATTATAGCAGTAGTAAATTTTATTTTATCATAACAGTAGTATATTTCAAGGAGTACTTTTCTGTTGGAGAGATGGCCTCTTAATAAAACCAGGATATCTATGCAGTAGAAAGACGCAAGTGCTTTTGAAGTTGGAGCTACTGAACTAGAGAAAACATAGAAAACGGACACTCTTGAATGCACTGCACCTCACCTCACACTCACCTCAGACCAATAAACACTCCCGCTGGTGGGTGACGTAATTCACACATGCCCATTTGAAACAATAGCGGGGGCTGTAAAGAAACAATGTTGATCTCTTACAGTTAAACAATAAGCATTAACATGTTTCTGAAAACATCTGAGGTGAGAAATAGGAAACTCAGTGACAGAATCTTGGTTTATATTTGATCAGCGCTGCCTAGTTTTACAGTTTCACCTCAAGTTTGTTTTAGCCTCTGTTTTCACAGTATGGCGCCCACTTCCTGTTCACAAACTCTCACGATTACAGCTAAACAAGGCACTGAAATATGTTTCCAAAAGTATTGTGGGCCAGAAATGGGTAAGGTAGTGACATAATCTTGATATATATATTCAATCAGCAGTGCCTAGTTTTACCATATGATCGGAGTTTGGTCTGAGTTTGAGAGAGAAAGAGAGAGGGGCAGGTCTGTCTTTTGATGTGCTTCTATTCTCTTTGTGTCCACTGTGGTGGGCCACACAAATATGTGGAATTACAGCCTGTAGTTAACAGTGCTTTATTTAACTTCATTATAAAAGTAGTATATAGTAGTAGTAGTAGTAGTAGTTTAGTACTTTTGCACTTTACAGTAGTTTAGTTTAGCACTTGGCTTAGGAACTAGATGGTTGCCGGTTTAAACTCTCATATAGAGCAAGGATGGAGTGGAGACTGGCCGCTGAAGGGGTGTCAGTTCACATCCTGGGCACTGAACCCCCAAACAGCCATACCACAGCTGACCCTGCACTTCCCTTTAATTGCATGTGCGTGTTGTTCATCTGCCAATTATTTCCTTGTGGATTGTGTAGACTGACAAATAATAGAGAGAGAAAAAGGCCATATCGCACAGCGCTACACACACACACATGCTGGGATTTAAATTTCACTAAACACCAATACTGTAGCTCAATTTTTCACTCCAGTCGAGCCCCCAAATCGTTCCTTATTCCAAGATGGCCTGCATAGAATTCAGTATGAATGGGGAGCTGATGGCATTGATTTAGGGATGTTTGCCTTTCACAGTTGTCCAATGCCCCAAATCCTGCATGTCCCACACTGAAACACATACACTGAACGAACAAAATATTAATAATACTTGCTATTTTCATGAAATCCATGAAGTATAATGGCACAGTCTCTTTAGGAAATGACATTAATCCTCATCAGCTCAACATGCAGATTCGTAAATAAGTGGGAGTATAAAGATTTAAAAGGTCTAGAGTTCAGATGAGAGGTACGCCAGAGGAGGCAGTCCTTATTATAATGGTTAATAGATAGATACTGAGAGATTTACTGACATAATAAACATATATTACTGTAAAGAATTCGGCTATACAGCTATAATTTGCAGTCCAAATTTAAGTGCATTTTCATCACTGTGTGTTTGAGTGCTCTTGCTGCACTCACGCTAATGTGAGTCCTTACAGTGTGTAGCCTTCAGCTGAATGAGGGCAAATCAGAAGTTGTCCTCTTTGGCCCCACTGACTCCATCAGAGAGATTTCTGACCAGCTCAGCAGCCTTTCTAACTATGTAAAACCCCATGTCAAAAATCTCTGCATGATATTTGACTCCGCCTTTAAGTTTGAGAAACAAATAAATGCAGTAGTTACAGCCAGCTTTTTCTAACTCTGCACCATTTCCAAAATCAAGCTATTTCTCTCCCTCAAAGACCTCGAGACAGTCACCCACGCTCTTATCTCCTCCTGTTTAGACTACTGTAACTCTCTGTACACTGGTATTAGTCAGTCCTCTCTATCCCACCTCCAGCTGGTTCAGAACGCCGCTGCCAGGCTCCTCACAGGTACCCAGAAGAGAGACCATATCACAACTGTTTTGGCCTCTCTCCACTGGCTGTAAAATCCAGGACTGACCTTAAGGTTCTCCTGTTTGCGTACAGAGCCTTTAATGGCGCCTCATCCTACATCGCAGACCTTCTAACCCCCTATTCTACGTCCAGGTCCCTTAGATCAGCTGACCTGGGGCTCCTGGCTGTCCCACGCTCCAGACTTAGGGCACATTCACACCAGAGTTCGAATGAGCGTTCACACCACTCCAAACAAACTAGCTATCCGTGGAAGCGGATCAGGGTTCGTTTTCAGCAGACCAAATAGCGCGTGTCCCCCAAAATGTGGAACAGCATCCCCCTCCCAATCAGATCCACCACCACCACTGACTCGTTTAAGTTCTGGTTCGAAAACTAAATTTATTCATTAGCGTTAGAGTCCCCCTGATGTGGTTTTCCCTGACGCATGCCTGTGTGTGTTGTATCTCTAAGTGTGTGAGCTGTGTACCTGACTGTTTTGTCGCCTTTTATGTATGCGTATTTAGCATTTTATAAAGCACTTTGGTCAACGTGAGTTGTGAGTTTTTAAATGTGCTTTATATATATAAGTTTGAGTTGAGGTGAGTAGCCGACCCCATCAGGAAGACACAGTAAAATAACCTGCATCCATCCCATGATGTGTTCACATGTCCATGGTCCGAAATGACACCATAAAAATACAAAAACAAACTTAGTTGATAAACAGCAGGATATTTAAAACACAAAAGTCATCTTACCTCTCTGATCTTGTCACGTTTCTCTTTGGCGTCAGGCTCCGGTGGCTCACCGTCACTGACACCCACCACTTTGGGCATGGGGACGGGTGGCAAAGGTTTAGGCCCCGGGTCCTTCTTTTTCAGGTCCTCCATGACTTTGTTCTTCTCTGTCTGAATCTCAGCCTGCAGCTCCTCACGTGACTTCCTCAGCTTCTCCTTGGCCTCCTGCAGCGCTCGCTCATGATCTGCCCGAATCTTGTCCCGCAGGCTCTCCTCCTCCTCCCTGCAGGAGGCAGGTAAAAGGCAGGAGGTAAGTTTTTTATTCTTTATTCTCTGTTTGGATCCCCAACAGCCTCCACAAAGTGGCTGCTAGTCCTCCCAGGGTGAACAATCAGTTTTATTTTAACCAAGTCTGACACACACACACACACACAAGAAAGAAATAAAAGAAATCACAACCATTTGGGGAAGAAAGGTGTGCAGAGTCTGTTTTTAAATTAATTAAAGATGAACTCTGAGAACAAACACTGAACCTCTGGGAAACAGATGTGTGATTGTGTGTCGGAGATAAAAACAGGAGAAGTTGTGTGTGTTTGTTCTTGCTCTGCCCATTTTTTACCCTGAGGGTCTACAAAGTTTTATTAAATAAAAGAACATCACATTATTGTGATGTTAGTGGAGGTGGACACCAAATAAGCAGGTTGAGAACCCTCTGCAATAAACAGCTGCAGGACACCAGACTAAAACTCGCCCACCTCTAATTCAGATCATTATGGAAAAGACAAAACCATCAGTCTCTAATGGGAAACCAACCCCCTCCCCACCACTGCCACCACCACCCCACCACTCTGCAATTACATCTGCTCCAGAAAATAGGACAGGTGTAGAGGATCACAATGAGAAGGCAAGCAGTGCCAGAATGAGAAACATCATCTTTGGTTTCACATGGTGGTAACAAGCTCCAGGGTGTTGACACAACTCTACCCCACGAGGATATGGGTCAGTAATGAAAAACAAACGCAGCGGGATGCTGAAGCAAAGGTGACAAGCGGACAATGACACTGAGCTGTTTTTCTGCTGTTACTGAAGGAAAAAAAAAATATTTCTAAAGATTGTCTCTGTTATGGGGAGCAGTTATGTGGGTTTATACAAATACAATCACAGCCAAATAACACATGATGTGCCCTAGGTTGATAAGTGGGGCAGGAGGCGGCTTTTTGGGGAGCATCACCCCATGTCTGCCACATGAAGACACAGGCGTTAAGCGGGATTTATACTTCCTACACCGTTGTTAGCATTTATACTTGTGCGGTGGTGTGTCTGTGTCACTCTGCAGTTACACCTCCAAAACACTAGTTGGCGGCAGGGTTTCTTTGAAGTACTGTAAAGTTTAGTTGATTCAAAACACACATTAAACACACATTAAACATGGCTTAATAGACACATTTTCAAATACAAGTACACAAATCAGCTTCACTATAACTCACAGCATTCACTGACAAACACTTGTCTTTATCTGGACACATTTTCCCCACAAATACAACATGCTAACGTTATTAGCACAAGCCTATGACATTTTACATTGTATAAATTAGCCTAGCAACTAGCGAAATTTTCCTCTACTCATATGAAGCCAGGAACAACGGCAACGTTACAAAATTCAGCTCCATTACAACTCACAAGGTTCACTGACAAAACAACTGTCTTATACTAAACACATTTTCCAAACAAATACAACATGCTAACATTATTAGCACAAGCCTATGACATTTTACATTGTATAAATTAGCCTAGCAGCTGGCAAAATTTTCCTCTACTCATATGAAGCCAGGAACAACGGCAACGTTACAAAATTCAGCTCCATTACAACTCATAAGGTTCACTGACAAAACAACTGTCTTATACTAAACACATTTTCCAAACAAATACAACATGCTAACATTATTAGCACAAGCCTATGGCATTTTACATTGTATAAATTAGCCTAGCAACTAACAGAGATTTCCTCTGCTCATATGAAGCCAGGATAAATCACACACAAGACTTAAAATTCTGTTGTTGTGGAGGCTTTGTTGTCGCTTGTAGCTATAGCTTTGCATATATTTTAAATCAATGTGAAGTGTTACCTAGTTTGATGTCTTGCACGAGGCAACATACTATATTATTAAACATTAAAACTGTATGAACTGAACACAGAAGAAAGAAACTAAGGGCAAAAAGAGAATATGAATTTCCCTTGACACTTGAGTGAGCTCCTAAAGTTTTTATCAACCCTGTTGTATTACTTCAGGTGCCCCTCCACTCAAAAGGTGTTTTATTCTTTTCCTATGAATGACCTTGACTATACTGACTTGTATCTGTGCAAAGTTTGTCACCAAACAGGATGCTGTCTGTGCACTTCCCCAAAATTTGATATTCAGATGTACAGGAATCACATGCTGACAGGGGAATAGACTTTGACACAAACCAGCAAAGTGCACTTGTCAGTACAGAGAGCAGAGTTAGCACTAGCATCATGAACGTTTTTATGGCAAACATGGCAGCGTGTGCAGTTTTTGAATGTAAAGCGGACCAATGTCAACACACTATAACATCGTAGCCGCTATTACTGTATGTTTCAAAACCACTAACGCTGTGTCAGCCAGTTAGCCTACAAGCTCACAAACAACATAACCAACTGAAACATGCTAACTGCACTTACCAGCACAACAGACTACTCATCTGAGTCTGACTGAGATTTAAACAAGTATAGCTGGATCTCTATGATGTTTCCTCTAATGCTAACTCAAGCCATCTTGTTGCACTGGTCTTTAGGTTGTTTGGGTTAAACATGAGCATGTTACAGTCCTGGAGGATTATTAATGTGCGCCTCCTCCTGTACTGCCTTAATATGCACATTCAGCACATCCAATGCATCAAAACATTGTTTTCTAGTTGGAGCCGCGCCTCGTTTTCAAACTGTATGCTTTGACTCAAATGAACAATGACAGCAATATAGTCCACGATGAGCAGCGCTAAAATCAACCTGCGTAGTTGTCCCTCCATTGTGACATTAGAAAGTGTCACATTTATCTTGCAAGTGTACTCTTCTTCAATGTTTTCTTTACTTCCTGGATTTTTCCCACATGGAAATTCTGACCAATCAAGAGCAGCTTTCTCACACAAGGCATTTGATCTGGTCCTCTTGTAAATGCTGCCGTGAGAACACCAACCAACTCTAGGCAATTATACAACTTTGGAACAACATGAGTCCCTGATTCAGACCAAAGCAAGACAACTCTAGGTCTGAAAGCACCCTGAGTTGTCAGATCCAAATTTACCTTCACTATAAAATATCAAGGATCAATATTTGAGATAGTTAACACAACTTAAAATCCTTAAAGTGTGTCAGATGTGAGTTGCAGAGTAGAATAAAAATCTACTGAGTGTTATCTGAGTGCAAACATATGACTCTGTGTTTACCAATGACCTTCCATGTCATAAACACAGGAAACGTGGGAAGGAGTGACAACCTGCAGAGATCCGTGTGGACTCAGCTGCAAACCTCCACAGAGCTACACAGATCGACATCTCTGAGAAAACAATACTGGGTGCGTGAGTGTGAGTGTGAGTGTGTGTGTTAAAACCCAGACTGTATCCATTAATGGCTTTGAGATGCCTATTTAAAACGCTGTCCTCTTCCAAGAGAACAGCAGCGCGGGCTGTTAGGAGTCCAATTTAAAAAAAATAAAACAGATGGCTTTGTGGGTGCAATTTGTTTTTTACGTATTTGTTAATGTTTTCTGGACTGGCGTGTCGACCGGAGAATCACATACCTCGGGCGTTTAAACTTTGTGGTGTGGCAAGACCAAATAAACTGTAGGTACAATCACACCTACGGAGTTCAGTGTGTGTAGAAGTGTGGTGAACTAGGGCAGCTGTATGTAAACAATGTGTCATGCACGTGACTAGTGTGTCTGTAGAGCAAAAGAGATTCTCAAAACTACTGTTATGTACTTATTAACTCAAACATTTAATTTTCCATCTTTGTGCTCTTCGCCTGTGTGGATTCTTACCCAACCTTTATTTCCTATAGAGCAGCAATTTAAAGTTTTATATATTTTCCCCTCAGCTCAGGTGTTAAAGAGGTGCACGTGCGCATCCATACACAGTCTAAAATTAATGCCGATCACAGAAAAGGTAGGAGTGAGAAGCAGAGTGAGGTGCGAGTCAGCCTACGTTACAGCAGATGTCTTTATTGTAGACCTGGTATGATAAGAATACACGGTGCAACCTGAGCCAACTTCACCAGAGCAGCCGTGAAAAACCGAGGAGTGTTTGGGAGCATCTGGTGGAAAAACAAAAGCACGTGGCACACGTGATGGAGCATACCTGGCACCTTGAGATGGCTGAAAGTAAAGGCCTCATCATGCATGGAAGCTGTTGTGGATGAGAAGTGATTTTAAGAATCAGTGCCGTCCTTCTGGTACAATAATTGGAATAAAACTTGCATTATATATAGATGTACTCCGAGCAGGCGAACAGGGGAATAAACATTCATTCATTCTTCCCACTTTGACTCATGGTGAGTCATCGAAGTACTAAACAGGCGCAGGTGAGGAAAAAAACACTCACCGTCCCTGAGAAGAAAACACTTGGCTGTACTCCCGCCAAGTGGCAAAACATCTCCACTCAAAATAAAACCCAACGACAGAGAGAGTACAGGCCCAGACACACCAAACTGTCTTCAGAGAAGTAGCGGCAACAAAAACAGACTGTCGCGTCGCCTCACGTCATCTGTGTCTTGGCCAGATAGCTGTACGTGAACACACAGCAAAGACTTCAGCAGACAGCCAACCAGCGTGGTCGTTCTGCGCCTGCATGAGAGCAATGAATTCTCTGTACTGGCAGACAGCTGTAGTCTGTAATCATCATTCAAAAAAGAGAACTGGAGGACCGTCTTGACGCTAGTTAGCCAGTTAGCACATTAGCAACACAATCCAATGTTGAAAGAAAAGAGATTTACCGTGCGACAGCGAACAACAACACATACCATCTCTGCGATAGAGACCTTAATGGCTGAAAAAGAATAATCTTATCTTATGAAACAAGTTTGTCTTGTCTCACTTCCTCTTGACTTTAGCTCTTTGTTTACTTTCCTCACTTTGGTTTCTCTTCTCGTGCGCAGAGCTTAACTGCCAATCAGAGTGATTTCATTTACCAATGGGCTCCGCCGTTACTGATTCAGCATGCTGAACTGGCACAAAACAGCTGATGGGGGACAACAAGGACCAACAGTAAGGGACACATAGCAGCGACTAGGGCAACAGACGCTCCAAAACATTGACCGACGACCAACTGTCAGCTTGGTGTGTCAGGGCCTTATGTAAGCCTGCAAGGGACTTCAGAGCAGAGCAACTTCCTGGCCTGTTGCTGGACTGTAGTAGGAAGTTATCAGCTATGAGCCAGGCTAAAGCTAACTGAGTTAGCCTAAAGACACTAGAGGTCTCCCACCTACGGTTCAGAGCCACAAGGGTGGAAAGGAAATGTTAAACCTAACGTTAATCTACATGAGAAGTCTGTCACAACAAACAAAAACCCAAAGCTCGCCCTGCTGGTGGTCAACCCTGAAAATGAGCGAGGAACAGGAGGAGAGCAACATGAGGAAGCCACCTTAATTTAATGATTAATTATTTCCAAATAGAGCTACTCAAGTCATCTTATAACAATTCCTGTAGTTTTCCATATCATAATACATACTGCAGACAAAATATTATATAAAATATATACCTAAATATAAATATATATTGCCAAAATATCACAATATCAGTTTTTTCCAATATCGTGCAGCCCTACTTCAGAGCTGAGTGTGTCCTATACTATAGCAGAACGATAGCTGCGTCTCAATTCAGGGGCTGCAGCCTTTTAAGGACCAGGCCTTCACGGTCGACGTCGACCACTTCCTTTGAGGACCGCATCAGCCAAACCGAACAGTGTCCCAAAAAAGGGACAGTCTGGTCTGCAGAGAATTTCCTGGTTGCATCACCTGTTGTTCTCGCTCTAGCTACCAGCTGCGCCTGACAAAAGAAGGAGTAAGCTACTAAGTTAGTGAGCCCTAAATCATGGACCCAGAGATTGTTATTATATATATATTCTTTTTATTTAACACTTGAGGAAATTATTCACCGCCAGAGACACCGCCATTTGATATATTTCAGGCTGATGGACTGTTTTCAGGTAAACTCATTAAATTAGTAATGTTAACAACAGTTGCCACGTCATCAAGAGGCACGACATCAGTTTCCATAGTTATGCTGATGATACACAGCTGTACATTGCCGTGTCTCCTGATGACTCAGGGCCAACTGATGCCCTTTTTAACTGTATTTTAGATATTAAGTCCTGGATGGCAGAAAACTTTCTTCAACTCAACCAGGACAAAACTGTGGTCTTAGTAATTGGTCCTGGAGCTCAGAGAGAGAAACTCAACTCAACAAAACTGCAAGAACTGGCACTAAAACCCTGTCAACAGGTTAAAAACAGGCTATTGTTTTTGTTTTTGTTGTGTGAAGCACTTTTTGTTGCATTAATTTTGTATGAAAAGTGTTGTATAAATAAAGTTTGATTGATTGAACAGTTAACCATTAGCTAGTTAACAACTGTTAGTTAACTTAATATATAATCATCACTAGCGTGTAATGCATCTTGCAACAGGGGATTCATCCGTTGCATCCTCAAAATTCTGGGAAAGAAGGCTGCATTTCTCGGTTGCATTCAAAATGGGACAGCCTTGTTCGCACTGATGTGACTCAATCGGTTTTCAAATGCAGCCTTCGAAGGCCACAGCCCCTGAATTGAGACACAGCCTATGTATGTGTGTAGCAGTGACTGTATGTCTGATTTTTGCAGACATGAGAATATAATAGAGTGAAAGGACTAGAAGTACAGTTGCAACAAGAGCAGGGAGAGTAACAGAGAGAGTAAAGAGATAAAAACAGAGAAAAACATGTCTCAAAGAAGGACAGAGGACAACAGGACGATGACTGGGCTACCAGAGGACGAGAGCCGGAAAAGATGATGCATGATCAGTATGCATCAGTGATCCATCTGCTGTTACCACCTATCCTGTTCAGGTTCAATAAGAGCTGCAGCCTTTTCCAGCCTGCACTGAGCAAGAGTGCAAAAACAAAGTGTTACAGATAAGTAAAAGAATAAAGAGAAAATACAATGTGAAAGAGAGCAATAAGATAAAGAACTGAGACTGTGACACAAAGCCGATGAGTCGGAGGAATGAATGTGCAAGACAAACAGAAAGAGACAGACGTTTTATACTAATTATCCTTCACACAACACAATGTGCATCCATTTTATAATTCTATCATGACGCTGAATGTGGGGCCAACAGAGACCAAAATAAACAGCTTCCGAGTTACGCAACATCGCCCTGGAAACAACTCATAAATATTCATATCCCAACTCAGCGTGTCTGACTTTAATTGATAGAAAACATATTTTGCAACACCAAGATGGCAATTACTGTGTCTATGCCGGTGCCAGCGGATGCATGCACTTGTAAGAATGTTTCGAATGTGCTGTGTTTGCTTTGTGAGGATTTCATGTTAACATGTAGGACACGTGTGTGTACTGTGCGTCCCAGCTTGTGATACAGCTTGCGTGTGAATGTGAGCGCGCGTGTCTAATTCATCCTCCATTCTGTGTTGAATGTGTGTGCCTAATTCGTCTTTGCATTCTGTGTTGAATGTGCGTGCACGCGTGTTTGTCTCTTCTATTTCAAGGTCTGCGATGAGACTTCAGTGTGCAAATGTGTGTGCGTGTTTGTCTCCGTGTGTTTGTGTGCGTCTTCATGAGCGTGTGTGTACACCCAGGGGGTGTCACGCCTCCTCTGTATGCCATCCTGTGTGCCTCTGTGAGCGAGCGTGCCCTCAGCAACATGCATTTAAATGTGATATTTAGATTGCGTGGATGTTAGATGACTGGCTAATGTCTGCATGTGTGCTCAGATATATCTGTGGTTATACGAGATGCGAGGGAGCATGACAAAAGAAAATGAAAAGGTTGAGCTGACACCATCATCTCTAATGGGTGCTGATTCTGCTCCATATATGTCTACATGTACAAAAGGAGTCAGCACGTTGTCACAGAAACACAAACACCATCATACAAATTACACAAATGTGCAGCTTTAAAACAGTACACGCCAGCAGTTCTGCTGAAAATTCATTCCCAGATAAACACGCATTAGCCTTCCTCACCCTCCTCTCCTCAACGTACGTGCCCCTCCTCATCCCCTCCTCCGTCTTTAATCTCACGTCACTCTTTTCTGTTCCTCCGAGCCATTACCATACTCACTCTAGCATCGCCCAGGATTCCCTTCGAGTCTCATATAATGTCAAACATGCAATTAAGACAGCACATCAACAGCTGCCTGACTCAATTACCTTGACAAAGACAAGCGTGGGCCGCTGCTATTGCGCACCCAGGTGACCACGCCCACACCTTGAGCTTTCCTTATCCTCTCCCGTCCCCACATCCCCCCAAAATATGACTGAAGCGAGTAGCGCCACACCTCCCTAATTAGCGGTTTCAGCCATGTCAGGCCTTCAGTAATCACTTCCTCGTTTTTATCGCCCTCCCGCCGCTGAACATTTCCTCCTGAGTGGTGTCATGAAATCTGCTGCTCAGCAAAATCTGGCACTTTCCATAGCAACTGGAGAGAAGCAGCAGTTGTCCGTCTGCCCGGTGGGGTATCTAAGAGGAGAGGTTTTTTTTTTTTTTTTGAAGCCGTGGAAACACAAGGAGGAGAGCAGCACAGGCTAGATGCCATGTAACCATGGTAACAAACACATACATAGGAGGTCATAGACAGCAAGTCGAGTCATTTATGCGAGGGAACAAGACTGCTGGGTTATTAGTTACAGCACAGTGTTTGAATGTACTGGTACTTCAGCTGCAGGGGGGGGCATTTAAGCAAAGATCGTAGTTACTGGGCAAATTTTTATCTATTTTTACCTTGGCAACAGAGAGATTATGCATTTAGGAAATGTGAATTATTCATAATTCAGCAACACATTATGTATTGTTTATGTGCATCAATTAATTAAAGCTGAAAAAGAAACTATAACATATGCAAACAATGGGGCCAGAGGAGCAGGCAGAGGGGGGAGGACAGCAAAGCATTGATGGTACAGTTGTTTATACATCTTCATCAACGTTCTCTGTATTTCTGTTACAGCTCCGTTGACGTGTATAAAATTCTGACAGGATCTGAAATGAAGTTTTTCACTGACTGCTACTATGGCAGGCATTTTTTTGTCTGTCACTCAGGAATATTATCTGGCACTTTTAAATAATAATAAATTAAATATTAATTTATTCAATAATAAAATTAATTAAATAACAATGTCATTCAAGCTTCAATATATTTACACAAAAAACATTACATACATGGTAAATTCCAGTGTTTGAATCTCACTGTAGCTTTTGGGGGAACCCTATTTTTCAGTGGTAGGAGTGCGGCAGGATACTGAACACATGCACACACATACATGAAAAATATACCATCACTACATTTCAGTTTATACAGAGAATATTTAGCTTGGGAAACAGACACATTCGCTGCATTCATCTGTCAGCCCTAAACACATCCACCATCATTATCTCTCTGTTGCTCGACCACACACTCACTTCAGATGAAACCGATACCAGAGCTGGTGAAGTTGATATGAGTGGGCGTGTGGCTCTATCTAATAGTCAAAAATACAGACGCTCCTCTTTCCAAACTGATATGGAGGTGCTGTTTTGAGCTGATATATTGTGGGACTGGTAAAAAAGAAAAATGCCTCTGCCCCTGTTTAGGAGTACTGCCACATAGAAATATCTCAAGATGACTTCCACATGCCATATGACTTTATTTAACTGTCAGTCTGCCAATTCCACCCGCACATCATCTCTGCTCAACCCACTCATGTGTCGGTATCCACTACAGCAACAAGTGTGTTCATGGTGTTCATTATTCTATGGGCCATAAGTATTTAGAACTAGTTGGACTGTGTTTTAGCAGCTGGAGGCAGCTTTGACAATTAAGCTTTTTGCTTGTGGTTTTTGCACTGCAAAGCACCTTGCATTTCTGCGCTCAAGGCACCTAGCGTTTTTGCAGGAGCCCTCTCAGAGCAGAAAAATGCCTCATGTCATCTCCAATCAGATGATTTGAGAGGCGGGCCTTCTGTGGTGGTGACGACAACAAGTTTACAGTTGGTAAACAATGGAAGAGAAACATTTGGTAGTGGTTGCTGGATACCCAGAGCTATACGGCCCGACGATAGACAGCAGGTTGTCAAACTGCCCCTGACTCATCCTAAAATATGCCTGGAAACGGCCATCGTGGAGGAGAAGCTCCTGGACCAACTGGTGGTGCTCCCCGTAATCCACCCTCTTTTTTAGGGTCTCATGTACCCACACAGATCTCTGTTTATCTGCTGACAGCCTCTCACCCTCAACCAGAGCTACAGCAAGAACCCTCTGCCTCAACATTTTGGGAACCAACAACTAATTACTGTGAAAATAAGTACATTGATTACACAGTAAGGTTAGTGTCCTTCCGTCCACTATCTGTGTAATCGGGGCCTAAGTAGGCTAACTGCATGTTAACCACACAGCACTGTGGGCCAGACAATGTCATACATGCTCCCATAGACCGTAACAGCTCCCCAAATGTCAAGTCAAAACATGATGATGTGCCCTGGTGGTAAGACTTTATCTTATACTACGTTTTTCTGACAGATTGTTTCTGACATTTTAGGTAGCTCTTATCATGCTGATGTATGTGCAAGTGTTCATTTTTCTGATAAGTTTGGTTTTAATTAATTAACTGATGCTATTGGGAGGGTGGGTGATGTCATGATTGACAGCTATGGGTGCCAGCCTGTGTAGTCCTGATCAGTGGCACTGCTCGCAATTGGTCAAATAGATGTAAGGGCAGGAACTCAACATCGTGGAAATCTTTATTGCACGGACTCTGGCTCCTAATGACGTCACCAGTGCATGATGGAAGCAGCCATATCCAGGATATTGGATTCATTTTAGCATAGTTTGGGTAAATGGAGATGAGTAACGCATCTTTATTTAACTGTCCAATTCGCTACCTCTGGATATCAGAATGGCAAGCTCTCTGTATTTTTAAACATAAATTAAAGACCTATTTTTTAAATCTGGATTTTAATGTGGAGTAACAGTGCAGTCCTGATTTTTAAGTTTTAACCATTGGTTTTTACCTTCTTTTATTCTATTTTATTTATCTATTTACTCTCTTTTTATTCTAAAGGGTTTTAATCATCTTTGTTGTTAGTTTGTTCTGTTTTGGTTGGTTTGCGTTTTCAATATTTTATTGTCTTGTGTCTGTGTCATATCAATTTTGCCATGTGAAGCACTTTGGGCTGCATGAAGACCTTTACATCTAATGTGAAACACGCTAGAGCAAATCAGAATGTCAGAAGCAGAAGCTCTACCTCTGCATTTGTGTGGGACACTGTCTCCCTTATAAACAAGACACACAAACAATCCTGTGAATGTAAATCATGCGTCTGAATACATCCAATCACAAAAGGTCATTCTCGCTCCTCAGCACAGCAGCACCTTCTCCCATTGTCGCTCATGATATCTTTTTTTCCCCCTCTTCAACTCGGCTCACAACGGGACCGAGACACCGTCTTATCAAAGGAGACAAAAGCCGTTGTACTTGATTGATTTTGCTTACTGACGATTTATTAAGCCATTTCAGGGGTGTGATTTCCTCTTCATTCACAATGCATCAAAAGATAATTGGCTTGAAATATATCACGCAGAACTTGATTACACTGTCATTATCACAGGCAACTCATTGTGGTGGTATTGTGAGTTGCCAACAGAATAAAATCCCTTCACAACAGTTTGTATAAAGTTAATTTGCTCATGGTGTCAATTAGTAAATGGCCTTTAAAAGCCTTTTGTAAACGATACCACACATTTTCACACATGAAAATCAACACTGTCCTGTCAAAACATGAGCCTCACTGAAGCACATGGAATAACATGTTCCTGGAGGATCACAAAGGCTTGTGCACAGGAGCCAGGGCCTCTGCTGAATTATTTAAGTCAACGCTCCGGCTGCCTGTCACACAAGTTTCATCTCCTTGACAAACCAGCGAAAAACAAAATCAACAACTGATTCCTGAGAGCTCATCAAGGCTTTTGTGTGCAAAGGTAGCGTGCTGCCATCTGCACACATCAACAGCCATATCTGCTCTTGAAAGGAGAATACATGAATAAAAACTAGCGTTGGGCAGGGACGTTTTTAAAAATGCTGAGAGGTGCTCTTTGAGCTAATCGGTGTCCACTTCTCAGCAGATGGAAATTAGAATGGAGCAAAATGGTGCAAAGACATCACATGCATGAAAATGAATGATATGGAAAAACATTTGGACTTGGTTAAGGCTACAGAAACCTGTAACAGTCTCTTTTCATGCTGAACCTATGAAACAAATTCAAATTGGCTGCTCTAATTTCCCACCTGCTGCCAACATAAAAGTCTCACCTTTTATATTAGCTCAACTACTCCCACACCAAGCCTGTTTATACCTGGTGTTATCATGCATCTTGGGTAAACTGATTAGAAATAGACTGCACTAAATACAAGTGCAAACGATCAACAAGACACATTGTGATCTGATCACTCAAACTATTTGCTAAGGTGGTTTGGGACACATTTGACCATGAAAATGCGTCATCAGTGCAGGACTTCGTGGTTGTTTTGGTGACAGTGTGCTGACACTTGATAACTTGCCCATTTTCCGACAAGCTGGACAAAGGGTTGGGTGATTATCCATTGTTTTGCCCTCTAAAAAGTAGATACCACTACTCTTGCCAATACTGTTTATTGATTCGGTACTTTAACAGCACTCTACGTGGTTCTTTTGGGGTTTTTTTTTAAGAGATATAGAATATATAGGATATAAATTAACATTCTGCTGCAGCATTGTTTCAATTTTATTTATAAAGTCCAATATCACAAATGTCAATTTACCTCAGAGGGTTTTACAGCATACGACATCCCTCTGTCCTTGAACCCTCACAGCAGATAAGGAAAACCTCCGCAAAAACCCCTTTAACAGGTAAAATATGACAGAAAACCCAGAAGACTGAATAAATTGCTTTTCTACACAATAACATACCTGAGATGAATACAGTAACAGGTGACGAACTACAAGCTAGGTGGTCAAAAACGGTCCATTTCTCCGCCTGTATGTGATGCACTTTTGCTAGATGTTTGGAAAGATGTTCGTGTTTCCGCCCTTGCGTGCAAAGGAGTTGTTGAACTTGAGGCAACAGGCAGTGTTGGCATCAACTCTTGTGAAGTATAACCATACTGTGGAGCTCTCTCACAGAGCGCTCTCCTCTAGACTGATTAGTAAAAATGAATCAGTGACGAATGTCTTACTCTTGCTGCAAATTAGAAGTGGAGTTGGCGTGATAAAACCTATACAAGACAATGCTTATGTAACCTAATTGAACAAGAAATATATCTTCTGAATTTCTCCAATACCAATGACAGAACTGTTAACACCACAGCTATCAATACTACCGTCTTTAATAATTCAGCCCAGCGGCCCGTTTCATTCCAGGTTTCAGTATCTATCCCTAATGAAAGGAGACATGTTGGATTCTTTTGGCAGCGGTATCTCCAGTTGTACCAACACGACCGCTAACATGACCAGCGAGCAGCTAGCAAGAGTATGGACATAATAACTGTGTGCAGGGCCCTTTGACTTTCTAGTGTGAGTGACACAGGCAGTCACACAATCTGAAGACAAGTGGTCAGCTGGAGACGCTTGACAGACACAAGTGTGAACAATGTGTCTCAGCTGTCTATTTGTGTTCGAATCACTGAGATGCACATTAATACTAGGTGTAAACAGGCTCACCATGGCTCTGAAAGAAAGTTCAAGTACAAAAACTAATCTTAAAAATAAAATGTAAGCAAGTGTTACTGTCTCTTCAGCTGTAAAGCAGTAAAGTAATTCTTAAAAAGTCATATTTCAGTAGTTTTAAATTTGAGATGTGTTAGAAATCAATCCATATAGAGGACATGTTTTTGTAGTGTCTGACTGAAAATGCAGACAAACAAATAGCCCTACAAACATCTGCTGTGAAGGTGAAACACCAGTGCTAGATTTAAAAGAAGTCAAGTTGCCAGATGCTTGGAAAAAATACAAACTCAAAAGCCAGGTTACATGTGTACATGTAACTGTAGTGTCAAAATGATCACAGATTACAGATGGGTACCAGTGTGTGAACAAATAAGTAATTTCCTTAGGGGTACCCCTTTAATGTAGTTCTACTCTTCTAGAGTGACACTGCCTGCTGAAACATCCAGGGCCACCTTGGTGCATTCCCAGCCAAGCTTGTCCAGATTAGATTAACGACTGACTTAGATTGACTAATAAGACAACGTGCACATTTAATAAAGTGGCGCTACAAACAATGATTAGCTATACAAAGTGATTAGCTATGGTAACTGTCCATAATAAATGCCTACCTGTCAATCACTGCTCCACACAGCAGTGATGATTGAACTGCTGGGGACTGTCACATTCAATATAAATTAAAAACATCTGAAAGCCGCTGGAGAAAAATTCTACTAAATCAAAGTGAATCTGTATTTCTTAGTTTATGTAGGACAAAAGAACACGAGGAAGTGAAACAAGTGTGGCTCTATCTTGTTGTAAAAGTGTCTGCAGTACGAATGCAGAACAGAAAAAGTCCTTGAAAAGGGAACTCCAAAAGCTGTCACTGTACTGTATAGAGTCTTAATGCAAGGTAAATGCATGAAGGTGGGCTAGCAGAACCATTGCCACTGTATACACCCTTATCAGGACAATCGCATGAAGGTGGGCTTAAATAAAGGTAAGGCAGGGTATCTGTATTCAATAACCTTTAAGGTATGACTGATATAACCCTGAATCATGCAGCATGGAAACTTCTCCAGTCAAACAATACCTGCTTTTGATCCTTTTTTTGCCCATATCGAGAAAACTAAACTATTTGTATGGTTTTGCAGGCAGTCAATCACAGCAAGCATTTTACAATTTGATACAAAGTATGTTTGGCCCAGTACTTTCGCAGCTAAAACCCCAACAGTCTGTGGTGCAGTGAAGTCAAGCGAGGTGTATTTGGCATAGCTGGCAATTCAGCCAAGCAAGGTATCAAACAAAGTGCTGGGATTGGTATTTGGATTAGGGGTGTCACAAGAACTGATACTTCAGTACCAAGTCGATGCCAAAATCGTTAAAAAAAAAGGAAACGTGATGGTACTGGTTTTTCTTCAGTGCAATTCTCCCGGACCTGACAGGGCAGCAAATACACCTACAAGCCTTCTAGTCTGCCACTAAATGTGGAATGAATTACATTAGAAGACCGACTACCAACACGGAAGAACAACACGTAAAAGATGGCAACAAGTGCACCTGCAGAGACAGCTCAGCCTCAACTAATCGAAAAGAAAAGCATGTTTATCTTAAGGCCAGTGTATTTTGAAAATTATTTGCAATGGGAGCGACACGTATTTACACTCTGCCACAGACATTGGCAGAGTGACGAGGTGCTGAGCGTCTCTTCTGCACAGAGTGCTGCACATTTGCCGTTTTTTGCTGGTTCCCGAGAGCTGAAAAATGTTTAATTTTGGGTTAAATGCTGCACACACCCATCCAATCGCTGTGGAGGAGGGGCGGGACAAATAGCCCACCACAAAGACCGAACTGTCACATCTTACATGTTCGCGTGCTGACAACAACAATAAAGGAAAAATACATAAATATGTGTTTCCTTGCCCACAAAATCTTACATCCCACAGTCTAGTACTTTACGTTTAAGGCGGATCATCAGGGACTGATAATAAAATTTAAATTTAATGTAATTTTAATGTTTTGAATACAGGAGTGTATGCTTAACTATGTGGGGTTTATCGTTCTGTTTTTGTTTTTTAACTATCCATCCATTAATCCACCCATGTTCATCCGCTTATCCGAGGCCGGGTCACGGGGGCAACAGGCCGAGTAAAGCACCACAGAGATCCCTCTCCCCAGCAACACTTTCCAGGAGGGACCCCAAGGCATTGTGTTAGTATAGATTTGGGTATCGAGAATCGTGGAATTTTACTGGTATTGGTATCAACAAAATTTCCGCTTTCATGTCATGTCTCATTGGTATCACTTTAAGCCTGGGTCTTCAAGGTGGTCCGTGACCCCTAGGGGGTCCGCAGAGTTACGGCTAGGGTGCCGCCAAATTATCGTTTGATAATTTAAGGTTAAACTATTTTTTTACACTAAAATGTATCTAAATATACACATGACCATGAATCCAACATACTATTAGCAAACCTAGAAATCACCTACGAAAGAGCAGAGGGTGAGGCTAACACACCTAACTATGCTACAGCTATGCTATGTAGCAGCTACAGGCAGACGCAAATAAGAGAAGACCCCAAAATATTCAGAGAATTATCTCAGTTGCAACTCACTTTCATACAATATCTGTAGTAGGTGGTTCTTCCTCTGCCTCTCTTTGAGCTTTAGAGTCCTTGGCCTGACAAACATTGAAGCCCCCTGACTTTAAGGGCACTGGTTTTGGTACTGGTGTTGTCATATTTAAACGATATCCAGCCCTTGTGTGCAGGCAATTAAAGTCAAGAATCTCTTCTACCCAAGTGTCACCTCTGCCCATCTCTGACACGTGTGCACACGACATTTGCTTCTCGTCGAGCATCTCAAAGCCAGAGAGCTCTCATGCGAACAGTCCCTCTGAGCTTCAAGTGATGTGAACAAGTCTGCCTCCTGCTAGCCCATAAACACCACGAGTGGAGAGAGGAGGAGGCCTGTGTTGGAGGGTGGTGGGGCGGCAGACTTTAGTTCCTAGCTCCCGGGTTTCCCTTCACCATGAACCATCAGACAGCTTCCATGTCCTGCTTTTTCCCATGACCCACTTGGCTCAAATGGAAGCCGCGCTGCTGTATGTGTAACGGCTCTCCCAAGCTTAACTGTGGGTGTGTAATAGCATCCTCTCTCTCTTATTCTTTCAATCCTCTCCCTGCCCTAACAACCTCTCAGTGACACACACCTCTTTCTTTCAAGTGTATTCACAACTTCTCCTGTTTCTCCTGTTCTCGCTCTGAGCTGTCTCATACATATTTGCAGTATCCTAGCACCCCTCCTCCCTTCTCTCTTTCTTATTATTTGTCCAAAACGCCTTCCTCCCACTTGTCAAGCGTTGTGTGTATCAATTACTTTCCCTGTTATGGCTGCTTATCGGTCTGTCAAAGCAGTTTACAAAAGTACTCCCCATGAAAGCACGACTACACTACAGTACATACATTATCCTTAGTACATTTAAAGGAGCACTACGCAGAGACTGTCGATTACTTTTTGAAAACACAACATTCAAACTTGGCATCTCCTTCCTACGCTGCTTCCACATACACTGCAAGCTACTGTACTATTGTAGAAGATTAAGTTTATCGTAAAGGAAAAGCCAATACTTTAGCAAGCTAACTAAAGCCCCGTTTCCACCGAGCAGTACGGGACGTGAACTGCATATATCCAAATTCTCACTCAGGGAAAAAAAAAAGCATCGTGGTGCGTTGTTCCTGTGGGCTACAGCAACACTAAACCCCTGAGCTTGCCTGAGGAGGACTAAATGCACAAACATGCTATTTTTAAATATCCCATGGAGAGAGAGACTCTCACTGCAGCCTGTTTTACTTTGTTCTGAAAACGTCGGCGTGCAGCCTCGTTCTGTGGACGATAACCGAGGTGCAGACGTCCATCTGTGTCACTGATAATGAGGAAATACAGTGAGTGACAACAACCCCGCCCACATTTATGAGAACTGTTTGCAGCGGAAACACTCGGATCAAGGTACCATGTCTGAAGGGTTACTTTTGGTTCCAAAGGTACCATACTGAAAGTGTTTGGTGGAAACGGAGCTTAAGCTAACCTCTGGCGCCTATCTGTCTGACAGAAACAGGCCAGCACCACTCGTTTGTTACCATCCTCTTCTCCACAACAGAAGTCAAAGTGAAAGCCAACCCCTGATATTGTCTAATTTAGGAGCGAGCTTTGTCAGCTTAGCATTTTGGCTTTTCTGCACTGAGATTTTTATAGCTTCCTCTTGGATTTGTGCTGCCACTACCTTTTCATTAAGTCCCTACCTCACCTGCACGCTGTGCCCACAAACATCCAGAAAATAAAGAAGAGAATAAGAAAATACAGGCAGAGGGCAGGGTGCCTGCAGAGAACTCCACCATCACACTTCTAGTGGTGCTTTAGAAACATCCAGCATAGTATACCTTTAATAGCAAAGCAGAGACGTCCTTGTTCTCTTTTCCCTCATCATTTCTGTATACCACTCTCTTACATGAGTACAAAGACGTACATAATTCATCCATCTCTCTCGCTGTATGTTTCAGGCGAGCACCTGAGCCCCTGACAACCCTCAGCCTGTACCCATGTTCAAATCCTGCCCTTCTGACCTTCGTCATGGCTGGCTGACTAATGCCTTCACACCAAACACAGGGAGTCCAGCTCCTGCAGCTAGCACAGGCCAGCACTAAAACAAATACGCACTAAGCCCTGCTGGTTGCTGCCCAGCTAGATAAGGGTTTTTTGAGTGTGGAGTCTGATGATTGAGAGGATCAATCAGCAAACCTTTAGAGAGAAACATCCTTTCAGATGCTCCCATTTTCCTCCTGACAAAAACAATGCACAAGAGCCATTTCGTCAACAAAGAAGACAATTTTCTTTGCATTACTGTAATGGTGCTGTTTATAGTCCACTAAAAGGTAAGGGTGATTGAAGGGTTGAGACAGGAGAGCGTCAAAGTGGCATTAGAGGGAAAATAGGGATGAGGATGAACTGAATGCTTCTATCTTTTCCTGGGTATATCATGTAACTTCCTGTTGCTGCAAGTATATTATGATCAGTTGTGTATGATCACAATTAGGGCCAGGGTTGGAAACGAAGTTTTTTGTCCACCTGCCATTGTGGCTGGTGAGACAAAGTTGTAGCTTTGTCCACAACTTAAAGATATTCAGTTTGCTGTCATAGAGGAGTAAATATTTTTAAAATTATTTTAGTAGGTATAACAGTGTTTTCCACAGAAAAAAAGATTTTATGTGTGGCACAGAGGGGGTCAGCAAAAGTTCATTTTGTTTTGTTTTGATGTTTTGTACGTGTCCTTTTTTAATTATCTAGTGCCCCTCTCTGAACTGGGACATTTTTGCAGGTCAGTGAATGCACCGCAAGCAGACGTTTTCATGACTTTTTCATTTTTTACTCAGCAAAACTTGATTGAGTTTGAGTCGTGGGGTGGATAATTGAGGACCAAATTGTTTGATTATCACATTTGAGACTTCCTTTCCATCTGTTTGTGTTCAGACCAATCAGATTACATCGGTGGATTACAGGAGCAGCTGCTACAGAGGCAAGTAAAGCAAACTGTCCTCTGCTGCTGTTAACAGTACACTTGCAAGATAAATGTGACACTTTCTAATGTCACAATGGAGGGACAACTACGCAGGTTGATTTTAGCGCTGCTCATCGTGGACTATATTGCTGTCATTGTTCATTTGAGTCAAAGCATACAGTTTGAAAACGAGGCGCGGCTCCAACTAGAAAACAATGTTTTGATGCATTGGATGTGCTGAATGTGCATATTAAGGCAGTACAGGAGGAGGCGCACATTAATAATCCTCCAGGACTGTAACATGCTCATGTTTAACCCAAACAATGTGTCATGTGACTGCAGTTGGTTCAGATCCAGGTCGGAACACGTTCTCACCACAAACAAACCGCACCAGAGTTTGTTTGTAACCGGACCGAGACCACCTCTTCAAGAAGGTCTCGGTCCGGTTGCTTTGGGGCACACCCGAGGGCGGTATCCGTGTTCACACCTGCCCAAACGAACCGCACTTAGGGGGCAAACAAACTTCAGTTTGATTGAACCGTACCAAACAGGGCAGGTGTGAAAGCACCCTTAAAGGTCTTTCTGTGTATTTATAAGATCACTGGTACCAGAATATAAACAGTGAGCACAAAATTTGAGACTTCTTTTGTTATCCATTTTTTTGCTGACAGTCAAAAGTGTCTTTTTTGTAAAACTAGAATCTGTGCCTTCAGGCTTACAGGACTGCAAGTTCACCAGAATATGTCCAAACTGTCCTTTCAAATGTTAATAATGTGGTGTTATTAAAGATATACTATAGGGTTAGACCCAGCGCTGGACCACAGCGTGCACTGTTTTCATGGGAACACAGCCTGATTTATCTAAAGTAGGCTAGAAAAAGTATAGACAACACAAAAACTATATGAATTAACAAGCACTTGGCGCTTTGCTGCTCTGACTCTGCCCAGAATATGCATGCAAGAGGGAGACAGAGAGATGCAGCTTCAAAACTAGAAAATCTAAATGTGGCGATAAATGTTGTAGCAGTGCTGGAAACCCCGAATTATTCAAAACAGATCTTCAACAACATACCAAGCTTTGCTCCCACAACTGCTGACTGATAATGGACACAACATCAAGCCAAATTGTGGCACTAAACTCTTTTATTGCCATCGATTCTGCCCTTGTTTATTAAACCGCCATCATGCAGGCATTCCTGCAGATCTTCATTGCTTCAAAAGCTTTCCCAAGAGTCATGACACTGAGAGGAAAAAATCCCCATAAGAACAGAGATCCCATTTCCCATCCCCAGGCCAATCATAAATCCAACAGCTGGCGTGTTGCAGCTCTGGTACAAGGCACATTTATTATCTGGCCCGTATGGCTCTAATACAGCCTGTGTGGCTGTGCTGGTTATGGAGAAAAGGGGGGCTGAATTCGACCGTGAATTCAGAAAGGTTTATTTGAAATTCAAGGCTCGGAAACCTGAGGGCCAATTCTTAATTTGCCGTTGAGCGATCTCACTTTGATCCCATTGCTTTAACTGACAGGGAGCCATTGTGGAGCAAGGCTGCAGCTCCAGTGTTTGGCAGGGATGGGATTTGGTGAGAAGCTTTGTAGTTAACCATGGTCACATCGTCCCTGAGGACTGAAAGCTCAGTCTTTCTCTGCTCCTCTCTCCCTCGTTCCGAATCCCTCTACACTTTCTTGTTCTTGATTTTGTCACTTTTTCTGGGTCTCTTCTGTCACTAAAAACTTACTGGGTAGCACTCATGCAAACCAATTCAAACAAGTGTCGCTTTATTGTGTCTCGCTGGCTTTCAAGAGGTCTTGTCACCACTGGTGCACTCCAGGGAGATGACAAATGGGAGACAGAGTGAGGCACACTCCCAATGGGCAGCACTGATTAGCTTCACACACTTTCTGTCTCGCACGCACACACATTGGGCTCGCACCAAAGACGACACTCGCTTGTTTATTTTTTCAATTAACTGGTAGTGTCAAAAATAATATCAAATGCCCACAACAAATAGGACATAATCTTTCATTCTCTAAACCACTTCTGTTCCAGTTCCTTCCTTCACTGACTGGGTTTTAACTGGTGGCCAGAAAAGGGGCACCAACTCAATGTCAAGAGCTGCATGGGTTATTAGAGATGATGGTTCAAGGCTCGACACCAATCACTTATCTGGATTTGTTCTTTAACACTTTTTACATACTCTTTAATCCCCACATAAGAACACGACTAACGCCAAGGTGCTATCCATGCAGCTCTCTTCCTCTATACTAGTAACTCATTATAAAAGTAATTTTACCAGAAGCAGTGATTCATTACATCTTGCTCCATCCTGTTACGCCTTGCAAAATCTGCAATTATCTTCCGAATTCTGGATCCATTTCCCTCCGCTCCTCTGTGAGTGATCACAGAGCAGCTTCAAAGATCAAATGATATTGCAAACAGACCCTTTTTTTGCATCACTGACGCACACACACAGTGAAACTGCCAACCAGGAGATGACATCACAGTCACTGAGCTTGTTGCATGTTCAGTCCAACACACTCTTCTTTTATTTTTAAGCAAACAACTTCAACATTTTAGCTCTGATTATTTACCTCCAACTCTCATCTGACTTCATTTGGAGTACCATCATTGGTTCACTGTGTTATTTAACATACATGGTTGCAACTGAATGAGCTGGGTCTTCTAGACACAGTTAAATGACAGTAGGGTCAGTGTGAGGAAAACTGCACTGGTTAAAAATCACTGTATTGTTCCGGACATACTTTTAATCCCGTCAAGCCTCAACATGCCAGTGGTCATGATTGTAGCTCATTGTTTAATCATCATCATCTTATTAAGTCAGGAAATCCGGCTTAAAATCAATTACAGGGTTGTCCTTTGTGTTGATAAGGGTCATGTGAGTCACAAGCTTTTGGTTATATGTTTAGTTTTTTGCTGGAACATTCTTGTTCTTGCCTTTTTTTGGACAAACTCTGAGGGGCTTGAGCCCTGAAAACCTGTTTTCTAAAATGCCCTACTGTTATCTTCCTTGGGAAAAGATGCCAAGTCTTTTGTGCTTGCAATTTTCAATCACATTCTTATTTAATAAAAATCATATTATGGCACATAAAGCTGATAATATACTGTATTCCTTATCTCTGTTCAGGGAAAGTCTGCATGCAGGTATGCATGATAAGTCTTTTTGATCTTCTGCCGCACTAATATGACTGCTGGGCACTGTGGGTGATCAAAGATGACTTCAATTTGATCAAGAAAAAAAACTGTCATTCAACACTGCTAAAATAAAAACAAGTCAATCTACGGCTCAGAGTGCTTTCAGACCTAGAGTTGTCTCCTTTGGTCTGAATCAGGGACTAATTTTGTCACAAAGTTGTATAATTTTCTAGAGTTGGTTCGTGTTCTCACGGCAGCATTTACAAGCGGACCAGATCAAATGCCTTGTGTGAGAAAGCTGCTCTTGATTGGTCAGAATTTCCATGTGGGAAAAATCCAGGAAGTAAAGAAAACGTTGAAGAAGAGTACACTTGCAAGATAAATGTGACACTTTCTAATGTCACAATGGAGGGACAACTACGCAGGTTGATTTTAGCGCTGCTCATCGTGGACTATATTGCTGTCATTGTTCATTTGAGTCAAAGCATACAGTTTGAAAACGAGGCGCGGCTCCAACTACAAAACAATGTTTTGATGCATTGGATGTGCTGAATGTGCATATTAAGGCAGTACAGGAGGAGGCGCACATTAATAATCCTCCAGGACTGTAACATGCTCATGTTTAACCCAAACAATGTGTCATGTGACTGCAGTTGGTTCAGATCCAGGTCGGAACACATTCTCACCACAGATGAACTGCACCAGAGCTCATTTGTAACCGGACTGAGACCACCTCTTCAAGAAGGTCTCAGTCTGGTTGTTTTGGTGTGCACCTGAGTGTGATTGCTGTGTTCACACCTGCCCAAACGAACCGCACTGAGGGGGCAAACGAACTTGAGTTCAACTGAACCAAACCAAACAGGGCAGGTGTGAAAGCACCCTTAAAGGTCTGCCTGTGTATTGGTATCAGAACACAAAATTTGGGACTTCTTTTTGTTATCCATCCTCTTGATGACAGTCAAAGGTGTCTTTTTGTAAAACTAGAAGCTGTGCCTTCAGCGGACAGTCTTGAAGAACAAAAAGTTAAGATGTCCAAACTGTCCTTTTAAATGTTAAGACTGTGATGTTATTAAGGATAGACTACGTAGGATTTTCCTAATAAGACAATGTACAGACTCATACAGAGGTAATTCCTCTCTGTCATCACTTATGACCCACTATAAGCATGTGGTGGTGTACATTTCTGCCCTCTAGCACCAAAAAACAGAAATATAGCAAAGCGAAACATCAAACAAAAGTGAATCACTTTCCCTTTCACTGGCGAGTGTGTTTACAACCAGTACCCAACAATCCTACCCAGCATGGCCAACCTTTAAGTCTCTATTATCCTTTTATAACAATTCAAAGTGCTGTTAACCCTCTTAAGATTGGGTTTTACTTTTTTAAATAAAGGGATTATATTATTTTGAAACACAACCCCTTACTACACACACAGACAACACACCCACAGATTTCAGTTCCTGTAGATTGTTATCATAATCTCTCTGACTGTGCTCGTTTAATTTTCTGTTTAAAACATCCAGCACAGCAGGATTTCTGTGTTGTACGTATCATGTGTCTATTTTTCAGTACCTTGTATCCTCCTGTGTCATGGTTTTTGAATTCTTTAAAATTGATTGACATCTGATCTCCTCTATGGAGTGTGGAAAATACGGCACGACTGTGTGACTAACTGCAGATAATGAATTGTGACATGACACACACACACACACACAACAGTATGTACAGTTACCAGCAAGGATGTCCTTATGGAAATATAATGATGAAGTGCTGACATTTTCCTGCTCACTCCACTCAGTTTCTGGGTCACTTTCTGCCTCATTATGTCTATAAATGTAACGTAATAATGCAAAATATACCAGTCTGTGCTTTATACAAATAAAACAAAAATGCTCAGATCTTTATTGCTTTATTTACATCTTCATTTGTAAGTAATTATAACAATTCATAGTTATTTAAACTGCATATATAAATATTAAACCCTGGAGTTCTACCTGAATTTTATTGTCTTTCCAGATCTCAGCATCTCTGGGAATGTCATACCAACTCCCATGTTCGACAGGTGATACTCTCTGAGGCATTTTGTACTGTTGTCTCGTGGCCTGACTTTCCTCAGAGGGTGCAGCCCTTGACAGCCATGCACACTGAACACAAACACACACAGACGCCTGAGCTAACAGGCAGGTGCAGCGAGCAGGAGTTTGTCAACGTACATCACAAAGACAAATATTTAAACATGTCAACGACTGAAAGCATGTTACAAGCACCAGAGGTTATTGTGGATTAATAATTGTATTGTAGTTAATGAAGGGTTTGCAAATAAAACAAAACTGTGTTCAGGGCCTGACATTACACCTGCCAGGTGCCAAATCTGAGTGGTGCATTTTGGAAATGATCACACTTACAACACTGTGGAGTTGTTGGAGTCAGAAACAATCCTACGGAGCCACCACTGGACTCTAACTCTACACATAGTATATTACTAATAATATTATTTTTGCTTTATCTTTATCAGCAACTGTGCAGAAATACCAGGTTTAAATTGAATTAATAGACGTGCAGAAGAGCAGCAGCACATGACTGCTGATTTAGAGTTTGAATGTTAACATTATAAATGAAGCTTTGAACTGTTCAGTACAGCCATACTACACTGTATTTGAAATAAATAGGTGTGGAAATAATACGATGCTAAACAAATTCAGTTGTGATTTGAAAATGCTGACATCGAATGAAATGATACCAACTCTTAGAACTTGACTAACACCTTGTTTCCACTTACGTATGTGACTAGCGTCTGTAGATCTGTAAATATACGGATGATGCCTCTAGTGTCCAACACAAGGAAGTGCATATCTGTACGGATGAATAGAAACCTGATGGAAACTACCTTTTTCATCCACTTTTCGCCGTCCAGTAGTTTGGAATATTCCCTTGAAACATCACAGGGACAGAAACAGGATCTGCCAGGTATGCTGCATGTTTTGAAATATTTAACTAAAAAGACGTACGAGCAGCTGAACGAGTCATAATGACAGTAATGTATAACTGTATTTTAGCAGAATAACAGTACTCAGGTTCACAATGTGTTCAAACTAGATAAACAGGTTCTTTTTAATCAGACAAACTCCCTTGACAATCAACACAGGCAACTGAACTGAATTAAATATCCCGTTAGCCAGTTAGCAGCCTGTTAGCTAAGGTAGCACACTGTCATGCGATCTCTCTGAAATCTACCGCAAAAGTTTAATTTGTTTAATGTAACTAAATATTACAGATGGGAGGAGTTTCACAGGCACGTCAGATATCCATGAGGAATGAAAGGACTTCTGGTTGGCTCGTCTCTGTACACATATGTAAGTGGAAATGAGGTGTAAGAATTCAATGGTAATTGGATTAACCTGACAGTTTTTAATTGTCAGTGTCAGGGCTGCGCAATTAATCTCATGATTTTGGCTTTCCATGACGATCTAAAATATGTGCTTCACTCACAGAACTCTACTGCATATTAAAATCAAGCACTTCCTTAACAGCCAGCCTCCACTTCTCAAGAGCCTCCATGCCGCAACACGCACACATGCAGGATTTAAGAGAGAGGAAATCACACGCAAATCTGCTTGGATAAAATAGTGTCGGTGCCATAGATGCAGCAAGATATGTCAATGCATGTCACACCCTCGGAGACAACCAACACAACAACATACAGTTCATCTCATCACAGATCACACAGGTCTATGCATCTGTAATAATACAATGTTGTTAACGGTTTCTAAATTTTCACCATCTTAAATTGTAATTGTGCTTTAGCAACTCATAAGAAATGTCATGCCAATAATGCTTATTGAATTGAACTGAGTGCACGAGACGTGTCTAACTTGTTAGAAACCATTTGGCAAAAAAAAATAAATACACAATCCGAGGTATAATGAATGCATGAAGGATGAGAAGAATAACGTAGCTACATGTACAATCACCGATAATCCCCCTGCCTGTCCTGTGTGAACTCAGAAATCCATGACAGCCATACTGAAGCGTGTCACAGTACCGTGACTGATGTGTTAAAAATAAATAAATAAATAGCGGCAGATTCATATCCAAAGGAGATGCACTGAATTCAGAAAAAGAAGGACTTTATTTTAAGTCTTATTTTGATGCACTGTTTATCTCAATGTGAAAATGCAATAAAAATATTTTGTCCCTCACTAGAATCAATAATCCTTTGAAATAAAAGTGATGTCAATATTGATCAAAATAATCTTGATTATCATTTTGGCTATAATGGTGCAGCCCTGCTCAGGTCTCAGGACACAGTTTAGTCAGTATTGTTTTTTAGTTTCATACTAAACAGAGGTGTAAAACCACCTGTCATAAAAAGTTAAATGTACGCAGGCTTTTGTCTGTACTGAACACTCCCACAGGGGATTTGACCAACTTGTTCCTCCTGTTTTACTTACTTACTGGAAGCTAATCAGTGACAACAGAAACTGTATTCCTTGAGTGAAAACCTACACTGTAGCACAGCCTCTGAGTAACGAAAGCACGAGTAAAAACTACGGTTCGCAAACCAGACACAAAGACATGCACGCTATCTCCTCTCTCACACACACACACACACACTGCTCTCCAGCCAATGTGAGAGGCTGCAGCTGTGTCCTACAGATATAACAACATTGTGATCACATGAAAAAGATGGAAACAAAACAAGAGAAAGAGAGACAGGAAATGAGACACACAGGGAACAGATCTGATAATGAAAAAAAAAAGCAGCAGTGTTAATGAGGAGATTATGCTTGATGGAAGTCCACTTCTCATTCTGCCGGCTGTTCGCTCTAATACCAACTGTACTAGATGAAATCTCCTGACAACAGACAAATTAATTAGGATGAGACTTAGTGAAATTACTATGAACATGGATCTGAAAGATGAATTTATATTGATAGCTCATTCTGCATACACTGATATCTTTCTGAAGCCGACAGAACACAGTTTAAATCAGCATAGTAATGAAGACTGGTGAAATTTGAAAAAAAAACCTTATGGTAACAGTGATTTTCTTTTTTTTGTTCTTTTTATTATTAATCTGTATCAGAGGTTGTGTAAGATGTTCTTGTTGTCTGTATCCTTCTGTCATAATCTATTAGAGGTGAGGGGAAAAAAATCAATACAATATAGTATTATATTTTGCATGCTGTATCAATACACAGACGCCAAATATGTTTTTTATTAGGTAAATGATTAATATTGCAAATACAAATTGAATTTTTGGTAGTGAATAGTAATATCAATTGCTTTTTTTTTCAATTCACTAGATACACTGTGCTGCAATAAAAATGACTGAAGTGATACACAGATGGAAAACTTAAGATTATATTTATTGAGTTGAGGATCATAACTATTCAAAATGAAGGTCATGGAAGATATACATCTCTTCATAAACATCCTCTTTTACAACTCATTTCCCAACACAGAACACATTCTCCACGCTTACGGATATGAATATATTCAACACATCACACACAAATATATACATATATATAGACAGACAGATAAAACAAATGTTGACAAATTTTCTCTTTCAAAAGGAAAAATCTGCAGTTGACAGGAAGTTAAGAAATCACAATACATCACAAAGTATGTTCTTGCAATACACAGCGTATCTCAAAACATCTAAAATTGCAATGACATTATATCCTGATATAAGTATGGTGATTTCTACCCCTAAACTCTATTATTACCCATCTTTTTTTAATGACAATAGGACATACTTACTTGCATTTCATTTTCATTTATTCATTTTCATCTCTTAATAAGTAATATACTAAAGAAACCTCCACATTATGCATTTATAAGGGTGTAGTGCTATGTGTTTAAATACCGGAGCACATGAATGACAGTATACGTGCATGCACATGGTTACATTGTGGCTTGTTTCAAAGTCCATGTTAACATACATTACTTAGCTATAACTATAAAATGAAAGGATGTTTTGCTGCCTTTTCATCTTTACTAGTAAACAGTTGGCTAGCTATAAGGCCTCTTTACACAGCGATCACGCACTCGGGTCACTACGAAGTCCTTTTATGACACCGCCTTTGCATTTTTACACAGAGCTAAACAACTGTGGCATCATGTAGCTGCAGTGTAGGATTTTAGATGGCATGTCTGCGTCCCAGAAGCAAATGAGGCATGACAGGTGTGACGTGTAAAACAACAGCGTCGCCCTCTAGTGTGACATACAACATACACATCAGCAGCACTTTCTAAACAATAACAATGTCATAACATGTCAATAACGGTCATATACTGTCTCTGTTGTATGACGGCTGATCTGGCCCTCAGCTCAGAGGGTAAGGAGTTCTTGGACTTCACTGTCTCCCCAGCTTGGAGACATTTTCGTCTGCTGCTCTTCTTCTTTGAGCTAGCTGCTAACTGCTACTACCTGCTTTTTAGGCACATATAACGTCATCAAAACGTCACACACATCTCGTCCTGCTGGTTGTCCCTTTTATACAGACATCGATTCGGCCTTGTTACTACCTCCACTGCCATCTTCAAGGCAAAATAACTCTGCCCCCCCTTTGGCAATCACACCTTTTTTAAGAAAGCAGAATAACAGCATGACATTCCAGCCTTGAACAGGCAGTGTAAAAGGGTCTGTAGCCCAAGAAAAAAATGCTCAAATTCACTGTGACACTCACAGGCTGGCACCGGCAGCTAAAAGCAACTTTTAAAGGTGGAATGCATTTAGTGGCAGAGTGTTGTTCTGGTGCACTCTGGCAGCACTACATGCCACAGAGGGAAAGGATGAACAGAGATGTGACTGTGCAATAAAAGTTTGGACGCTGAGCTGCCGTGACATTTTACAATGGTAGATAGAGCTAGATCAAAGACAAGACTAGACAATAGCTAATTAACATGCAAACACAACCAACTGGACAGGGGTGTGAATTACGTGACGTTATAATGGGCGGCCCTCAGACTTTTCTGTCACTGTTAAAAAATTCAGTCAATGATGGAAAGTATTTGGCTATCACAACCTCTGCTCTGTATTTTGCACCTGACGTCTTAAAATTCCACTTCTTATGCAACAAGAGGATCTGTTTAGGAGGTCACATCAGAATACAGTCACGAAAATGAAACATTCCTTGTATAATTCAAATGTTTTGACTCTTCCAAGTGAACATTTGTTGGCAGAATTTGAGTTATTGGAAATCAACACACTGGCTGCAAGTCAAAAAACTACTGCAGTGAACACTACTTTTGAAAAATAAAGTAAAACCACATGAGAAAGAAAAAAGAAAAACTACCCACTGCCGAATCCTTGCTGCAGCTGGAAATTCAGAGTACCCTGCCAGCCACTTGGGCAAGCAACCAGACATCATCTGAAGGGCCCATACTCCTCTAAAACACTAGCTGGCAGGTGAAATAGCAAAAAGGGACAATGGCTTTTATAATTTACCAGCCCAGCGGGAGCGATACATTTGTTACATGGCCTGCCCAATGAACTACAGTGAACTTCAAATGTGGGTACAAAGACGGTCCTATTGCAGCAACATGCTGTTTAACATGATATAGGTCAACATGATGTGTCAAAGCAGACGTATGATGTTTTTAATCCATTTTTTTGGAGGGGGAATAGTGGGTGCCTTTTGATTTTCAGAATGGAAAAGAAACCTGCAGCTGAACTGAGCAATTCCACCACTGTGGGTTAGACTTTTTAAAAGCAATCGAGGTGATGGGACAAAGCTAAAATTGCAGTGATGTTATCCATTAAAAGCTCCATTTTAGGTTCACAAAAATCCAATCCCAACCCTTGATACATTCAGCCCCGTAGCCTGGCTTTAGACGAGAAATTTCAAGCAGCTCAAAAGTGGTGATGGATGTGTGAAAAGCCTCTTTTATGCAGCAGGTGAGGTACATTCACACCTCCATTTGCTCTGAACAGAGGCCGATGTAAAATAGCTATGCCTCTGTTGAATCTACAAACCGGTATGGATGGTTTCATGAGCCCTCTGTACTGACTGCAGCACCTTGGTATTCTTTCCAGGTTGAGTGGCTTGACAGTGTGTGTACTTGTGTGTGATGGGGTGAGGTGCACGTACATGCTGGTGCTCTTTTATTAGCAGAAAGGGGTCTTAAACACAGAGAAATACACACACACACCAGACACAAACACAGCCCAACCTAGATTTACTTTGCAGCTGACAGGCCAATGAAGCGTGAAGACACAGAAATGATATCTAAGATCACACTAAATATGATAAATAAGTACACTTTGATGTTGGCCCAGGCCTTAAATATGATCTGTGGAGCTTTGATGCTGATTTATGGCCGTATCAGAGTGCAAAAGCAAAGCTACGGCCGTGCAACACTAACAATAACTGGCAAGGCAATAAGTGGTGAAACCAGGTTACTCGCGGTCACAGCACTAAACTCCATTATGAGAGGGTTGCAGTGCGAAAAGGTTGTGCTTGTACATTTTCTTCTACCTTCGGCTGTATTTGAACATAACCTGACTCACTTCTCATCAGAAGAAAAAAAACAAGCAAACAACACCATAGTGCGCCCACTTACAACATGGGTCACCATGGGGGATGCCAGAGTAATACATTTTCTTACCGGTTAATAAACTCAAAATTGGTGTTACGGATTACACAGGACATTTTACAAGAAACTGGTGACACACAAATAGACTAATTATGAAGCAGTCACAGGAAACGCAAAGTATTCAAAGCTATCGTTAATCAAAAATGCATCTACAAAACCAGACGACAATCACTTTCTGCATTTGTTGACAGGAGATCAGTTTCGAATATTGCAGGGAGCACTGGAGAAGTCAGGAGCAGCCACAGTGAGCTGTGAGATGAGGAGCTGCAGGCGACACGCAGCACACCTCCAACTTCTTATGTAACCAACTTCTTTTCCCTCATTAACTTTTTCAGGCTCCCTATAGCTTGTTTGCAATCTGGTGACTTTTATGATGCACGAAATTCAGATGGAGGGCAGGAGGTAATAAATCTATATGCTGTATGAATTGGAAATAAGGGAACGTGACGTTACATAAAAGGGCTGGATGAACATGCAGGGAGCAGGTATTGGCAGGAAACTGAAATTCATGTTGGATGTGATCCATTAAAAAAATGGGGAGAAGGGATTTTTTCCGTAATTTGACCAGGTTACCTGGTGTGGACACGATCGTTGTTACAAATGACCTCTTCCTCCAGACTTCCTAACATTACTGACATTACACAGTGAGCTGATGAAAGCGTACAAGGGTCGAGACTGAGATAACCGAGTAAATGTGCTTGAGAATAACAGTTTTTTATATTATGACTCTGTACATAGATGCATCGCTGTCGGGCTAACGTTACAAGCTAACGTTAGGTAACTTTAGCTACTATTTTCTACCTACGAGGTCAACCGTTCCCAGAGGTCTGGTGAAACGTTATTAAAAATCTGGGTTGTGGCTAAAAACTCAAAGAAGTTATCCCAGCCGATTGTAAATGCATCCAATTCGAGGCATGTTTGACACAACGCTTTAACGCTTACATTTGAAATTGGTTGACTTCGCTCCACCACAATGAAGGTGGAGGTTTTTTGTCAACATCTGCTGCTGTTTCTGAGTATTTTTTTTCCTTTTCTCTCCCATTCTTTTCCTACTATTTTGTGAATTAAGGCGGCCCTTGTTTTTTACTAATTTAATTTATTGGGACAACCATAAACAGCACAAATCATAGACACTCTGTGCAGTGTTGGTGGCCTGTCCTCATCTGGACAGTGTACTGACACTCAATGTCATATGCAGAGAAGCTATTAGCATTGGGACTCAATCCAAAACAATGCCAAATGGGCACTTCTGCTTTCCATGTTGTCTCCAATCCTCTGCCAATGTCTTAACGGTTAACTTTACTTACTCTCATAACGTATTAAGTAAAATCTGACCCTTGCTAACGTTTCTCTGTGCTGCTGCTGTTGTACGGAGCGAACACTTTCAGTTTATAGCATCTGTTTTCAAACCAAGTATTGATAAAAACGGTGGGCAATAAGGCAGGGCGATAAAACAATCTCGAAACAGGATCGCGATAAAATGTATGTCGATGACAATGATAAACTATAGTCATTTTTACTTGATATGGACAGACCTAGATGGATCCAAACAGCTGTCATGCAGCAGAAGTCAACAGACAGCTGTCAGTCAATCTGCAGTGTTGTGGATGCGTATCACTGTACACGCCCATTCACTGCAAAGTTTGTGCCGAGGTGAGGAGGAATTGAAAGTGGCGTGGACAAAACGAAAAGAGGGGAAAATGAGTGAAAGTGAAGCTGAAGAAGAGCTTGCGTTATTGTGGATAAAAAAGGTTTCACAACGTCAATAATTTGGAAGTGGTTTGGCTACTTGAAAGGTGACGACCCCCTCGGACAAAGACAGTCTGCAAAATCTGTCGTCAGTTGGTGCCAACCAGGACGGGAAACACAACAAACCTTTTCCATCACCTGAAAAGGTGGCATCCAAGCGACTACACCGAGAGCATGAAAATCTGGGCCAAAACTGCAGCAACTCCACCAACAAGTGTTGTGTCCTCTTTTGCCGCTGTAACCCCGTATGAGACAAGATCAGAAAGGAGCAGAGATATAACAGACACAGCATCGTACTTTCATATCGCAAAGTCCTAGTGGACATGTAATGTGATCATGCAAGCCTGATTACTGTGTAACACGGTGTAACACTGACCACCACAGTAAGCCTAGTCAAAACAACAGGATATTGAACCCATAATAGTGAAAGCATGGGTATGGATGCTACAGATACAAATGTTGTAAGATACCACTTACTGTGTCACTAACATGGATGCACTGACACTGTAAAAGCACATTAATATAACAGCTCTAATGGTATTCAGTAACAGTTCCACTTGTCTCATTCTCAGAAATGAGAGTCACTGACAGTAATGTCAAATCGCCTACAAACATGAAAGCTTTTATTTTAAAAACCTATTTTAGCATCTTCTGCAGTATCAAATGTCACACTGCTCAAAGCCAGGTTTCTCAAATTGGTCATCTAATAACATGAGGTCTGGGCTTGCACAGAGTCTTTCCTTGCCGGCAGCTAAGAGTCGGGTGTCATGCGATGAGCGGGGTTAAGACACGTGGGTAAAGACAGAGTGACATCTTTGTACAAAGGCTTTGGGTCCAACAATTGAAAGCTTCAGGTTATTCAACTCTCAGACATTTCAGACACATGAGTCTTCATCAGTATCTTTTTATTCTTCAGATATGACAGAAAGAGGGAGCAGAGTGGGGACTAATACATCTTGCATGAGCAATTCATACTCATGCGGATGCACAGACTCAGTTCACTCAGCCACTTGAAGAGCCGCTGGTAGATGATCTGATATTTACTGGACCATGGGGCCAAATATTCATTCAGAAAACAGGATATTGCAGCATTGACTTGAGCTATCCCTAAAACTGTAAGAGGCTGTTTTTTCCCCTCAGTTGTGAAAATGATCCAAACAGAATCCTAAAATTGGTCCTTCAGTGCTGTAGAAAATCCCTGGCCAACAAATCAAGTTGCCCAGCAGAGGAAAACTTCATTACCATGAAACTGCATATTTCCCCATGCTTGTGAAAGAAAACACACACGATATACACGTTGCTCAAGATTACGCAGCACTAACTGATGACTGATTCACTAAAAAGCACAACTACACAGCCAAATTGTGATTAATTTTGGTGGCAGATGGCAAGCCTGTCGAACCCACTGAGCACTTTGGCAAGTACCCAGCATGAATGCTCATGTTGTAATTTCCAAACCTGGGCAGAATAACACAATTCAGATGTCTTCATTTGACTGCTTTGAGTCTGAATGGACAAGACACCGTCGTCAGAGAACACACCAGACAGTGCCACATATAGGATTTGGATCTTCAGGCCAACTGCAACGTAAGGCTGGGTGATATGTTTGGAATTGATGCTGTGTTATTAATACAAATGTTTTCCAACATAGAGGCATCACATTATGACAAATGTGGGGCTACAACTAACAAATTATCTTTATTATGAATTCATTTGGCAATTACTTTTTCTATCAATTATTTTGTCTATTAAAAGTCATCTCACAGCCCAAGGTGACATCGGCAAATGGCAGTCAAAAAATCTTGAGATATTTAATTTACAGTGACGTAAAGAGAACCTAAGATTATAGCACACACAGAGGTAGCATGACTTCAGTCTCTTGACACCATTACTCCACCATATCTTTACATGGAAAATAGTGGCTTTCTGCTACTAAGCTCCATTTCCACAGAGCGGTACGGTTCAGTTCAGTTCGGTACCCTTTTTTCCGTTTCCACTGTGAAAAGTTGTGGATGGTCCCCATGTTTGGTCCCCCCTCTGTTGGGGTAGCTAGCACACAGATCTGGTACTAAAAGGTGGAGCTGTGAACACTGCAGTCTGATTGGTCAGTAGAGGACGGTCACTCTGCTCAGGGCTGAGTTGTGTCTGGTTTTGAGGCTCATGTAACCACTGTTCATACTGTGGAGAGTTTTATTAGTAAACTGGAACTATAAAATGAAAGGATGTTTTGCTGCCTCTCACAGCAGCTGGAGTCGGAGAAAAAATCACTTCATTCACTGGGCCGACTGCCGGCAACTTTTAAGGTGAAACGTTAACTTGTAATGTTACTCAATGCATGAGGTGACGACGTGAATCCATCAACACACCTTAAATTTCACTGTGACAACTTTGACCATCACTTTAGTTTTTATATGACAGACACTTTTAGTAATGAGTGGATCTTCAAGTGTTAACATATTAATTTTGACTAGGTTATGTGAACTGCATATATTCTAATCCTCACTTGGAGGGGAAAAAAAGCATCGTGGAGTGTTGTTCCTGTGGGCTCCAGCAACACTAAACCCCTGAGCTTGCCTGAGAAGGACTAAATGCACAAAGCTGCTATTTTTAAATATCCCATGGAGAGAGACTCTCACTGCAGCCTGTTCTATTTTGTTCTGAAAATGTGGGCGTGCAGCCTCGTTCTGTGGACGATAAACCAGGTGCAGTCTTCCATCTGCGTCACCGGTGATAGTGTTGGACAGAGCAGTGAGTGACAACAGCCCCGCCCACATTTAAGAGTACTGTTTGCAGCACTACGCTCTAGGTACCATGTCTGAAGGGTTACTTTTGGTTCCAAAGGTCCTATCCGAAAAGTGTTTTAATGTCAGGGTGTCACATACAGAATCATACAGAAGTGGAAAGTGACAACTTTTCAACTCTTTTGCCCTGGGGTCTCCAAGTGGTACAATTGTTGGTGCTGTTGCAAAGACAACAGATCACTTTCCTATTTCCCCAGAGTCTAGCAACTACCAACAACACAGGACACACTACATTTTGTTTTCCACAGTTACTTCCAGCGTTCCCCATTTCCTTATTTGGGATAGTAACTGCAAAGAAGTGATACTCTTAAGTAGCCGGGGATGGCTACTGATAGCTACCAGGGGTAAAAAAAAGTGCCATCCTCTTTCTAATTTTACAGGGAGATCATACCTGGTGGCAGACAGAACTGCAGTGAAAGCGAGGCTTTCAGGAACTAATCTAAGCGCTGATGGTGTCATTATTCTATAGCCATTACACTGTGCAATGAACATTTTATAAGTTAAAGCAAAAAACCTCTATTTTCACTTCACCATGCACTGGCCTTGGTCGTTCATTACCTGTTAGTCTGGAGGCATTAATTAATTATTCAGGTTCTGTGAGACAAACTTCTTCTCTCAACATACAATATTCAGTCCGCACCAATGTCCAAATAATAAGAGAGTTTTTTTCTACCTTTCTCACTGCTACTGTACCCACTGCCTATGGCTATTCTGTTGCTGAAATGTCACCGCCTCTGTCAACATGTCAACTTGCTGCCCTCTCGGATGAAGAGTACCGCTCCTGGCTACTCCTTTATTGTTTGAGTCAGACCACAACAAAACCCAGGTAGAATCATTAACGGCCTCATGGTATGTTGAGCTGGAGAGAGAGCATTGCACCCAAGTGATTTCTGGCACTTCGGACAGCCATCCAAAGGTGTTTCATTTCAGTTCACCTTGCAAATTGTCGGCTATATGATCCTGGCCCTCCATCCTTCTGATTATCATATGCAGCCAAGGTACAAGTCCCTCTACACACATTCATTATACTCACAGTAGAAATGCAAACCATTTCCTTGAACGCTGCACATGTGGAGCAAAAATGCAGCAGTAGATTAATATGCATAAAGTTTCAAATCAGAGAAAGCATTACTCCCAACATTGAAGTATTGCAATCAGGTGACACGGATCGATATCTTTGTTTCCTGCCCACCCATTGTGGTATGCTAGTTTCCGCTTGGTTTAATGAGGTTTTGAGATCCCTCCCTGAGACTTCTGTTGCTATCCCAAAACAAGGAGACTCAGACAATACAGGGCGAGCCAGTAGTGATAATCTCTGCACAGAAGATCACTTTCCAGCACACATCCTAGCAGTACTCCCCCTGTACCTCCTGCTGTGCAGAAATATTCAGTTGGCAGTCATGCTCAAGTAGAAATTTGTTCTCAGTAAGGATGGTTGGCATGAAGGTCTGAGGATTATCCTGAGTAAATGGAGTTTACACAAATGCAACAACTGAATAGCGTCAACCTTTGTTGTGTGAGATTGGCGACTTCAGCAATGGACATCACAAAACCTCCCCAAAGATACAGAAACTACTGTAGTGGGAAAATCTGTTTTGCGAGTTGACTGAGCTGATATTTTATTTAAAGGTTGCACGGTACTGACTCAAATATTGAATGTTTTTTTCTGGAAATTATGTTTGAAAAAGGACTAGACATTTATATGTTCACAACAGAATAATTGAAGTATCTTTTGTACCTAGCTGTAACTCAGAACGAGTGTTGTATGTTTGTAGTATAAATGTTCAAAGGTAAGTAAGAGTGTATGTTAAAGTTTGTCAGCTCCAGTCCAGTAGGACCAGTTTAACCCACAACTCATTTGCCAGCTCGTGACGCAACTGCCAAAGAGAAAAAGATTTTCCAGGGAGCATCGTCAGAGATCGTTACCACAGATAAGGACCAGACAAATGTCGTATGTCAAGCAGCCATGAAAACAATGTCACAGAGAAACAGATCTGTACAGAAGGTTGTGAACCTGAGTGAGTTTGACAGGAGAGTGGGCGAGGATGTGACTGAAAAACAGAGTGACTGAATTCCTATCTGAGCTGTGAAGAGAAACTGTCTCATATCTGATCTAAGCCTGCCACGATAACTATGCTATCAACTTACTGTACAATAAATGGACATGACCTCAATCACTTTGCTGACCTTGACGTTGCTGACGTATACTTCACGTTTGCCTTGCAAATTTAGTTATTTAAACATTAAATAACAAGCTTGCAACCAGAGATGAATTCCAAGTTAAATCTAGCTTGTCCACACTGCACTGCCCTAACAGCTGAGTTCCGCCTCTTTCATTCTGTCAACATCACCTTATTGATAAACATTTAAAAAATCGATCATTGACATTTGTGAATCGATGTCACATCATGATGCATCTGAGAATCGATTATTTTCCCCACCCCTACCAGCTAACTTCCTGCTCCCAGACCATCCTTCAACTGCGGTGTTCTTCGTTAAGCTTGTCTAGTAGCAAGAGGCATTGCTTGGTTTTGGTTTTGTTGGCCAAATTCTTTTGTTAAGTCTCAAACTAAATAATTCTGGCCTACTTCTTTTAAGGTACTATGACGTTATGTATACTTTCTTGTACATAATTACCTTTTTAAACAAATGTACGTATATTTTTTTCATATTCCAACTCCAATGTCTGCATCTTCTTAAAAATTAAAAGTTCATAGCTCTTCAAAAGGCTGTACTTTCATTATTATGCTATTATATTATCATTATAAATGGTCTCAAAATGACAATAACATGGCCTACTCTGATCCATTATATATATACTATAATCATAATAATATCCATAATATGTTCCAAGGAATAAGGACATAGCATGACTCTGCCTCAACCATGGGATCTTAGTGCTGCTCATGTTAGGGACACAACACTAAACCTTGCAAATGCAACTAGTAGTTCACAACTTTCACAACAGCCACATCACAAAAAGATATAAAATGGAAATAAAGTGCTGTACTGCCAAAGAGCACGAGCCAGAATGTGTGCAGTGTCATTTAACATATTCTCAGGCATTTTGAATTGTTGTCAATATCCAAAGAATTAACTAAAATAGATGGATTACCTCGTGGCAAATAGAATAATAACCTCTGCTCTCTCAAAAGCTTTCATAAGACTATTAACAGGGTGAACTTGTGAACAGAGAACTGGTTCTGTGGGGTTTTTTGTGGCCAAATAAAGTAAAGGTGAAATTATTACGAGCCTGCCTGAGCTCCTGAGGGTCTCTTTAAATGCTAGCGCGCCTCATTTTCCGGGGGCTGTTTGAACCCTGGTCCTCTGGAGCTCACAATGATGACTTTAAGAACAGCTGAGGCAGCCGTACCAAAGAGCAAATTGAACACATTTCCATAAGCCGCTATAAGCAGTGAGAAAAAATAAAAACATATCGCATCACATGAATGCTTATGTAAGGTTAAATGCACAGGGAGCATTTGGAGACTGAATTTGCATAAAACTAATTTAAGAGATCTCAATGGTATTATTCTTGTTCCTCAAACCCTTAAATTGTCATCCCGGGGACAGCTCAGTGGCTTCTTCTTTTATCTCACTTTAACAAGCCACTTTGGACCATAACTCTGAAATTCAATCGATATGTGCGGAGACGTTTGTTGTGTGTTGCTGCATTCTTGATTATCTGAACTCAATGGCTGTACTAATAAATTTACAACATTGTGCCATTTTAATAAAGCCATATTCATTTATCTTTAAGGCTGAATTTCATGTGATGGGAGGTAAGCTTTGGCTGGCTGCAACCTGCAATTGGAAATGCATGAAGCAGATGACAAAGCTAAAAAATGGCCTATGAAATGAAGCAGATCTACCTTATTTTGAAGGAGGAAATACCTTCTGCAGCAAACCGAGGAACACCTCTACACCAAAACCTATTGGTACATTGTGGAAAACAAATATGGATGTTTGAGGCAAGAACGACAGCTCACTTAAGTGTGCAAAGGGCATTGTTTGGAATTTAGGGGTGCACCAATTTATCGGCTAAACATTGGTATCAACAGATCTTCGCCTTGTTGACTGCCATCGGCCTATTAGCAAATAAGATAGGGCCGATATTTTTCTGTTGTCACATCAATTTTGTGTAGGCTAAAAACCATGGCTCAAGACTGACCACGTCCTGGCGACCCGGAGTCAATAGAAAACCTGACTAGAACAATCAAAGCTCTTCTCCAGGAAGCTGTTGGGACCTGAGACTAGGGCTGCAGTCCACCAAAGACTATCTTGGTCGACTCTTTAATCAACTGATCGGTCAATGGGGGAAAAAAATCTGCATGTTATCTCTAGATTAACTAAACAGCCACAGTGCAATGCATGCACTCTACCTGGTAGCGCTGTGTGTGTCCACCAAAGAACTTTCTTCCTATCACAGGGTCCAACATTAATGCTTGTCCAGGGCAGGTAAACTCTGCGTACAGTCAGGTGGAATGTCGAGTGAAAAATAAATGTGATCTTCGCTGACATGTTATCCAAAATAACCTACTAACTGTAATGCTTTTCTACCTGAGCTGCGTCCACGACTCTGTCTCACCACTAAACTTTGAACAAGCCTGATGAGAAAAATTTGACAAGCTGGACACTAAAGAGGGTAACTCTGAGGATGACGATGGGATATACAACATAATGTTACTAATGTTGAACATCTCTAACGCTGTATGTGAGAGATAGACTTATCATTTTTAGCCCCAGAAGCTAACGTTAGCCATCCTGCTGCTCCAACAAGGGCTCCAGTGTGATCGTATTCCTTTCAGAAGCTTTACAATCCAGACTGCTGGTGTCTTTTTGGAGACTCCAACACTGAATGTCTTCTGTGATTATTTATCCGTTTTCTGATTTGTTGAGTTGAAAAATGTTCAAATCCAGGTAAAACACTGTCACCAGCGGCCCAGTCACAACAGAGGAGGGGTGGGACAAATGCAGCAAAGACCAGTAGTCACAAAGAACAAACACAAGTGTTGAACAACACTGACTGACGATTTCAGCTGGGAAAACAAACACCAGTGATTGTCCGACCAATGAGAATTTGGTCTAGAGCTGTCACCAACCGACCAGAAGGTGACAGCCCTAGAAAGGACATAGTAAACATCAACAACACGTCAGGGGGTACACCCTTTTGTTTCCCCGATAAAGCTACATTGCGAACAGCAAATCCTTGATGACATAGTGGAAGGAGAGTTAGTTAACATTAGCTGTTAGCAGAAGTGGAGCCAGTTAGTGGAGGTTGCAGTGGGTTAAATTATGATGCATTTGAGCTCGGTAAATTAAACATTATAATGTGTTCATATGTAATCTTGTAAAATGTAGTTTTTGGCAAGAAATTTGAATAAATGCAGTTTGTTTAAAGGAGAAATTTATGTTTTCACAGTGTTACAAAATACATATTAAAGAGGATATTATAATATATATCATAAAATTATAGTATTTTTAAAGATGTTTTTCATGTGAAAGGTTATATTAAAGGTTTTTTCATAAAACTGTAGGATTTAATTTGTGCTCATTCAAAGATTGTGTAACCTGAATCACTTTACAACAGTTCAGTTATTTTTCATAATAAAAGTATCTTAGTTTCCCTGGCACAAAAGGAGGAACAACTATCAACAAAAACAAAATAAGCGACAACAGCAAAAAAACATCAGTACTGATATGGGTTATCAGTCAAACTCTCACATTGTACAGCAATACTGACCCAGAATTTCACAATCTGTGCACCCCTACTGGGGTTTACTCAAAACAGAAAGGGATCATGTGACAAATTTCTGCATCACTCACTACCAAACACCGAAAGTGCCCAGAAATGCAGCCTAGTCACGTCTTGCTCCCAGTGCTCCTGCATTCCATCACCGAGTCCCTTCTCATCCCTGCTATAAACTGCCACCTCTGGAGAAACACGTACATCTCCAAGCCTCCCACCTTTATGCTTCAAAGAAACCCTTGTGGTTCCGACTATGACTCACAGCACCACTTGAGCCCAATACTGTCTGCTCCTTCCGAGTCGCTGGACTAAAATAATTATGTTATTTCAAGCAGGCAGAATCCCGGCCTCGAGCAGGCTTTCAGGATGGAAAAGTGAGGGGCACCACGGGGAACGAGGAGGTAACACTCAGTGGTACCCACTGTGAAACTGAGAAATTGCTTTTAACACCTTGCCCAGCACTCGGTAAAACTAATGACCTCCTACACCAGCATGGAGGAGATCTTTCCAATAAAATTATGCTTTCCACCTACTGTTTGGCATTTTGTGCCTTTTATTTCAGCCATAAGTAGTTTGTCATCACAAAATAATACACATACATTGCAGTGCAGCGTGATTCATATATGTATGAGTTCTGCCAATCAAATGGCACTGCAAATGCAATAAGACAGAATAAACTATACAGTTTTTTTAATTCTTTACTGTGTAGGTAGTGTGCTGCTGTGAACACCCACAGAGCCTGACATTCAACGCAATTAATCAGAAAATGTCAAAAACGTCACTTTTATTTTGATGCTAAATGTTAAAGATACACTATGCAAGATTTTCCTTAAAAAACAATGTATGAACTTATACAAAAGTAATCACTTATGACCAATTTGGCAGTGTTTGTTTTTGCAAAGACTCCGCACACTGCCTGTATTTTCTTATTTTTAGTGCTTGGGACGTTAATAGTCGCGTAACCCCAGTGCTCAGGTGAGGTCAGGACTTCATACAAGGTGGAAATCAGGTGCCAGACCATAAGCAGCAGGCAACCAAGAGACGCAGCGCCAAAGAAAATGGAAATATAGTGAGGAGAGAGAGTGAATCTTTTAGTTTTGCTGGCGAGCGTATTCACACACTGTAACTGACAATCTTGCTTAGTATACCTTTAACATTTAACAGTACAACTTGACAGTTAAAAGAACAATTAAATCAAAAATACTCTTCAAGATTCCCAAATATTAAGTCACCACTTTGTTAGATCAGCCCAAAAATTAAAGCTAATGGCTTTTTACATCACAAAATAGCCTCCAGAGCTAATTTACTAGCTTACAGTGAGTAGATAAAAATTCACTGAAATGTAAATATGATAACAACCCACTTTAAAGTAACTTCAGTCAATTGAGAATAACATTTGGTAGCAGGGGCATAAAACTTCTCCAACACAGAGGATTCCAAACAGCACAAGACACTTAGAGTAGCCAAATATGAATTTGATTTAGGAAGGAGGGGAAAGAGCCTCAGAGCGACAGCTGGCCACCGGCCAAAGAGGCTGGGCAAACCAAACGACAAATGTAAAAGCTGCGGCCAAAATTATACCAGCGTTTGGCTCGTGGTGGGCAGTAATTTCCGAGCCTGTTTAAGCAGTTACTAAAGCTTTTCAAACAGTCTGTGTGTTCTAGCTCATCAAGTTCAACCACGTCTGCCCGTGGGACAATACGAGAATACTGCGGCCAAGGTGATAAAAATTTCTGTTGTACAAGAACTTAAACAATTACACCCAATGGAGACACAAAGGGTGAGAGTATTCTGAGCAACCCCAGCTGCACAAAAGGATGATAAAAGAAGGAGGAAGGAATAACTGTGCTGACGTGTAACCAAACATTCAGGAGACTGTATATCACTTTACAAACTCTGCAACACCCCTAGGTGTCACAACATACCGCTTAGGAAGTGATGATTGTCAGAGCACCTGCTTTCATGGCCTAGAGGAAGTGTCTGAGTGTCACGTAAGACCCAAAAATAAACCCAGTAATTAAAATGTTTCTTCTCTTATTCCTTCATGAGAAATAAATATCTCCTTAAGACGTGACAGGGAAGTTACAGAAAAAAACAAACACTTGGTCCTTACCTGTGTCTGTGCTCGTCATGTCCTCCCTGTCCATGTATGACCAACTGTCCAGAGGCGTGCTTCCCCTCTTTGGGTGAGTCAATATGAGGGATGAGCACATCCTCCAAGCCCAGGTCAAAGCGCTTGTGCTTGGAATTGTCCGGGAGAAAGAAGAAGGCCCCGAAGCATAAAGTGATGAAGGCACTGAGAA